>CM069906.1:135527033-135966737 GCA_036172215.1 Camellia granthamiana | reverse complement strand
TTTTGTAATTTACCTTATATTATTTGTTAATTTGACACAATATTTGTACTTGCCCTTTGTGGTGACTCTAGAAATCATGATAGATAGGTCACTCCAAAAACTTAAGTTCCACGCATTTTATGACCGGGAAAAAAAAATTATAAACAAATTAACATTTGAATTTCTCAAATTTAAAGTAGAATAAACTTATAATAAAATACAATTGTCTTAACAAAACAAATATATAAACTTTTATAATTTGGATGAGATGTCAATTTTAATGTGTGGGTGTTGATTTTTGACCACACAACCAAATGGGGAACTCAGCTGGAGAGCACCTACAGAATAGCTTAAGCCCGAATAACTTGTTACAGAAATATAAGAATCTGGCGGTGGTTCGTCCACTCGAGAACACTCTGATGATCAAATCAGTAATCAAATATCTCTCAAAGATAGCAAATTATGCTTAACTCACAAGAAAACACTTATTGCTCACAGTATATCACACATACCTTAGAACCACGGGGTTGCCGTGCTTTTATAGCTAGTACTGACCTGATCCCTGTAGAAGCCTCACTTCAGTGGACTTAGGCTCAATGCTCATCCTAGACTCTCAGCTAGATAGGGATAAACTCCCTAAGAGCTTTATCTTTATCCAGACTGAGATCCTCCTCTATTCTAAGACTCTTGCCCCTTATCTGCTTATCTTAGATTTTGGTATCTCCACAGATAACCTTGGCCTAGCTAAGATAACCTCGACATCATGACCTGGCCACGTGGCACCTCGGCTGACACTTCGTTGTCACCTTGGCCATGTGCTGTCATTCACAAAATATGTCCCCACAACTACCCCTTAGGTTCTATTACCTCGGCAACCTGAGGTGATGGAACCTACATCGTTTGCCCATGTAGCTTGTCGGCTAAAATGACATTCCTTCCCCTCGACCGAGGTCATGACTCGTCGGTTTCAAGTACCCAAGACTCAACTGTCCACTTTACCAAGGATCAAGAACCAAGAACCCTGTTCTTTAAGCATCTCAGTCAGGATTGCTCTTGTAGCCAAGGTCCTCGCCTCATTACTTCAAGAATTTCAAGAGTTCTAACTGCGCATGAGTTGTCACGCACAGTTTCTTCAACCGTTTCCTCCACGTGTCACGCCCCTATTGGCTTGTACCAGTCACGCCTCATTAAGTCACGTCGATCTATCTCACGCTGCCTGACAGGTACGTCGTCAAAGGCCTATTCATTTCATTTTGCCGCCTTTTCTGTTTTGACAAAACTCTTTCCTCTCTCCCTCTTTGTTTCTTCACCTTTGCAAAATTGATTTCCCTCGACTTTTAGAATTTCTCTCTCTAAAGATCTCCCAAACTGCCATTTTCATACCTTCAAAGTTCTGCAATTGCCTCTTTTGTCACCGCTGGCACATCTTTCATCATTACACTTTGATCGTTCGAGTCGTCTAACTTCGGCGTACCTCACTCCGGTGTCACCCTCTTCGGCTCCAATCGATAAGTCCCTGATTTCTATTCGTACCTCTGTTTATACTTTCAAATAACTTGTACTGTTTTTATTCATATGGTTTTTCATTGTGTCTATTTACATGCCCCATATGTCGCCATTGAATCTCTTTTCTTAATGTATCAATTCTCTGAGTTCACCGCTTTGCACACACTTACTAAGTGTTTGTGATTTTCCATGTTCTTGCATCATCTATGTTTTACCACTGTGCCTTCCACATTGTTACTTTATTGATCATGTTCCCTTTTTGTTTTGTGTTTCGAATCACTGCACTTCATTGTACTGCTCATATTTGTGTTTTCGAATGTCTGGCACTGCTCTTGCCATGTTTGCGCTTCTCTCTATATTTCTGCTTTGTTTTGATTCTTGAATTTTGTTTGCCTTTGATGCGTCTTGATTCCGAATAATATTTCCTTTCTAGTCTTCTTGCTTGGTTTCCAGATTCTTGCCCTTATTTCTTGTTTCTGTAGATCTAGGTTTGGGATTTGCTTTAGAACTTACATACTTAGGAAAACTGAAACGATTTCCCCTTAAGTCTTTGAAATCCATGCTCCAGTGCCTATTTAGGATTTAGCCAAGGTTCTCAAACCCATACCAATCATTCTTTTCTAAAATCTTGCACCAATCCTCATTTAGTCCGACACCATGGGTATGTTTAGGTGGAAGGTAGACACGCCAGAAAAAAACTTGAGTACTTTAGGAGAGAGTTCTCTATCCCAGCCGACGTTCAGATAAGGTCAGCTATGGAGGAGGATTCTATCATGCCTGATGGAGACTCCATGCCCATCCCGGTTGTTGCATTCATTGAGTGTGGACTTCGGTTTCCTTTAGACATTCTCTTTAGAGAAGTCCTCCACTACTACAAACTCAACCCTATGCAGCTAGCCATCAATTCATATAGGGTCATGTAACAACCTTGACCCATGATTAACGTTAATTCATGCTTAACATGCCTAATAAGTTTTTGAGTTCAAACTCTGAATTAATTATATGTGTGTTGCATTATTTGTGATTATATCTGTTTAACGTAGAAAGATCTGTTCAAATTTTCTTTTCGGTTTGCAAATTCAAGGCCTTATCGGCATCTGATTCAAAAATTGATTTGATTTATGTGTTATTTGGAATTTTTAGAACCTTATCGTAGGTTTAATTAAAATTTAATTTGGAATGATTAAATTAGATTAAGTTAATGCCCACTTATTTAACCTTAGTTAATTACACTATTATCCAAGCCTATATAAGGCACCAATTGAGCTCCCACTCATCTCTTTATTTCTTCATTTTCAATACATTTTGAGCCTCTTCAAGTAAGAAAACATGAGAGAGGGAGAGTAGGGAGAAATTGAGCTTAAACAAAGAATTTGCTAGGAAATGTTATGAGATTGAAGATGATTTGAGAGTTTTAACTTCAACTTTTGTAAACTCAAGTCTCTAGGTAAGAATCTTATCCTTAAGCCTTGAAATTTAGACTCTAATGCATGAACACAAGAGAATTATGTGAAATAATGCAAGAATTGAGCTAGAAATGTAGAGCGTGGAGCCATATCATGCATGCATGTCCATTTCTTCACAAATTGAGCATGATTTCCAAGAATTCGCTCATGCATGTCTTGAATTCACCTTGATTTTAGGAAATCAAGTTTTGTATTCTTTTGTAGCATTTGATCATGTTTTGAGAAGACTGAGTTTAAAGGAATTCATGCATGTCATGTTCATGAAACATCCATAAAGTTTAAGTTGAATTTTTGAACAATTGGCATGCTTTTGGGCCTTGATTTCATGAAATGATATTCAAATCATGATGTTTTGTGAATTTCCAAATGTTTTCCAGAATTTTTGCTCAAGAGGATGAGTTTTGAAGTGTTGAATTCATGATTTGCAACTTGGAGACAAATCTAGAAAACCTAGAATTTTGCTTCCACGCTCGAGTGTAAGAGTTCACGCTCGAACGACCACTCGAAGTGCGTGCGCTTCCGCTCGAGCGACTAGAAATCTGCTCGAGCGTGAAATGCATACTCCCAGAAGTTCATATGTTTTGTAGTATGCTCGAGCAACAAAAGTCACGCTCGAGCAAGGGTTTGACTCTCACGCTCGAGCGGGGATCGAGCGTCCATCGAGCGTGAAAATCAAGCAACCAGTACTTTTTCATAGTTTACAGGCCGCTCGAGCGAAAGAAGTTACGCTCGAGCAGGCCCTCACATTTTGCATATCCACTCGACCGAGGAAAGCCACACTTGAGCGTGGACCCTATTTTCAGCAAATTTTAAAAAATGTTTTCAAGTGCATTTTTGCATCCTCATTTCATCCTAGGTATTCCTAGGCTATGATTAAGACAATATAATGAGGATAAAAAGTTAGAAACACACTAAGAACAAATGAAATAAGTAATGTATAATCCGAACGTGTGCTTCAAATGTGTATTTGTTATGTGTTAATGTAGGTCACGTACCGTAAACCGTTTGACTAGTCTGCTTTGTCTGTCTACACCCAAAGTCGACTGTGAGTAATAACTTAGTAAAGCTATGTTCAACTTTACTTATTTTCTATATGATAAAATAAGATCCGTTTTCTGAAATGATATATTCTGTACAATGAATGATTGTCCAATTTCTGACAATGTATTCGTGGCATCCTTAGCCCCATGTGATATCTGTTAGCTGTTACCCAGTATCGGAGGTTCCATTATGGAACTTATTATGTCTGCACGTAGTTACCCGTACCGGAGGCTCCATCATGGAGCTTAGCATATCTGTCATCCGTTACCCAGATCTGGAGGTTCCTTTATGGAACTGGTTACCCATAACTACCATATGTTCTACATCTGTTCTGTATCTGCTCTGTTAGCGCTAATGGATGTACCACTTGTAACTAAGCATGAACTACGACTTCTATGCATGTTTTGAACAAGGATATGAATATGAATCTATTTGTGAACCTGAATTATGATTTCTGAATCTGGTATGGATTTCATTCATTAAATCCTTTACTTCGTTATTATTCACTGGGCTTCCACTCACTTTTTATATTATGTATGTAGGTGATCAGGCAGGTGACCAGGCTCAAAGTTGAGGACCTGGTGTTTCAGTTTTTTTTTTGTCAGCCAACCTTTGTGCCTCCAGAGGAGGTTCCAAATTAAGTTGAGTTTAGTGGTTTTTTTTTTTTTTTTTTTTGAATGTACTAGACTTTGTTTCTTTGAATTACGAGCTAGATTTATGATAATATGTCCTTGGAATGATGTGTAAATACTGTATCTTTTGAAGTCGCTCGCAATGTTATACAAGTTTTGAAATTATCTGTCCCATGTATGTTTTCACAGCTCAATAGACTACGTATATTTTATATATTTGCTTCCGCAGCCCCTAACTGTATGTTATTCTGTTAAAAGGCCTTTGGTAATCCAAGGATTATTGGTCGGTTACGACGCTAAACCTATAGGGGCAGGTTTGGGTCGTGACAGGTTATCAATGGTATAATTGCTCTAGCCCACCGAGAAAAAGCTAGGATAACATTAGCCGACATCCAATTTTGTTATACCATGTGTGGCCTAAAGTCTGAAAAGGCTACATTTATTACCTCAAGCCTAGATCCACTGCCTACAAAATCATAGCCGTCCTCCCAGACTCCAACAAGGGTGCTGGAGATGATTACCTGATCGTTTTGGGCAACTAGGAGTTTGCTTCTGATGATGATTTTCATATCTTCTCTTTGTGTTAATCAGTGTTTAAAGAGGGTGATGGTAAGAACTGAGTCATCCTCTTAATCCTATTTCTGCTAGGACTTGTCAACTCATGTATCTGTTTTTGAATGTTTTTCTTCTTGTTTTTTCTTGCAGCTCTTCCCCAGCCAGCAAAGGATTTCTGACAAACTTTCTTCCCTAGCCCCTATCTAAAAGGGCTTCTAGGTTTAGATATTGATAAGCGCAAAGCCCCTTTGTTGCTTAATTATATCCTGACCTACAAGTCCGCTTTGCCTGACGTTCCTCGCCAAAGCAAGACTCCCCCAGTAGTAACAACTTCAACAGTTGCTTTATTGCCAAGGCCAGATCAGGCCTTTTTATCAGCCCCAGTAGATCGGGCCTCTATTTCTGCTCTAGCTCAACTAATCCCACCATTTCAGCACCAACGCCGATGTCGAGCTCTACCAAACGTCGCCGCCGATAGAACAAAAAGTAGAAGACGCTGAGGTCTTGACTTCTCGGAGACCGACCCTTCCAACCCACCTATCGCCTTGTCAGCCATTTATTTTGGTCCCAGAGTTACCATTGCTGCTACTGCCGACGACATGGGTCGCGCAAAAATTGTTCTCGATGACCTTTTAGCCAACATCCCTGGCGTGGTGTCGGTTCATTCTTCTTCTCCATCCCAATCCCAATAAAAGCCCAAGGCAAATAGCGTAAAAAGGGCTAAGGCCAAAACCACCACCACCAAAGTCGAGTCTGAGGACACAATGCCAATTTCCAAATTGGCCAAAATTGAGAAGACTACTTCCGCGGCCGAGAAGAGTCCTGCCGAGGTTAAGACATCTGATCAGCCGCGATCCAAGAAGCCGAAGTCTGGGGGGTTTCTGAGCCTAGTGTTTTTCGTGCCGACAAGCCCTGTACCCCGTCTATAAAGGTCGAAGACTGACCTATTCTAGTCGGGGATAGTGCGCTCGATAGTTTGGAAGTTGGTGCTGCCCTTTCCATTATCGTTCTCCTTCCAGTTGACATCAATCGGATGGCTGAGCTTTCTGAGTATGAAAACTATGTAATGATGATGTAACACTGCATTTTGGTAAGTTTCAGCACTTGTAACTTTTCATCCAATTTCAACTCTGGTTCTCATACTTGATGAATTTTCTTTCCATTCTTGTAGGCTATCCAGCAAGGTCATTCCCTTGCAGTCAAAATTGAGGAGTTTAAGAAGGAGCTAACCAACAAGACAAAGGAGGCAGCTAAGCTCCTGTCTTCACTAGACAAGGCCAAGGCTCGCATCTGAAGCTTGCAGGACTAGGCGGAAGCTGCCCAACTGGCCGAAAGCAAAGCCGAGGATCGTGTCAAAGTCACTAAAAATTTCACCAAGGTCACCCAGGCCGAGGCAAAAGAAGCTAAAGAGAAGGAGTCTCCAGCACAGACTAAGCTTCAAACGACACTTGCCACCAAAGCGGCCGAAATAAAGGCGGCCGACGAGAAGGCGTATGCCAAAGGGGTGGCAAACGTCCGCGATGCATATAAGAAGCAAGTCAACAAGGCATGCAACAAGGGTTACACCCTTGGATGGATCTCTGCATTAAGGGAATTGGTTGTCCCCGACGACTCACCACTCTGCGATGCCAATTGACTTGCTCTTCCATTCCCATCCACTTCAAGCCAATCCGAGGATGAGGCTAAGGAGGAAGAAGAAGTTAAGGCCGACAAGCACATAGTTGCTGATGTTGCTCAAAAGGTCGAAGCTGCTGGGGCCAAGTCCCCAACTCTGAATGAGCAAGTCCTGGACTTGACTCAGGATGACGAGAATGAGGCTCCCAAAACCACTTCTAAGGCTAAGGTTGAGACCACCGAGAAGAGCCTTGATGAGACTCTTCTTGAGATTGACGCCGAGATCCAGGCTGAAAAGGCAGCCGAGAAGACTACTCAGTTGTTCACTGATGCTGAGACACCATTAATCGCCGAGGCAGGGCAGTCTGCAGAGAATCCCCAGTGATCCTAGCATTTAGAATTTTTTCCTTTACTTGTTATTTTGAACTGTCATGAATAATGTAATCTTCTGTTTTTGTTTTAACTAGTGTTGGTTTTCATTTGGCCGACGTGCCTTCTTTTGTCTTTGTAAACGAACAAGTTCTCTTTGAATGATTGCCTTCCTTTCTTTTGAATGTTCTCTTCATATATACTTACTGCTTTCTTTCATGCCTTTCATGCTTAATTCCATACTTAGAATATTTTTGCATTTCTTCAAAGTACACCTTAACTGTGTAATCACTTCAGGTTAGAGTACCTCGGATATAAAGCTTGACTGTTTGTCTCTGCCAACAATTGGAATATCTCAGTTAACACTTAAAAATATTTTGAAATATTCTTACAAGTGTTATTTCTTAAAACTTATTCAGTCAAGTATTGCTTCTTTACTTCCACTTGTTGTCTTCTATCAAGACTTCACCTTTCCAACCTTACCAAGCTTGACAACGTTGTTAGTCATCTCGGGTAAGATGTACCTCAAATACTTCTTTCATCATTACCTCGGCTAACTTCAACTTGTAAATTGTTCTGAAATTTTAACAAGTGTCAAGCCCATTCTAACTTGGAAATTTTTCTAAAAATTTCAACAAGTCCCAAGCTCTTAAGTTTGTTTATCATTCCTGCTCCATGCCCCCTAATGTGAACCTAAGTTCCACTTAAGTTCACATTTTGCGTTTATGGTCTTTTGCCGAAGTCAGATTCAAACAAAGACTAGCCGAGGTGTTCAACCTTGGTTTCCCTGTTAATCTAACTAAAACAAACTTAGTTCCATTCTGAGTTTAACTCTACCGACATGGCAAGTCTGGATTAATTCAACTTAGTTCACCTCTATTATATGCAAGTATAATTCAACTCTGCCATATAATAAGTCTAAGTTATTCGTCATGTTTCATTTAGAAACATCGCCAACTTAGTTCAACTCTATTATATGCAAGTATAATTCAACTCTGCCATATGATAAGTCTAAGTTATTCGTTATGTTTTATTCAGAAATATCGACTTAGTTCAACTCTATTATATGCAAGTATAATTCAACTGTGCCATATAATAAGTCTAAGTTATTCATCATGTTTTATTCGGAAACATCGCTAACTTAGTTCAACTCTATTATATGCAAGTATAATTCAAGTCTACCATATAATAAGTCTAAGTTATTCGTCATGTTTCATTCGGAAACATCATCATAGGACTGGTCGGTCCTATTCCAATAATTTCAAATTCATAAAGATCAAACTATCATTTTATTATTACTTCGGCTAATACAATTATGCCATAAACTTCGAAAAACAAAAAACTAATGATAAGGCAACTCCTTGCTATCATTGCCTTCTAGCCGATATGCCCTATTGTCGGCAACCGAGATGATTCTATAAAGCCCCTCCCAATTTGCGCCAAGTTTGCCCTCCTTAGGATCCTTCTTATTGTCGACAACCCTCATCAGGACGAGGTCCCTAACTTTGAACTCTCTTGGGTTGACCATCTTGTTGTAAGCCTTAGCAAGCTACTGCTAGTATGCCCCCAGCCGAATTGCTGCTCTCTCTCTCTCTCTCTCATTTTTCTTCTAGCAGGTCCAGATCTCGGGCCAGGAATACCTCGTTAGTCCCATTTTCTACTCCCTAAGTTCTAATTCTAGGGATGTTGGCTTCCAATAGGATAACCGCTTCTGTGCCTGTCACGACCTAAACCCGCCCTTATAGGTTTAGTGTCGTAACCGGCCAGTAATTTGAGATTACCAAAGGCCTTCCTATACAATCAAAAATAATAAGGGCTAGCGAAAGTACTATTCAAAAACACCAATAGTCCAATGACTTGTGAATCTATATGAACAAATATTTACATGCAAAAACGTTAATTTACCCACATTCAGTACATAACTTATAACTTAACATCTTATACATAACATATGCACAAAACAAAAGGGTACTTCACGATCAAAAGCCTGACAACGACCTTCTAGGCCTAGCCCCAACTCAGAGGCACACAAAACAACTCGGTAGGCTTCAAAACTGTGGCTCAACTAAAGACCCCTTCTAGGCTTGCCGTCCAGAACGCCCACCTATACATATATATAAAAACAGTGAGCTAAAACCCAGTGAATAACATTAAAGTAAAGGGGTTAGTGAACGAATTCCAAACATAATATCCGTAAAACAAATCATATCACAATCAATCATATCAGTCTCATATCAGAACATAACGTAATGGTACATCTCACAGAACATATCACATATCGTCTTCTGACTAGAGTAATCGGTTCCGGATACCGATTAAACACATGTCACCACAATGATGTGGCTAACGAGATCTCGTATCACATATGTGTCATGGACCCGCATTTACATGCCGTCCCCCATGACTTGGGACTATCTATGGATGCCATAATAGACTCGCAAATAGGACATTCATTCACATAATCAAAATAACATTTCAGAAATTATAACTTATCGCATAACAGTTGAAACATAGTTCATATCAACATATCTTTACAAAAATGTTACTCACAGTGGGCTTCCAGAACTGTTGGTTAAGCAGTCCTTGACTCGTGACCTACAATCACAAATATGCATAGCACGATACATAATCATCTTAAACATATTTAGTTCACTTAAGTTTTTAAATATAGATGACTAGAATTATGAATTATTTAGATTATTAATTTCCTTTAACCTCTAATTAAAACATGTTTAGTCTTGTATTAACCAACTAATTAAATATAAATAATCTAATCATATACCAACCCTTATTAAGTTCACTAATTACACAATCAAACTTTAAATTAGGCTCATACACATTAAATTATAATTATTCAGTCATGTTTAAAATTACTGAATCAGAAACTCATAAATATGCACATTTTGCAATTTTAACTCCATTTTCAAGCAAATCAAGGCCCAAATAATTGATTTTCACATTTATTTCCATAATTTTAAGCTTAACTCAATTTTAATTGAATTTAATTAATTCTCAATTAAGGCTTAATTTGACTACATCTAATTTTATGAACCTAAATTAGATGCTTAATTGAATTCTTATAAGGCTCTAAATATCAAATTAAACCCATTTCCCAAAATCTATGGAGTTTTCTCTTTAAATCTCATAAACCATGGAAGATATCAAGCATATGAGCATGACTTTTATGAATTGATGCCATGCATGTAGACTTCTTACTCAATTTCACCTATTCTCAAGTTAACATAAACATGTAATTTCATAACTCTATATTTTCATGATCTTAACTTCAAAACTCATGAACATGTAAGGATTCCACAACAATTAGATACATGCATGTCATGTTCTTAAACTAATTCCTACACCTTCTTGCTAATCTTGTTCAGACATATATTTTGCTTCAATTTACTCAATAAAGCCTCCAATTAACAAGTCAAATTCATGAAATTAGAAGAGAATTCCTACCTTAAGTTGATGAATTTATGTAGGTGAAAGCTTTTCTCCTTCCATGTTCTTCCTCTTGTTCTTCTTTTCCTTCTTTCTTGAGCTCTCTCTCTCTCTCTCTCTCTCTCTCTCTCTCTCAATAACTCTCCAACATAGTGCACTCACTCTCTATCTCTTGGTCTCTCTTTTCTTGCTATATTGATGAATAGGCTTATATATAGCCACCAATCTACTAGTATACTTAAGTTAGATTAGATTTAGGCTAATTCGTCATATTTAATTAAATTATGCCAATCACAAACTTAATTAAATCAAATTCCCTTAAATTAAATTATACTAATGTGTATTAAGCTCCACTTCGTATTCAATTATTTAGTTCCAACCTATTAAAATTAGCGAAACAGACGGAATCAATTTTTAATTAAACTTCCAGATGATTCTAAAAATTCCAATTAACACATCCATGTAATCAATTTCAATTTCTGAACCCAGTAAGGTCATCAATTTCAATTCCAAAGTTGTATTCTCAACAAATAATTTCCCAATTTGGACAAATATACACAAATTAAATCATATAATCCACAATTAACACATGGATAATTCAGATAATTATAATTTGCATTTTAGGGTGTTACAGTGCCATAAGCCATGACAAAAGGAGACTCCCCAATTGATCTTCTCGGCATAGTCCAATATGCCCAAAGCACATTAGGCAACTCCTCCACCCACTTCCCTTTTGCTGCTTCCAGCCTCTTCTTGATCCCTTCCAAGATAGTCTTATTAGATGCTTCTACCTGACCATTGCTCTGAGGGAAACTTGGAGTGGAGTAGTAGGTCTTGATTTTGTACTTTGCACAAAAGTTTTTGATTAGCTTACTATCAAACTGTGTACCATTATCTGCTATTATTGCCCTTAGGATCCCAAACCTAGTGATGATGTTCTTCCATATGAAGTTCTTTACATCAATATCTTCAATCTTCGCAAGGGATTCAGCCTCTACCCACTTCGAGAAGTAGTCAGTTGCTACCAGCAGAAACTTCCTTTGCCCAGTTGCTTAGGACAGTTGTCCAACAAGATCCATGCCCCATTGGGCAAATGGCTAAGGGTTGAATACAGGGTTCAAATCTGTCGCTAGTTGATGTATCAAAGGTGCAAACCTTTGACACTTCTCGCATTTTCTGACATAGGCTTCAACATCCTTCTGCATGTAAGGCCTACGTGATGGCCCTATGAGCAAGTGATCTGCCCCCAGCATGGCTTCCATATACTCCTTCATGTATTTCATACAAGAAGTCTTCAACCTAGGAGGGATGCACACATCTCAAAAGGGACCTAGTAAAGGACTTTCTGTAGAGATGGCCTTCTACTGTTATGCTAAACCTGGCAGACCTCAATCTTGTTTTGTGCGCCTCTTTTCGGTCATCTGGCAGTTTGTCATTCCTGAGGAACATCACTATTGCATCCATCTAGCTTGGACCAATCTCCACACACATTGCTTCATACTCTGTGATCAGTGGTTCTACACTTGGGCCTGACAAATAATCGACCATTATTGTAATGACCCCAAAAGTCATCCTTATTTAATTAGGGGATTATGTGTTTTAATTCAACTATGTCTATTGGGATTGAGAATGTTTTTATCTTATTTTGGGGTATTGATTGAGGTGGTGGCATGATGGTAAAGTCAGATTGGACCAAAAAATATAATCCGGGTAGTTATTCTACGATCAACCGTCACTCATTTGCCCTTTTCTTTTTCTACACTTTGAATTTGAATGTGAGGTTAGAACCATTGGAAAGCTTATTTCCGGAGCTTTAATTTGGACACAAGAACGACCTAGAACAGAGTCCCGATGAGAGAGTTATACCCGTTTGAAGTTTTCACATCTGTGCTGGAAGCAGTGCCGCACGTGCGGGGAATAGCGCCGCACGTGCGGGCTGTGCGGGACAGCAGTTCAAAAATGAGATTTTTGGCCCATTTCTTACATTTTCATTTCCTCTCTTCTTCTCCCCTCTTCCATGTCTGAAACCCTAGCTCCCAAAACCTTGATTTCCTCCACTTTTATCAACAAATCCCCCATGGGTCTTGCATCAAGGATGGAGAACAAGAAAGGGGCAATATTTCCAACCGATTGAAATTCGAATTTTTGGAGGATTCTTCTCAATCTTTACTCCTTTGCTTGATTCTTGAGGTAGGGGTCCTTATTCACTTTCAATATTTGCATTCATGGATGGATTTGTGGAATTTTGTGTATATACAAACAAAACCTATAGTTTTGAGCATATTATGTTCAACTTGAGAATTGGGGGTTTAGAGTTGGAGATGTTGGAAGTTAAATTGGTGGGTTAAAATGATGGATTGTGACTCCTAGATGTATAATCATTGGGAAAATTGGAATAAAAAGTAATGGGTTAATAAGGTTGAATTTTTCTTGAAATTTCAATATTTTCTTGAAACCCTAGGTTAATTAATGATGATAACCAATGAATTGGCCCAAATTGAAGGTAGAATAATGAAATTGAGGTATGGAATTATATGTGTTCAAGTTTAATTGGAATTTGAAAATGTTTAAAAATTATGTTTAAAATTTGCGAATAAACTATGCTATAAACATTGTAATTCATGCTGTAATGTGAAGGGAAAATTGCGGAAATAATCTATTAGTGATATGGATGATATGAACTCGATTTTGGAATGTTGAAATGGAATTCAAGGATTTATTTTGAATTATGTTAAATTACAAATGGTGTTGATGAACTAAGTGATATTGACTTTGTTGGATTATGTTGTGTTGACTCATAGTGAATTGATTGGTGTTGTACTATGATGAATTATGTTTGAATTATGTGAATTGTGTAGGGTCAGCTACAGGGGAAGATCAAGCACCTGAACGCTGTGAGTAGTAGTACTTTGATGTACTTTTAACCGTTTATCGTTATTGATGTTAAATCTTCGTCATAAGAATTATGTTGACATATATGTTATGTATGCTATGTGAGAAACACTGTGACATTATGGAAACTTCAAAAGAGTTTGTGAAGTTATGTATGTTATGTGAGAAACATTATGAAATTATGAAAACATCAAAAGAACTTGTGAAGATCAAACCTATGTGGCCAAGGGCCGACTTGTGACTTATGAAGCTATGAGGCCAAGGGCCAAACTTGTGAACTTGTGAATCCAAAGGGCCGAAGGCCGATGTGATAAGTTGTGAATCTATGAAACCCAAAGGCTATTGTGAATGTGTGAACCCCTCAGGCCAAGGGCCAAACTGTGAAATTGTGAAACCAATAAAGTCATCTGTAATCTAATGAAAATGTGCTTACTTTTCATTACTAATTATCAGGAATGTCCTGTTAACTTTACGTTAATTATGTCAACTCATGGGAATGATGTAACGGTTACCATTAGGACTCTGTTAATTACAAGGCAAGGCAATTATGTTAACATATAAGAATGATTAAACAAAGGTGTATGCTATTGGTCAATAGAGCACGTAAAGTAAGTCATTTACCCAAAAGAATTTATGTTCATTCTTGAAGAATGGATTTTGAGTAAATATAAGAGTAGCTATGTGTATCCATATGAATTGTTCTGGCCTGTTGATGTAATGGTACATTTACCTTTGGATTGTTGGTAATGTTAAGGTTCTGTTAATTACGAAACAAGTATGTTTACTTACAAAGAACCATGAGGAAATCTAAGCGCATCATTGTACCATATGTTTTGTTTGCTATTGACAATTAATGTTATCATTCTGTTATCTGCTAGTTAGTGGCATTGAAACATGATAAGCAAATGGGATGTATATGCATTATGGAACGGTGGTATCTACGTATTTCTGAAAGCGTTCATGCTGCAAAATATGTTTACCTTTTACTAACAATTATCGGTAACGTTCTGTTAAACTTATGTTATCTATGTTTATTCATGTGATTAATAGGAAGAATGTGTTTATCTATTTTAATTTGTTCTGATGTTTTCTGGTATGGAACAAAGTGCTATACGGAACTAAGTGGTACACCTTGGTGGGAGCCACCTCTAGAGTCCGTACGAGCCACCTCTTGAGTCCGTACATCTGTTATTTCTGGGCCGATGGCCATTCTGTTATTTCTAGGCTGATGGCCGTTCTGTTATTTCTGGGCAGAGGGCCGTTCCGTTACTTCTGTTATTTCTGGGCCGATGGTCGTTCTGTTATTTATGTTATTTCTGGGCCGATGGCTGTTCTGTTATTTCTGTTATTTCTGGGCCGATGGCTATTCTGTTATTTCTGTTATTTCTGGGCCAATGGCTATTCTGTTATTTCTGGGCCGATGGCCGTTCTGATATTTCTGGGCCAATGGCCGTTCTGATATTTCTGGACCCATGGTCGTTTTGCATCTGTAGGCCTATGGATGTTCTGTATGTGCTGGGCTTAAAGCCACTCTGTCACGGAAACTGGACCCATGGCTATTTTAGAAATAATTACAGAATGTAGTTAATCATATGTATCTGCAGTTATGTGTTTTATTATTCAGGTTAAACATTACATTATTTATGTACTATTATTCACTGAGTTCGCTCATTCTGTATTTTGTCTGTCTATTTCTGTAGGTAATCAACTGGGAGTTCAGTCCTAACCTTTAAGGCTCGTCTTTCTCTTGTCAACTTTGATGCGTCCAGGCACCAACCTGAAGCCGTGCATTTTGTAAAGTGTTGTTAGGTTATTGGCTTATGCTTTGGTTGTCTTTCATTAATATTTTCGTTACACGCTCAATTGTGGGTCTAAGTATGAATGTATAAGTTTGTAACCGAAGTTCGGGTGTATGTTTATATATATTATGTACCTAATGCAATGTGTGTGGTCCTGGCATGGTAGTGGTAGCTCAATGGATGATGTTTTATGTTATTTTATAATGGTAATACTTCCGCTCAGGCCCCATATGTTATGTATAACAGGTTAAGTGTTCGTTTCTGAATAGGTCATGCCCAAAACTTTTAGGAGCGGGTTTGGGGCGTGACAATTATTGTCCTTGCCTCCCCTAATTTCATTGCACTAGCTAGGTTAGCCAAGGCATCAGCATGACTATTATCATATCGGCTAGCCTACTGTTGCTGGAAATCCTAGAACAATGGTAGCAGTCTAACAACTTTTTTAACATAGGCTATCATTCTTTCATCTCAGGCTGCATATTCGCCCGTTACCTAATTCATAATAAGTTGGGAGTCATAGAAGACTACCACCTTATCGACTTCCATTGATGCTGCTAACTTCAACCCTGCAATCAGTGCCTCATACTCTGTTTTATTGTTTGAGGCCTTGAACCCCAAACGAATAGACTGCTCTAACATTCGCCCATCTAGCGATACTAACACTACTCCTGCCCCTACTCCTTGACAGTTTGAACTTCCATCAACAAACAGGCGGAAGGAGTCGCCGATGTAGATGTCACAGGGCTTTGGTTTCTTTTTCTTCTTCTGTTTTGCTACAATAGGGTTCTTGGGCCCCAGTTGGGTTTCTTCCCGCTCCCCTAGGCATCCCAAGTCGTGGCTCACCAGAGTCTAACGCGAGATGGCACCAGGGGTGAACTCGGCCACAAAGTCGGCCAGAACCTAGCCCTTAATTGCTGTTCGGGGCCTAAACTCCAAGTTATATTGGCCCAACACTACTGCCTATTTGGCTAGCCTGCCTGTTACTACAACAGGGACTTCAAAGGATGCTCAGTCAGTACCACAATCTTGTGGGCTGGAAGTAGTGATTCAATTTTTTTGAAGCCATCACCAAGACTAGTGTCAATTTCTCCAAGGGTAAGTACCTGGTCTCTGCACTTGCTAGGGTTTTACTCACATAGTACACTACCCTTTGTTCTCCATTCTCTTCTCTGATTACCACTACACTCACTGTGTGCTTTGAAACTGCCAAGTATAGGAGCAATTCTTTTCCAGGTATTGGATTTGACAGAACTAGAGTTGTTGTCAGGTACTTTTTCAAGTCGGCCAAGGTGACTTCACATTCTACAGCCCACAAAAAATCTGTGACCTTCTTCAACAAACATAAAAATAGTTTACAATTATCAGAACTTCGGCTAATAAATCTTCAAGCCTGCCGCCTTGCTAGTCAAAATCTAGAATTGCTTGGCTGACGTCGGGCTCTTTAAGTTAAGAATGGCCTTGATTTGATCTGGGCTTGCCTCAATGCCCCTTCTGGAAACCAAGTATCCCAGGAACTTACCAGACCTGACTCCAAATGCACATTTCGAAGCATTGAGTGGAGCCGGTATGTTCTTAGATATAAAAAACTACCTTCAAGTCGGCCAGGTGATTCCTAGGTTCTTTGGTTTTCATGACCATGTCACCAATGCACACTTCAACTGTTTTGCCAATCAGATGTCTAAGCATCTTGGTCACCAATCTTTGGTAGGTTGCTCCTATATTTTTCAACCTGAAATACATCACTCTGTAGCAGTACATCCTTTTTGGAGTGATAAATGCAGTCTTCTCCTCATCAAGGGGATACATTGCTATCTGATGGTATCCCATGTAAGCATCTAAGAAGCTCATCCTCATATGCCCCGAAGTAGCATCCACCAGCTGATCGATTTTAGGCAGAGGGAAGCTGTCTTTGGGGAAAGCCTTATTCAGGCTGGTGAAGTCAACACAAACCCTCCACTTGTCATTCTTCTTTTTCACAATCACTATGTTGGATAGCCAAATTGGGTATTTCACCTCCCAAATAGCCTTGGCTTCCAACAGTTTGTCCACTTCCTCCTCTATTGCCTCCATATGAATCAACGTCGGTCTCCTTGTCCCCTAAATGACAGGTTTAGCCGACCTGTCTACATTGAGCCTATGGCTGGTGACCTCGGGGTCAATGGCAGACATCTCGTATGGCGTCCAGGCAAACCCTTTTATCTTTGCTCGCAAGAAAGTCTCCAACTCCCTCTCTTCCTCCTCCTCGGCTAAGCTTGAGCCAAGAAAGAAGAAATGCTCTTCTTCATCTTCTTTTACCAGAATCTTCTTCAAGGCTTCCTCACTCTTGTCGGCCGGCTCTTTACCAACGTCATCCAAGACCGCCATGTCCTCGTTTTCAATTTCTACTATTTTTGGCTCTCGCACGTTGCCGGTGGATTTCATTGCTTCCATGGAGCAATTTTTTACCTACACCTGATCCCCTCTAACCTCCTCAATTCCATGCTTCATTGGGAACCGCAACAGCTGGTGCAGTGTTGAGGGAACAGCCCTCATTGTGTGCAACCATGGCCTTCCTAAGATAACATTGTTAGGGGAGAATGTGTCAATTACTGTAAACTCTGTGCTTACCTTCCTGGTGTCTGCCTGCACCTCCAAATTTATTTCTTCCAGGGGCTATGTCGGCGTTCCATTGAACATGACCATTGGGCTATCTGACTGCTCCAAATCATCTTGGTGATGGCCAAGCTTCTTGTAACATCTGACATACATAATGTCACAACAGCTACCTTGGTCGATTAGAATGCGCCTTACTTGGCATTCTCCAATCTTGAGGGTCACTACTAGAGCATTGTTGTGTGGATGCTGCACCATGTCTAGGTTCGCCTCAGTAAAGGACACCATTGGTCCCTGGTACTCATTTGTCCTAGGCCTCTTTTGCTGGACCTAACACACATGTTGTAAATGCCTCACCTTTTGGGTCTTTCCTCTCATATCATTCTCATTAACCTTCGAGTGAATCACATTGATGATCACCCGAGGTTCTGCTTACTGTGGTTGTGGTTGTGGTGGTGCCGCTGGTGCCGGGGGTAGCCTTGCATGCTCTTTCCTCGTTTTGGCCTCATCTACTAAGTCCCTCAAGTGACCCTGTCTGACCAGATCTTTCAAGTGACCATGTACCCCTGAGTCAGGTGCCCATCCTCATTGTGGTAAGCGTAGTGCTTCCCAAGGCTCATTCCCATGAACTCACCAGGAATCTTCTCCGGCGCTCTGTAATACGGCTGGTTCTTGATCCTTTCTAGAACCTTATAAATCGGGATCCAGAACATAGTGGTGACTGCATATGCAGCCCTCAGCCCTATTTCCTGCTTGTTAAAACTAGTATTACCTCGGTCTCGCTTCGGTGTGTTGTTTCTCTTCTCCTGCTTCGGCGCCTTTATTCCTGGCGTATCCTTTTCTGCTATGGCATATTTCTCGATTCTTGCCATGAGCTCCTCCATACTCTTTGGTAGATTTTTTTCCAGCGACTTTCGAAGCGTGCATTTATCTTCTAGGCCATTCTTAAAAAACACAACCGCTAACTCCTAGTTGCATCCCGGTATTCGGTTGAATACCTCATAATATCTTTTGGGATAGCCTTGAGGCTTTCACCTTCACTAATTTTCAGAGCCATCAGGGAGTCTACCCTTAGTGGCTGCAACTTGTTTGTAACAAACCATGCCACATGTAGCTCGACTTGTTCGCGTCCCCTTTTCGGAGAGCTCGAATTGGTCCTACAGTTCAAACTCCTGCCACAGTTCTGAATCTAATCCCACAAGGTGCAATGTAAAACTGATAAACACCAAAGAGTCCAATACGACAAATCTTTTTGGAAAATCAATTTTAAATCAAATAATGCCAAAATTGGATTGCTTTGCCAGATTACAGAGTCGCCACCTAAATATTTTGTTTTGGGGAAATTTAGGAAACCTTGACTCGTGCCAAAGGCCACATGTTCGTCATCACCAAAGTTGCCTCAGCTCAAGAACTTGGGTACACGGGGGGAAGGTCATGAAATGAGCATCCCCGCTTGCCCGATCAAATGATCGGCCTCTACTAACCAAGATATGTTATTTTATAAACATTATACGTTCTTATCCGGTTATTAGCTAACATTACTATGTGACGCACACGCAAGCAAGTATAGACTAAAATTGCAAGAATTGGAACAAAACAACTCATATTTGTTTTCAAAAATGGTTTGAAGTTGCCACCCTCAAGTGGGCTTAAAAATGCAGATTTGCCACCTCAAGTAGGCTTAAAACATGATTTTGCCACTGCACAAAGTGGGCTTAAAACTCTCATTCGTCGAATTGTTCCAATTCAAACAATCAAGCCTTAATCCACAGGCATTCATGCAGTTTAGCATATAAGTACATAGCCTTATGGCAAGCATGCTATCATGGCAACACAATAAAAATACCTCTCACAACCGAGGACCCTGGCAACTGCTCTGGTGCAGTTACAGCATACACGCGCCCCTGTGGGCTCTGATTAACCTGCTCATCTCTCGGAGCATAGGCCTACTGGATTGACTGAGCCGAAGCGGCTCCTTGCTAATCTTGCGAAGTCAGAACTGAGTGATTCTGCTGGTGACTCTGAGTCTGCCTCGACCCTGATACGCCAGATGCGCCTCCCAACTGCGAGCAAGCTCTCTTTATATGCCTTGACTAACCGCACTGATAGCATTTAGGCCCCTGCCCTCTACTCTGTGACTGACTTTGAGATCGGTTAGGCGGTGGTGGTGGTGGCAACATCTGCTATCCTCCTCCCTTCTGTAGACAAGCAAAGGCCTTGTGACCCGGTTGGCCACACTTGAAGCAAGAAAACCAACTCGACGCACCTCTTCCCGAGCCCGCACTAGGCAAGCGAAAGGTAGATCTAGACTGTTGTTGCTGGGGGTGAGATTGGGATGAAAAGGTGCTCTTACTCTTCTTACTAGGCCTAAAATCTCCTTGCGATCCTTGGCCCCTAGACCTCAAATTTTGAAGTCTCTCCTCCTCGGCCTCCACAATAATTTCCACATGTACGGCTGCCTCCACAAGGCGATCATAATCCCGAATCATGTTCCTGGCAACTTTGAACAAAATCTTCATCCTCAACCTCTGCTCGAACTCAACGCAATGGCGCTCGTCCGTCGCTACTAATTTTGATGCAAACCGAGACAAGCTAGAAAAGGCCGCTTCAAATTCGGCCACAGACATATTTAACTTCTTAAGGTCCTTGAATTCTTGCCTCAATCTCTCCCTAGCCATGGAAGGTAAATACTTATCTTGGAAGGCAACCACAAACGCCTCTCATGTCGGTGCTATTCGGCTTTTGGCATACTTCCACCATTGGCCTGCGTCACCCTTGAGATAGTAGCTAGCAAGGGTTACCCTCAACTCACCATCCTCAATGTGAAGCATTTCAAAGGTCTTCACGGTTTGTTCAAGCCATTGGTTCGCTTTCTTTGGATCGGGGTCGCCATGGAATTCATCCAGCTTGGCCCGTAAAAACTCCCTTATGAGGAAGCTCGCCCTTGTTTCCGCAACATTCTCCCTCGCTTGGGTCTTCGCCCTAAGTATATTCATGGACTCTCTCAATGCCCCGGCCATCTCCTGGGCTAAAGCTCCCATCGCGGCTTGGCCAGCTTGCCCCGTTACTTCTGCTTGCCCTACTTGTTCGGCCATGTTAGCTTGGCCTACACCATCCTCTTGCACCGGTATCTCATGAACCGGCACCTCTTGTATACCCCGGCAACCTCGACCTCGCCTTCCACCTCTACCACCTCTTGTTTGAATTCTTCTCGACATCCTAATTAAGGAACAAGATAATTAATTTAGCACATAATTCCAAATGTGCTCGTAACTTGCCTCACATGTTAAGCTACAACGATTACACATATCCTATCACACAATAATTCAATTCACTCCACATAAGCACTTAGTCACATAAAAACATACGAATTATCCTTTAGTGATGAGATTCGTCCCATGAGAAATCAAGAATTCTTTGTAGAACAAGTATTGATCAAGTACCCTTCTAAGAAGACTTCAAGGAAACTAATAAGCGCAAATAACATCCCAAAAGTCTAATCCCATAGCCACATAGTCACATAAGCATGCTATCACATAATCACAAAAACAAGACATCTCCTAATCATGCGAAATGAACCCATTGTGGTAAGACAACCACTTCCTGCGAGCCCCAAGTTTTCAAACCCCGATAGCTCTGATACCAAGTTGTAACGCCCCGAAAATAATTCAACATGAACTTCCCAAATTAATAGGCACTCACTACACAATGACAATAATCATTCCATCATCACATATATAATAAATGGGTTCAATACAAAAGTTCCACATGCGATATACATTCATGAAATGAAAGAATGCATGAATCTATAGCATGTGAAGCGTCAATTCTCAAAACAATAAAATGCCCTTAAGGGCTTACATCTTCCAAGGCATTAGCCTAGCTACACAAAAGTGGTCGCTCGGATCCATACTTGTTAGCCCTTAGCTTTACAACAATTATAACAAAATAGGAGAGCTATGTGCTCTGCACAAAAATATCCACGGCCTCAGTTCGGCGAGATCACCACATCTTTACCTGCACCAAAATCCCATAGGGCTGAGCGTAAAACCCAGTAGAGAAATCCCTAACAAAGTATATACATTTATGTATGATGTTCACCATTAAATGAAAATGCGAATGCGATGCAATGCTTCTTCAAAATAACCTCATATCATGCCTTCCTTGAAAATCACCATGCTTTCATTAACATTTTTGCAATCTTACCAATTTCCAAAACTTCAAATTTTAAAACAACAAGGGGCGGTAAATACAACACTGGTAATCCCTAGGCTGGTGTCTGCAAGTAAACTCTACAAGTACTATCAAAACTGTCATTTTTACCGGTCTCACCCGGAAGGCTCAACACCTATCCGCGCGATTTTCTGGTCTTTCACCATGGACACTCAGGCCAACTTATCAAATTCATCTACAACCCCTAATCGGACTTACCACCGTATTTACCCCATACACATTTCCATAGTTCTTGTCATAAAGTTATCTTCCTTCATGAAATAAATATCTTCAATTGAAATTCACAATGCAAAAATAATAATAATTGAATAAATATGAAATGCAAGGATTTTCCATACTTCATAGCATTACTCCATTTTCAACTACCTCTACAACAATATCAATTAGCCACATTTTCATTTCTTCTTCTTCGTATTACCTCACAATTTAACCATGCCATCAATATATGGCACTAACCATTTCTCATCATGCTCAATTCACAAAAAGTTAGTCTCTTCAAAACTACATGTGATGTCTTTCACACATCAACTCCATTGTTTACAATTTCCACTAACCAAGATACAAAACTATTAGCTATTTCACAACAACACATTTTCAAAAGTTTAACAATCATGTTAAAATCACATTTCATTTCTCATACATCATGTAAATTGTTGTTTTGCTAATCATGTAATGAAAGTTCACATTCTTAATACAAAACAACAAGATGCTTGTAAGCATGTTCACATCTTTCAAAATCCCAAAAATTTCTAGGGTTTTTATGGCAAAAGCAAAACGAACATCTCCATCTTTTAAAAAAAATATTTTCTTTCATGGCATCACCTCTCCTACTATGTGAGTTAAAATTTTCAAGAAAATGTTATTTTAGAAGGTGAGAGAGAGATCAAACCCACATTTAAAACCCTAGCATTTATGAGACAAGACCAAACTTTCAATATCATTAATGAAACCCTTAAAATCAACCAAATCAAACATAAATATATATGTAACTCAAGGAAATTTCCCTACCTCAAAGTTTGATGGAGAAAAAGTGAAACCCTAGCTTCAAGATGGAGTGTTCTTCAATTTCTCCTATACCAAGAGAAGTCCAAACTTGATTTTCAAGATTTAGGAGGGATGATGATATTCTAGATCCAAGGATTTGCAAGGAAATCAAGGTGTTTGGGTGTTTTAGTTAGGGTTTCTAGAGAGGAGGAGAAGAGAAATGAAGAATAGAGTGGGAGAGAAAGCCCTAAAATGTGATACAACTTCGGCCAAAAGGGTAAAAAAAAAATAGGGATCTGGGCTGCCCATCTGCCGCACGTGCAGAGCGCCCCTCCCGCACGTGTGGGGCTCCTCTCCCGCACCTCTCTCCGCTCGTGCTTATTAAGAAGAAGGCCACCCAAACTTCCCCTGAATTCCACACGTGCAGCACCCCTCCTGCACGTGCGGCCAATGACCCCCGCACATGCGGCTGAGCCTAGACAGCCCAGAAAATTTTTCGATCCAAACCTCGTCACCCTGGACCTAATCTAGCACTCCCCGGAACAGGTGAAACTCGGCACCGAACAAAACAAGAGCAAGAACTCCAACCTAGAGAACCAATTCTGGATGTTTCAAGTCCAACGAAGATGAAAGGCGGAGGGAGGAAGAAGGAAAATAAAGAAAACAAGGACCCAGTCATCACGTAATGTTTCCTTTTCCACTTAAGAATTATTTGCAAATAATACAAAAAAATAAATTTCAAATAATGTTACATCACAATTATGGGAGTATATTTTAAGAAAAAATTTATAATAATAATTATCATATCTAAACTGATACTTTTAGAGACTTTGAAATTTAAACTTTATAAAAATCTAATTTGGTGCAATCATTTCAATACATAATGATTTGTGGAACGTTTAACTGTGTAAAATTATAAAATTTATATATTAGAAAGTAAAAAGTAAAAATATTTTTCTTCTAGTTTTGAATTTATTTAAAATAATTCCACTTTATAAAATATATGTTACACCAAGCATTTTGATACAAATTTTTAAAAAATATATATATAACTGAATATACATGCTATATTCAACACATGCATAATTAAACTATTTAAAAAAATATTTGGAAACTGTGTAATCCTAAATCTAAAAAATTTACTTTGGATTTCTAATTTTGCACAATTTTGCTATACTTCAACTTAATCATGATTATATTTAGGATTTGCTAGAGTACTTTCTGCCCATCATATATAACTTGTTGATAGTAAATAAATTTAAGGCATTTAAAAATATTTATGAATGGGATAATAACCTTTTAGAAGAAAAGAAAAGAAAAGAAAGTACCATGTTATAGTGAGAACACTAGACACTTGGCATGAAGAGAGACAAAACTACAAGAAGCCAATCTAAGTGTATATATATAATTTAATATAATATATAGTATAGATACATAATTTTCTCAAAAAATAACTACCATATCTTTTTTAAAAAAAAAATTTGAGCACAACAAGAATCTTATTGAATAATTTATATAATTTCCTGTTATTCACATCTCTTCGCAGAGCCAAAAGTGGCGAAGAGAACAAAGGCGATCAGCGGTTCTACTTCATCGGAAGCCTCACCACCTGCGTCAGAAGAAGTGATTGCTAGCAATGTTGATCTCCTTTCAGATATCCTTTTACACGTTCCTCCTAAATCCCTACTCACTTTCAAGTCCGTCTCCAAGAATTGGCTCTATCTCATCTCCGATTCTCAGTTTGCCTCCAACCACTCTTGCACTACGGCTATTATGAACCAGTTAACTCTGTCTCGCTTCACTCCCACCCAAATCCTCCCTCACTCTCCTTCCTCGGCAGTGTTAGAGAAGGGTTTCCAATTATGATTCAAAGCTCTTGCAATGGCTTACTCTTGTGCAACAACGGTCGCACTGTTGGCAATCCTAATAATTATAAACTAAGGTTGATTGTTTGTAATCCGACTACCCAGAAATACACTCTTCTTCCTCAACTTCCTAAATGTGAATTTCTTGCTAGTTTTTTGGCTTTTGATCCTTCAAAATCACCTCACTACAAGGTTGTTTTGTATCGCCTTTATGACGAATTTGAAATCTACTCTTCAGAGACTGCGTCTTGGAAACTAGTTACCGTCGGTGAACCACTAGGTATACGTGTTAAAGGGGTGTTTTGGAATGGAGCAATTCATTGGTTGAAAGAAGGTGATGGTGAATTTCACTTTAGATTTGATGTTGATGAAGAGAAGCTGTTAACAACCCCTATTTCTGCGGAGCCTAAAATTGTTTCTACAGACGATATTATTTATTATGGAGAATGTGGGGGTAATTTGATTCTTATTCACTCGCCTTCGAGCTTTGCTATGCAATTCAAAATCCTCGAAATGGAAAGGGACACCTTTGATTGGGTTGTGAAGTGCCGCGTTAATCTTAGACGGACATCTCCTTTATTGTCTGATATAGATTTCAGAAGAGAAAGCTATATATTTCATGTGATATGTGTTGTGAAGGAGGAGGATGATTTTGCACTGGTGTTGGCCACTGCTGGAGAGATTGTTTATTATAATGTCAAGTGCAAGACAAGGAAGGTGCTTCGTCAGATGATTCCCCAAGGTGACTTTCGTCCATTATTTGGTTGCCATTATGGTTTTTCTAATACTTTTCAATTCGTTGAAAGTTTATCTCCTATTTGAGAATGTCTTAGATGTTGGAACAATTATGCATTTTTTTGACCTTCTTCCGATGTGGTTGGATGGAATGGTTCTAAATGCTCTTCAATTGAATAGAAATGCTATTAACAAAAAAGAAACTGAAAAACTTTGTTGATTTGATTTGATTTAAAATCAAGACATTATCATGTTGTTTGAGTTTGTAAGGTTAAAGTTGGTATCATTACTAAGTTACTGGCACTTGGAATCCTGTAAAGATAGGCGTTGCCTTCTCATGTGGCGGTCTATGGTTTTATCTTTTGCTATTGTGTGGGAATTGACAACCGACCATGGTCTGAGAAAATTAAATGTGAATCATAGTTTGAAAAAATTGCAAATTAATTATATGAAATGTTTAAGAAATTTGGTTGTCTTTCATTAAATAGTGAGTTAAAAGTAGTAAATGCCTTCAATATTTGAAGTGACAACCTCACTTAGCACAATTGAGTTGGAAACCAGTACTATGACTTGCCAGATTTTTCTTGGTGTCTGCTATTAGAGCGAAGTTTTTCATTTGTGGTGGTTAAGAAGAACGGTCACACAGCATGACAAAAAAAAAAAAAAAAAAGATATGTAGCATACGACACGTAAGGAACACATTTCTTATACAGTTTATATATTTTTTATTTATGATATATGTCAATATATCATTCAAAGATAATACAAAATAGAATATAACACTAATTCTTATAGATGTACATTGTTTTTGTTTTATCATTGTATTTTAAGTTATTTTGTTTAAATTTATAATTACCATCATGTGTGTGTCTAAACTATGGACATGTGTGTCTCCCTAGCGTTCAAAACATATCTAGGTCTTAAAAAAACAAAAAGTTTGGATGAGAGCCAGTGTCCAACATGGACATGCCACATTATTAAAAATATCCATGCTTGTTAGGTGGTGGTGCAATGCAAACTACAAAATCCTCAAATGTTTTCTATTGCAGAAACAATGAGAGTTAGAATAAATCATCTTAGTGGCGTCATCTGTTAGTTCTATTTTTAGTGATACTAAAAAATTCATGCTATTAGAAACTTTAGCATACATGAGATTTGAATACATAGAAACATTGCATGTGCTTTATAGTCATGAAAGCCCAATTTTCTTCCTTTCTTTCTCCTTTCTCAGTAGTCAAACAGATCATCCAATATGTTGATGATCATAAAATGAATTAGATATAAAATAAGATTACATTTTCTCTTTGGAGCTTCTTGAGACTGACCATTGAATTCTGGACAAATGAAAAATATTCACTGGAATTGTCTTATGTTGTCCAAAGCAAAATACTTGGGCCTAATACCCAACTTTCAGAGATCTGGAATGAGTTACAAATCCTAGTTCGCTTTAGCAGTAGTACGACTTACTAGCGTTGTAACACTTGAGTGCATAAAACAAGTCTTATCTTCATTAGTTTCAGAAAAAATCTCTTCTGGTTATAATGCATTTTTCTTCTTTGTTTTTTGGGTTGTGGGCGGGCTTCTTCTTTAGTATTTTGCTTCCCTTGTATTATTTGGTTTCAAAAAACAATTGGACAGAGAATGCGAACATTCATTATTCTTTATAAAATAACTTTCAATTGCATTTTCAATGTGATATGTGATGTTCCCTTATTCTCTTTGGGTCATTTTAAGAATCTCATACGCTATTTCACTTGGCTCACTATTAAACAAAAAAATTCTAATGTTGGAGGAATTTGAGGGAGTAGAGAAAAAAAGAAAAGAAAAAAAGAATCGACAGAATCTATCGAATACACTTCAAGTTGTCTCTACTTCTCATTCATTCTTAACTTAATGAAGCAACATGAACAAATTCATCTTGGGCTCCCTTAATTTCCTAACTGAATTTAGAGAAGATTTTGTGTGATCAATATTGTTCTTATAATCTTACAATTTCTTATCGTGTTCTTTGGCCACATTTGTCTACCATTGATTGGACTCAACATGTTCTCATATATCCTTAAGTAAGTTTCCACTTTATAGTACTGATGCATAAACTTTTGGTTCTTCACCTATATAGTTTACAGTAGTAGCAGCAACAGCATGGGTACAAGGAATGCTTAACAGATCCCATTTCCTACATCCACAAGTCCATCGCTTTCAGGTCCACCTTATATTGCTCACTATATGAGCCCACAACTTCAAATTGGAAACACCTATTCCATCTTGGAATCTAACCAGCTGCACTCTTCTTTACCTTCTCCAAAATATGTTGAATCTTAGGATATATAGGACCTTTGTTATACCTCTTCATTGCTTCATTTCTCTGTTGAACTGTTTCCATCAACAAAAATCTTATCTTCTCCAACATGGTGACCACAGGTTTATCCCTAGCTTGCAATATGCTTGAATTGAAACATTTACATAGATTATTCAATAAAATGTCACACTTGGGGAAGTTGTTGAAATGACTCCTACTTTAATGGATTGGCGATCTTTCAGCTAACCAATTGTATGTTACACAATCAACTTCTTTGACTTCTTGCATGACTTTGGTAAATGTAGCAACAGTGCTTGCCCTAACTGCCTTTCATAACAAATCTTTCAATACCCTGCCCTTATGTTCACCCTTGAAATTATTGTACAAATGCCTTACACAGAACCTGTGTGAGGCATTGGGAAACAGCTCAGCCACTACATCAATTAGGCCCTTTTGCTTGTCACTCATGAAAGTGTAACAATGGGAATTCACAATGTTGAGATCTTGTCCTAACAAATTGAAAAACCACAACCATGTTTTCTTCTTCTCCTTCTCAACAATTGCGTAGGCAAATGGAAAAATACAATTATTTGCATTTATCCCCACTGTAGTCAATAACACTCCACAATGTGGCCCCTTCAAATGGAAACCATCCACTCCAATGACTGGCCTATAAGCATTCTAGAAACTTGTCTTCAATGGACCCCAATACAAATACAATCTCTTAAACTTGGACATTTGCTCATCCCCTTCATTAACTTTTGGAACTTCTTTCACTTTCATGCATATATTGTTGTTCCAAGATTAGTACTCCTAATCACTTTTACATAACCCCGAAGCATTGCAAATTGTTCAGCTGCAATACCCTCAATCATTGTCAAAGCCTTTCTTTTTGCCCTCCTCACTTCTTGCATGTCAACTTGCACATTGTGCTCTATTGCAATGGTGTCTATCAATGACTTAATTGGCTATGTAGGGTTAAACCTAATCCTTTCCCAATAATACCTCTTCATATTCCATCTACTACTCACATGTGGCACATCAAATGTTCTATTGCATGTGTGTTCATCTACAAAGGTTTTGATCCTATATACACCTTCACTTTTCATAAAAGAAGCATAGCGAACCCAAGGGCAACAACTTTTGCACTCTGCCCTAACCCTCTGTTTGTCACTCTTAGTAAATGTGATTTGTCTGCTCCACCTAATAGCATATTCCTTTACAGCATCCCCAAACAGAGCATGTGTCTAGAACTCCATACCAAGTTGGAATGTAGGATTGTGCATGTCAATCACACTAAAAATAGGGTATTTAATCCTCTTGCAATTACTATCTTCATCAGAGGAGCTGTCAAGGCTTCTTAGCTCATCAGATGAGTTGTCCATGCTTTGTAGGACATCATTGTCATCTACATCACCCACAACATCCTTACTACTTTCTAAACCACCACATTTCACATCTTTGTCAATGTGTTTATCATATAAAGCATCATCATCACCTTGCTCATAGTCACTGTCATTATATTTTTCAAACTCATCAGAGAATGAGTTTGACTAATCAGGATCATAGATATCACTATCTTCCTCTTCTTCCACTTGAACATCAACAACTACCCTTTTACCCTTACTTCTTTCTACACTTGACCCTACTTGACTCATTTGTGTACTTACATTATCATCCAAATTGTGTCCTATGTAAACATCTATCACTCTATTTTCATCCATATATGTTCCCAACATCAAAACATCAACATCAGAATTTAGCAACTCCAAGCCACCATAACCACTAACCTTATTATAATAGTTATTACTTGGCCTATGTCCTAATTCCTTGGCCATGTAATATAACTTTGTAATGGAAATTTGATCTGAATGACAAAAGTCAAAATGATTTACCGTACCACCACTGTAAACCCTCTGTGGAATATGCCTAACCACACCCCCATGATGCATTTTGATTGTAAAATATCCAAATCCTTCCTCTACATTTTTCAATGCAAATTACTATCACTACAAGAAATTGCATTTTTCGCAACGCAACAAAATATGTTGCTAAAAGGGAAAATTCGTTGGCAAAGAGTTTTGCCGACACACAAAGCTACGTTGGCAACCCGTAGCCAAAAGTGAGTTGGCAAAAGTTTTTGCCGACGAAATTATGATTGCATTGGTAAAAGTAATGCCTTTAGCGACGAACATAGACGTCGCTAAAAGCCTCCATCTATCGTCGGCAATTTACCTTGCGTTGGTAAAAGTCATTCAAATATGATGATTATGTGACACTTTTCGCGACACAAATTTGCATGGGCAAAAAATATACTTTTAGCAACAACATATGCGTCGGCAAAAGTAAACTTTTGGCGACACATTTACGTCGGTAAATGTTGCCATTTGCCAACGATTTGTTTGTCGCTAAAACTTTACTTTTGGCAACGACAAATTGGCATTGGGAAAAAATACACTTCTACCAACACAATATGAGTGGGGAAAAGTAACTTTTAGCGACACATTTACATCGGTAAATGTTGCCATTTGCCAACGATTTGGTTGTCGATAAAGCTTTAGTTTTGCAACGACAAATTGGCATTGGCAAAAAATACACTTTTAGCAACACAATATGAGTAGGCAAAAATAAACTTTTAGCTACACATTTACCGAAAAGTTATTTGTCGAGAAAGCTTCACTTTTTAACAATGACAAATTTGCAACGGCAAAAAAAATTGAAACTCATTTATAATTTTTTAAAAGATTTACAGATTTACAAGAGGCATCCCTCAGGCACCACTATAACAAACTAATAACATGGATATGAAATCACACAAAATACCCCATCCATACTCCCTCCATACCCTTCCAGCCAAAACACCAGCAGTTGCCCGAACTTACACCTAATGACAACCCCCATTAATGAAAACCTGATCTATTACAGATTGGACAAAAAGTCCTGCACCCTTCCAAACATCAACAACACGAGCAAACATCCAACAACAACACAGCAGCACCTCATCGTAACAAACACCATCACAGCAGCATCACCACAGCATCTCAGCAACATCACAGCAGCACCAGAAGAATAGCAGATCAGCAAACTGATTGAACACAAATCATCACCAGTACAGAAAACCATTTCAACTCGGCAGTGTAATGAGTAAAAGTGTCACATGAGTAGAAGTGTCATATGAGTAGAAGTGTTAGTGCTTCTTGCATTAAGGTCTGGTTACTTGTTAGACAGATTTGAATTAGACATAAATTCAGCAAATAGGAAAACAAAAGCATGAAAGGAGTAGCCTACTCCACCAGGGTGGCTTGAGATACACACAAGTCAATAGGGAATTTCCACACTGGCTCTTTAATTCCAACTCTAAATTCATAATCAAGCAGGGGCCTCTTTATGTGGACACTAGTAAACCATAATGAGAAATAAACTTTCTAAAAATGACCCCATTTAGAGACTGTAAAATATTCAAAATCTACCAAAATAAGTAATTCTAAACAAGCAATTGGCTGGATTACAGCCCAAGAAAAGTCTACTAACCAACACACAAACTATAGCAAAGAAATCCCTAAAAATAAAATACATCCAGAACATTCTGAACCTCCTAATAGGGGACTAACAAATTCTAATGAAGAATAAAATGAAGACTCATAAATAAACAAACTTCATACTAACTAGACAAACTTGACATTATTTGCTTGGGATTTGTCCTCTTCTACTTACTGCTTCTGCATCACAATGTCACACATTCATGTGAATAATTGGGGCTTATGTTTTCAATGAAAGAACTGAGATTTCAACTATATTACACTGAAAATCAATTGTGAGAACAAGATGGAAAATTTTGTTACTAGCAACGTGGTCAAGCAAGACGAACTCAACACTGGAAACAGTTTTGAGGCATGAGAGTTAAATAATAGGAAGGCAGTTTTAGCTCCTGAGACATTTACGTAAGATTTTTCTACAAAATTAGACCTCAGAACTTAAATCTGTTTTCTTATGTTGTAGAGCTTTTAAAAAAATTACCTTTGGATACTTCAGCTGGAGAGCTCCCAATCAAGCCACCCTCATTTGCAAACCGAGATAACATCGGTTCATACACCTACAATCCAAAGACAAAGCAACTACCATTAATTTTGAAGATATCTTATTTAGAATACTCCAAACAACCCCTTACTATTCATACTACAAGACTCGGTAATCTAGATAAAAATAACCATGTGTTCCTTTTTCATATAATGCAGACTCAGTCAAAGTAGTCAGACCATCATAAAAGAATGTATTGTGGAAACAATATGTGGCTTTTGCAGTCACAATTTAGGCAAAAATTTCATTTTCTTGGAGAGATCATTAGGAGTGACATCCTTCTCAACAGATAATACCAAGTAAAGGTTTCTCAGAGACAAACACAAATAGCTATATTTCATTATTTATTATTTCCAATTCTCTAAAGGCAAGAAAGTAGGCCCATTAATGGCTTTATTTTCTACTGATCTCAACAGTCCCTCTGAGGATGTCATTGAAATTCCTAATAAGTACAATTATTGCACATAATTCAAGAAAATATGTAACTGGAGATATTATGAATAAAACATGGACCAAGACTTCAACCAATGGAGTATTTCAATTTCCATTTTCAGGTAATAAACTGGAAGCTAATACCAAATACAATACTAAATGGAGGCAAAACATTACATCATAAGCAACAACGCAGAAATTTGATCTCAGCAGGTGAGTTGCCATGCCAAACCCCATTGCTCCAAGACCAATAAAACCAATTCGGTTTACAGATTTTGATTCAGTAGTTATTTGATTTGCCAGTTCCTCAGGGCTATAAGTTTCTGCCTTGACAGCATTGGTAATGTTCAACCCATATACTTTCTCCCAAGCCTGTGCAAGAACAGGTGTGTCTACTTAGCAAATGGCATGTTAATATTTACATAACCTCAAAGCAAGTAAAAAAGCCACATAATATAACTTTTATATAAAAGAAATTAGTTCATGAGAACAACCTTGATCAATGTGTCATCACCATCATTTCCATGACCATGAGAGGAGCCTGTGAAAGGACAATTGGAAAGTAACAAAGTGAGTATCAGGTTGCTCCAAAACATTAATTGCTGCCACCTACAGATTATGGTTGTGAGAAACTGTAAATCATGCAGATACATACCTGCTATTAGTTGTTGAAAAGTAATTGCCACAAGTGGAAGAGGAAATGTACATGATTTGGCCATATCCAAAACAATACCCTTCAAGTTGGACAAAAGCCCATCAGGCATAATTGACTCATCCAGCCCTTGATAGAGCGAAATAGAGGAAAATGATTCATATAACTGACGCCACTGGATTGGGGACACAAGGCTTAGTTTGGTTTGGTTTGGTTTTAGCTTTGCAGTTCACAAAGAGATCTCTATTGAATAAGAGTTCAAAAGATTTGAACAAGAATTTGTTTAGATTAGAATGACAAAGTTGTCCACTTAAGGTCTTTCCAATAAAGTGATTAAGCTGAATAGGATTTTAGTATTTAAGATAACCAGCTTATTTTTATCTCACATTAGCACTTCTACACTTCAATGCCTAGCCAAATAAGTCTTTTCTATTTTCTACTTCATAAAAACATAAGTTTTCTTAATGTGAACTTTTTTCGTACATTACTTTATTTTATCAATAATGAGTTCTTAAAAAAAAAGAGTTCTATTCACCCAAAAAAAGAGTTCTTAAAAAAATAAGTGGATAAGAGACCCATTTAAGAATGTGATTCTGAATTGAGGTCTACCTTACAGTATCAATATCTCAAAAATCATTATTAAAAGTCTCAATGTGTCCAAATTCATTGATGAAGAAATGATTACCGAGTGGTGTTCAAGTCTAAAATTTTAGTATGCATTTAGCAGATGGTCCTCAAGTAAATGTCCTAAATGCTAAATCAGACCCACATTTTTTCACTATAATAAAGTTTTTCATTCTAAAGCACTACTGTTCAACATTTAGTTTTCCTTCTTTAGTCTATCAAACTCACACTATATCACTGTCCTCCACACACCCCACACAAAGAGCTACTACAGAGAACCAATTGATATAAAAAAATGGAACGCATAAGGCCACTTAAATGACTCAACTTACACAGAATAGCCTACTAGAATAGGAGACCTAAAAAAGGGGAATTAAATGAGAAATATGCATTTATGGTAAACCAATTAAAAATCGTACATAAGTAAAAAATGAGAACGCAAACTATTCATCCATGTAGAATCTAAAGTAGAGGATTTCAAATTGATGTCAACTTATTTGCTTCAGAGAAGAGAAGAAGATGGGGAGGCAAAGAAAGACGAGAAAAGAGGAACTGAAAAAGGAAGAAAAAAAAAAGTCCCCAAAACCAAACCCATTACATGAGTAATCAATCTGGACTAGTTCAAACACAATCAGTTCTAGAAGATATAGTAAACCGTAACAATTACAACAAGAAGGATGAACCAGACTACCTTTTCTAATCCAGCAATCCTGATTAGATGGTTAGATGGCCCTTGAAAACATTTGACATTTTTCCATCTACCTCTTGTTCAGTTAGAAACAGAAAGAAAACAAGAAGACAAAAAAAAAAAAAAAAAAAAAAGTCAAAGTGGGCATTAAAAGAAACCCATCCACTTTCACACCAATTTTAGCTCACTAGCGAACAAGTTTAAATTAAAAAACATTCTCATATCATTTTTTAAAACAGGAGACCAAACCACCCCAAAAATTAATGTAGACCCACTTTCCTTACTCTAAATTAGAAGAAAAGATATGACTAAATTGTTCACAGAACAGATACAAAAAGTGAGACAGATTATTTACTACTAACTGCACCCACTATGTCAAGGCAATTACACTCTTTCACTGTCAAGAAAATAATGCGTCACACTCTTAATTAGCCGTATGATAATGACAAGGTTCACAGCCTGAAATAAAAATAATACACAAGATTAGCAAGAATGATGAAAGTAAGCATGCCCAAAGTTAACTAGAAAATGAGTTTTTGTTACTTATGCAGCAAACTTACCTGTATCAGGCCCTTTACACGCCATACATTATGCTTTAAAACTACAATATGTGGGTCATCTGGATGCAAAGAACGCAATTCCTGTCTGACGGACTCTATGCTAGCATTATGCTCTGTTGACAGCTGTATAGCAAGAACCTCTCCAGTTGCCCTGACAAGCCTCCCCAAACTCAGTAAAAAACCATGAACCTGGGGCATCCACTAGTATCCAAAGTTCAAGTACAACTTAAAACATTAGATGCCAAGATCCTACCTACTGTGACACTAAGAGCAATTCCATGGAAAATCCTTGCACATTCACTATTTGCATCCACCACATGAACCTCATCATGCTCCAAACAGTGATCAATGCACATGACCTAAATTTATATGCAATATAAGCTATACCAAACAAACCTATTCCAAAACTCACACTCATAATAGATCTAGCAAGTCCTCTTAGGACTATAAAAGATAGAAACCTAAGTAAATAAAGAATATAAAATCACCAAGATATGTGTTCAAACAGTCAGTTACCGAGTTTGAACGGTGAACAAACTGGTCAAGAACAATATGCAACGCATATTATTCTGAAACAGTCTACCCTGTGTTCAAACAGACAATACACTGGTATTGTTACCACACACACACCACACAAAACCAAAAAAAAAAAGGAAAAAACCTCAAAGGGTGGGCATTCTCCCTTTTGTGTGTGCATAAAGATTCAAGAGTATTCTCCTTTTGTGTGTGCATATTTCTTTTGGGTATTGTTTTCACTGGTACATGGGTTTATTTCTCTCCACAAAGGGTATCAAACTTCAGGTGGGCTTATTTTCACCAACACCGACAACCTCAGAGGGAAAAAGTAAGAAGTCAGAAACCATAGAAAATAACAATTTCTAGTGTACTGAAGAGAAATAGACAAGTGAAAATCAAGATCAATATGTTTGTACTTTTAAACTTTTAAAGGTAGTTGTGAAGTATGAACGGGGCAATTGTGCTTCCAACATTGTTTGATAATGAAGCTTATTGACAGTTCAACTGTGCATGTCCTTAGATTTTCCAAGCTAGTTTATCTCTGTTTGTATACGTGTTTGCAAGAGATGTTGGGGTCATGCGTACACATACATGACAGTGACACGCATAGAGAGTTCATAATGGTCACACGTATGACAAGTTGACAACCAGTCACATTTACAGAAGATAATATGAGCACCATAAAGGTTTTAGTACTCAAATAAGTAAAAAATATCCGATATCTGAGGCAGGCATTTTGACATGAAGACATGATTTCATAGTTGAGATGTAACATGTCAACATTTCATGCAAAAAGTAAAACCCAGGGTTGCTTCAACTTGAATATCTTTTAACTTTCAATTCAAATTAGCAGAAGAATTATTTACTAACAAAACAAAGCAATAAGCAATAAGCAATAAGCAATAAAGCACCAAGGACCTTAAGAGTTTCCGGAAAACATGTTTTTTTTCCCCGAGACTGCAAAGATGAATTGAAGATCACATGTCTTTGTGCGAGAATAATATTGGCCTCTTCGACTTCCTCCTTTATGATAGGCTCTGAAGCAGAGCAGCCCAACCTTTTCTTTTGCACCATAAGGTCACTTCCATGTTGCAAACCAGCTGAGCTTGATTCTTTGACAATTACATCAACGGACTATCCGATTGCCATGGAAAAATAAAAGACATCATTTAGTTTATCAAGAATTATTTTCTCAAATGCATTCTTCAACATAACTTATACAACAGTGAAGTATTTACCTATGCTTGATAAACAGAAGGCAATTTCATTCACTCTAAATACTCACCAGAAAATTTTCAAAATAGAAGTCAAAAGGATTCAAGGCCAACCAGAACAATAATTTCTTTGACATATCATTTATCCAAAGTTTGGAGGGTGGGTGATTGACAAAGGGTGGCTATTTATACTGTTGCACTATAATTCACATCTGCATGGGGGTGACAGGTCATAAGAGTTTCCAGTTTCACCCTCTATCAGTTAGATAAAACCTTAACAGGGATGATTACAATCAATAAAGAGAAGCTGGGATTTGTGGTGATCTCTTCATTAGGTATGTGCCCAATCGACCCCTCCCAAGCATCCTATGTAAACGGGGAAAAGCATGAGTAAGGGGGAGTCACTAGCATTTTTTGGGGGGGCAGGGGGGACGTGTGGTGAAGTAGTGCACTTGTGTTGACTGTCATTATTACTCCTAGGTAGCCTTTTTTCCTACTCATTTGTGTACTTCACTGCAGGTCTCATGACCTGTTATTGACCATCAACTGGACATGCTCAAATTTCACTCTACTGATTCTATATTATAAGGGATTACAACAAAATGTTAAAGAGTACCAGGCCTAACTCAAGCAAAGCTCAAATTTCACTCTACTAGATCTTCTTCAAGTTCAAGAATTTCATTATTTGCTTTTGTTATCAATATCCTTAGCACTTGTTATTTGCTTTTGTTGGGAAACATAAAAACTAGAGCAGTCCAAATATTTTTTTATAAAAAAATTGCATGATGTGCACATTTACAAAGAATTTTACCTTTTCTCCTTCTCAATTAGGATCCAAAAGTGGCTTCTGCTCAGAAGCTGGCAAAGCAGGTGCATCATTCCAAATTTTTCGCAACAAATTCCCATGCTCAGACATTCTCTCTGAAGGCCAATTGTTTTTTAATGATTCCATTGCATCATTTGTAGACACTTCTCCACTCTCTTCAAAGTCATCATTCTCTCAATCTCTAGGTGAATGCCAGCGGATAAAATCTTCAAATACAGCAGCTGGATTTGCTGCTTTGAATGCTGACATGTCTGATTTAGATTTTCACAAACATCCAGCACCAAATTAATTTTGAAAGGAAATTAATAATGGGTTATGTATTTAAAACATTCTTTTTTTTTAATAGGAAAGACATGCATGCTCACATATGATATGATCCATAAATCCATAGCTATGAAAGACGAATCTAAAAAAAAAAAAAAAAAAACCAAGTACACAGTCATACAGCTGGGAAAATGCAAAAAAGATTTAACAGTAAACCAAATTCATGTTATGAAAACAGGAGAAGAAATTTGCACATGTTCTCAAATTTTTCGTGAAACAAAAACCAAATGCAGCAAAAGAAAACAAGCTTCAGGTCATGTTTAACAAGGCTGAGAAATAGTAAAACAATCTCATTCTATATGAGGGGAAAAAACATAAACATTTGAAATGCTATTGAGGGTATGCTCATGTTTTAACTGAATTATGCCCCTTAAACAAGCAGAATGGCAAAACAGGATTCTTGTAGCTGACCCCCAAGTAGTTGGGACAAGACTTTGTCAAGTTTAGTCAGCATTACATGGATTTTTTTAATTTAATTTTTTACACTAAAAAAAAGGTATTTTCCGAATACGTTTTATTTTTTGCCAGTTGAATTTGTAGACAGAAAAGTATGTATGTTCTGTGATCATTTGTGGTTTTTGTTATATGGGCACCAAATGTTACGTTATGTTTGTGCATAAGTTCATGGATTTTTCAGTTTTTACTATAAGACTCTTTAACAAATGTTGAATTACTGGTTTTGGGATTCATCCAATACATTTTGAATCTAATCTGTGCCTTTTGGCACTAGGATATAACCTTTCAACCTTGAATCTCCAGTTTTTGTCATCTTCACACCACCCCTAAAATAGCACCTCAGATCAACATCATCTAGAACATTGATTTCAGCTTTTATAAATATGTCCAGGCTTTATGTATGCCACACTCTCTTTTCATAATTATGATATTTATGTTGTTTCAGGTCACTTTGGTCAAGTTCCAATTTTGTCAATTCCACCCCGGAAGTTTCCAATTTCAGTCAACATGATCCATTTGAAATGGCCATCTAAATCATCTATGTAACTGTTCCATTCAATGTCATTTTAGTTCCCAAAAACCAAGCCACCATCACAATAAATCTACCATATGAAAATCTACCCGTAACTTTATTCCTTAAGAACTAAATCCAAACCCTCGAGACACTTCTCCAACTTTTCCCCCTTTGCCTGAACAAAGTCTAAAAAGCCAAATCTTAAGTTGAACAATCAATCAGATATCATTCTGGCCAACAAGGAGTTGAGGTAAACATAGAGTTAAAGAAACAATCCTCTATTGTCCTATCAATGTACTGCACACAGAAATAAAATAATTACCCGATTATGTATTGAATTCATAGGGGGAGATGTGGATCCACGGGGTTAAGAAAATAATTACCCGATTATGTATTGAATTTATAAAATAATCCTCTATTGTCTTTGAATTATGGCCAATTATGTACAAAATGTACACCCACTTTATAAATAGCACATGAATGATATTCTGACTTAAGCACTTGCCCTAATGGGTTTATGGTATCACTAGGATTACGCAGGTTCTATTACAGCATGCTTACGCTAAAGAGAAATTTTCAAATGAATCATATATTTCCAAATGCACATTTCACTTGATATAAGTAGGCCTTTGGTAGCTCATGGCTATCTATTGGTCAAACCCCTTATCCGATGACGGTGCAGTTTGCGTCATGAGTGTCACACATAATGCCTCCAATTCAGTATTGAATAAGCTTTAAATCACTTCCAGTGACTACTGTAGCTCTTTGGTATTGTGTGATGAAATTTAGTAGTACGTGCAATGCCTAAAGGATTATATAGAGTTTCTTCTTCCTCCCTTTTTTTTTTTTTTTATTCTAATTTTTTTACTCTTTCAAGTCATTAAGAGCCATAACCAAACCTTATTATGCCTCTACCAATATCCAAACTTCATTTAACAAACCTAAATAATCTAAAACTAGCCAGGATACTGTTAACAGAACCCAAAACAGCCCTAAAATTTACCTTGCTTCTTTGGACTTCAAAATCCTAATTCCTTTGTTACATCCGTTATAAACCCTAAAACCCTACACGCCTAAAATCCCATCAATAATGTTGTCCTACATCAAAAAACAAATAGTGAAGATAGCAATACTTTAAATTCAATTCAATACTGCTCTAAGAGAAAAAGAACTATGATAATTAACAGATGGATAACACTCATTTGATCCAAATTAAAATATCTTGTACCATGAGAAAATAGATCACTGACTATAGCATAACAGTGATATGAAGCTTTCAATTTTTCATCAATATGTTCATCATATTCAGCATATTTCAGAAATTTTATATAAATCGAACACTTCATCTATAACCACAAGTTTCTAGACAAAAAGTTGCTCACCTGCTCCATGTACTTCCACATGACATTCAAAGTGAGGAGATTTCTTCCCATGAATTCCTAAATAAACAAATGTACATAAAATATGTGAAATGGAAAAACATGGTCTCAAAATGACTTCAAGGGATCAGAATAATAAACAGAAGATGACAAAGCAAAAAATTGAGTCACATTGACATCAACTAAGCCACAATTGACACATTAATCAATATGTAACTCTGAAAAACTTTAAACAACATTCAAGAACCTCCAAACGACAGAAGTTCCAGAATTTCACCAGAAAATTTTACAAAAGAGAGAATGGTGCATAGTAGTGAAGCTCTTGATAATAGAATATGAAGGATAAAACTGTTTTCGTTCCCAGAAAAACGATTCCTAAACCAAACCAAAAACATTAAATAAGTGAAATCATTCATGATGTTCCCCAGACCCTATTATTCAAACTGGCTTTGAGAATTGACAAAACTGTGTAATCATTTGTCAGTTGTAACAGTTTGTGTTATTATAAAAATCTAACCATTTGATCAAAATCAATCAAAACAATAAATAATATCAACCTACGTAGAATATTTATACACTTTTCTTGGTTGTTTGAAACTTATACATTTGGCTGCCAGCTATTGGTAGGTACCACATATGATGACACTTTCAACAAGAACAAAATTATTCATTTGGTTATAGCAAGGGCTACACTGAATTACATTATCAACATTTTGATTTTCGCTAGAATATTGTTAATAGACTGCTTTAATGATCAACCTGATATGTATTTAAAATATTTCAGAATGGATTCATAATCTTGCCAAAGGAAGAACTTGAGATTCAAGAACATACAAAGTGGTAAAAGCATATTAAAAATAAAATTTGAACTGCATCCGTCTGTAGAACATTAGGGGTCTGTTTTCAAGTGTGAACAAGAGTCTAAAGGACACTATGTATCAAGTGTAGGCCATTAATATAGTGGCCTCAATTTTCAGAAAAAATGGAATGCATTGATTGCTGGTCATCTTCAAATGGGGGCACTGAATGTTTGATTATTTCAGTTACAGCTCTCCTGTTAATTTTGTTTTCATGGCATTGACATGTTGATGGGAAAGCTTTGGTCCACCACTACAAATTTTGATGTTCATAAAAAAAATTTCCTTCCAAGTCCATTTGTGATGATACAGCCAACGCAATGGCTGTGCATGTGTTATAAGTGAGGGTGTCAAGAAATTGGGTTATATTTGTGGACAATCATATTTTTCATAGTAGAAGCTTCATAATGATGAATGAGTTCTCCACCCCCCCCCCCCAACAAAAAAAATACTACACTAATCAATGTAAAAAGCCCAATGCCTGAGAATATTCATCGATTATTTCATTACTTGTCAACTAAAATATATAAAAAAATAAAATAAAATAAAATTTTAGCAAATGTAAAAATACCAAATCTGTAAGAGCAAGAAAGATTGGAATCAGAATTCTGAGAGAACCATACACAGAGAAAAGAGGGGAAAAATTAGAGAGAAGAGGATTTTACAAGAGGGAATATTTCAGAGAGAGAAAATAGGGTTTCAGGAGAGGGAGGGTTTCAAAAATAATCAATTGAGAGAGGAATACCTTCAGATTTTCTTATTGTTCTTCAAATTCTTTTCTCTTTCTTTGTTGGATTAGGGTTTTAGGTAGAGTGAGATTACCCACAGCCACTCCAATCACACCGCCAACTACACCGAATGCGAGAGTGAGAGCGAGAGAGAGCCGAAACAAGGGTTTTAGGAACAAGGAAGAGAAGAGAGAAGATATGAGAAGAGTGCCTTACCGTCGAATTAGTCTTGCCGCCGAAAAGATGAGTGTACCATTTGCCTCTCACAGCAAGATCCTCTCTCTGTTTTGTGTAGATCGACACAGCGTATGGCTTTAAAGAACCTCCAAAGGGCTTCGGGACTACCGTGTTTACCTCTCAATCTCCACCGATTCAATTGATAGTAGAACTTTGATGAACAAGGGTTTGAATTGAAGAACCCTTTCCCCTCCCAACCAATTCACTGTCTTTCTTCTCCCTTTGTTTCTTCTATGTTATTTATTATTAGAACCCACTACAGTGTCTTGTAGGTCGTCGATGTGATTTCGTAAAAAATCAAATTTATTGTGGTGTATGACCTAAAAGATAAAATTACATAAAAATAATAAGTATATTTTTTATTTTTTCATCCAAATTTTTTTATTTTTTATTTTTTATAGTTTTTAAGGAAAAAAAAATTAAAGTAATTTATGAAAATAAAACCAAACATAAAATCACAATGTAAAGAATATAAAAATAAAATCAAACATATTGAAATTGACAATCTAATCTCATTCTTTAGAAAAGTTTAAATTAACTCAAATTAGCCATCTCAACTTAAGAGTGTGTTTGACCTTGATGGATTCATTTTGTGATCTAATTCAATGATTACTTTGATTTTACAATTCAATAAGTAGAATATTTAAAACTCTTTTAAAAGTTATAATAAAAACACAAATCAATAAATCACCTATTTCACTAGTAAAACTTTTACCGACGAATAGTGTTATCATCGCTAAATGTTTAACTCTTTGCCCACGCCAACTTGTCGTCGCCAAAAGTAAGCACACTAATAGCAACGCTCATTGTGTTGCTAAAACATAAGTCTCATAGGTAAAAGTTTTGAAATTTTGGCGCCAACCAAAAAATTTGGCGCTAAAATAATGTTATGCCTTTTTAGCGACGACAACAAATTGCGTCGGTAAAAGTATACTTTTACCAACAAAATTGATCATTGTGTTGCCAAAAATATACTTTTGGCGATGAAAAATTGACGTCATCGCCAAAAGTAGTCGCCAAAAGTGCAATTTCTTGTAGTGTATTAAACTACACTAAACCTACAGAGATATTCAACTATTCAATGGAACTCACAGTGATAAAGTACTATTAAATTACACTAAAAAAAAGAAAAAAAGAATCAACAAGTAGTCATCCACGTGAAATAGAAACAACCAAAAAAATAAAGATTCAATGTGTTCATCAATTTCAAACCAAAACAAAGGAACAAATATTTTCTTAAAGTAAAACATTTAAACCGAAACAAACACAAACAAATTTCACTAAAAAAAAGTCCATGTCACATAGAAACAAACAAAGATTTCACCCTAAAAAAATAAATATTAACATCAACACATGCGATTTCCAACAAGAATAAGATTTAAAAAAAAAAAAAACAGAATAAAAGAATGATGGTGGTTAGCCAAACCATTACATATTCCCTCAATCCAAAAGTTTAGGGGGCCACGTCGCCTATTTCGTCTTTCTTGGAAATAGACGACAGGGGTGAAACTGTTAAGGATTTAAATGGCGTGGGGTAAAATTTAAAATAGTAGAAGTATGAGGGGTGTAATTGATTATCGAGGCAAAGTATAGGAGTAAAAATGAAATTTTCTCAAAAATAACTTTTAAATAATGTACTTTGCAAAAAAAATATATATATATATAAAAAAAAACAATCCACATTTAATGTTGTCTCTTTAAGTCTTAAATTATCTCGAGTCGATCTTGGACAAACTAATTATAGTCGTCCCCGAATGCCCCGGGAGGGTTAAGTCCCGTTCCGTTCATATTGGGGTCACTACAGTTCAAGGACTCAAATGTCACGGTTCTTAATCTTGAACCAAAGAGTCCAAATCCGGCAAATTGATTTTGAAAACAGATTTTTTGAAAAGAAGTGCCAAACATGGACTGCTTTGCCAGATACAGAGTCGCCACCTAAATGTTTTTTTAATGGGAAATTTAGGAAACCCTGACTCGGTGCCAAAGGCCACGTGTCCGTCATCACCAAAGTTGCCTTGGCTCGGGAACTTGGGTACGATTGGGGAAGGTCACTTCGTGAGCACCCCCGCTCGCCCGGTCAAAGACCGGCCTCTACTAACCATGATATCTGATTTTGGAAACATTGTGCGTTCTTATTCCGGTTATTAGCCTAGGTTACTATGTGATGCGCGCAGCATACAAGTATAGACTGAGTCGTTTGAATTGGAACAAAACACTTCATGTTTGTTTGTGAAAATGGCTTGCTACTCGCAAGTAGGCTTAAAATGCGGATTTTGCCACCCTCGGGTGGGCTTAGAAAAACATGATTTCGCCACTGTCTAGTGGGCTTAAAACAAACATTCGATGAATTGTTCCAATCCAAATAACCCAACCTCCACCCACAGGCATTCAAGGTAGTTATATCACATAAGCAATTAGCCTCATGGTAAGCATGCTATTCATGGCAGTCACTCACACGCATGCAAGGATGCTAAAGCATAAAACTCACTGAGTACTCCAAGCCAAAACAGAAACCGATTAGAAACCCGTGCATGATCCTAAATATACAGAAATGCCTAATGCAACACATGCAAAAATGAAACTATAGCAGGCTCGGCTATTCTAAACATGGCGTATGGAATGCTACAGCTAACATGTATTCAACTTAGAATTGAAATACAAATGCCGTTAGTATGATGCTGTAACAAGCCCGCGAGGGACCTCGCTACAGTTCGGACTCGATTTTTGTTGTGGTTCCAAATCTCGAACCAAAGAGTCCAAATCCGGCAAATCGTTTTGAAGAAAAACAGATTTTTTTGAAAGAAGTGCCAAACATGGACTGCTTTGCCAGATAACAGAGTCGCCACCTAAATATTTTAAAATGGGAAATTTAGGAAACCCTGACTCGGTGCCAAAAGGCCACGTGTCCGTCATCACCAAAGTTGGCTCGGGAACTTGGGTACGATTGGGGAAGGTCACATCGTGAGCACCCCCGCTCGCCCGGTCAAAGACCGGCCTCTACTAACCATGATATCTGTTTTTGAAAACATTGTATGTTCTTATTTCGGTTATTAACCTAGGTTACTATGTGATGCGCACAGCATACAAGTATAGACTGAATCGCCTGAATTGGAACAAAACATTTCATGTTTGTCTGTTTGAAAGTGGTTTGATAGTGCTACCCTCAGGTAGGCTAAAATGCGGATTTGCCACCCTCAGGTGGGCTTAGAAAACAATGATTTTGCCACTATCTAGTGGGCTTAAAACAAACAATTGATGAATTGTCCCAATCCAAATAACTCAACCTCCACCCACAGGCATTCAAGGCAGTTATATCATTTAAGCATATAGCCTCATGGTAAGCATGCTATCATGGCAACACTCACACGCATGCAAGGATGCTAAAGCATAAAACTTACAGAGTACTCCAAGCCAAAACAAAAGCTGATTAGAAATCATGCATGGTCTTAAATATACTGAATGTCTAATGCAACACATGCAAAAATGCAACTATAGCAGGCTCGGCTATTCTAAACATGGCATATGAGAATGCTACAACTAACACGTATTCAATTTGGAATTGAAATACAGATGCAGTTTGTATGATGTGCCGAGCCCGGTGCGTGCAAAACAGATGAATGATGCAAACATGCTGTCATACTGTATGCTAATTGAAATATGCCCTATATCTAACCATCGTAAGCGGGTAAATAAAAGGGAGAAAGAAATGGGGGTTGGAAGACATACATCACACTCACACACCCTTATTACAATATTGCCCTCGCGCAGAGGGTCCGAATAAAATAATAATACAGTCCAAAATAAAAGAATATACAGTCCAAAAATAATTACAGATTCTAAATATACAGATATCCTAATTAATTTACAAATTAACTAAGAAAGCGGTAAACTGGCGTGCAAGCCAGTAGATGCCGCCTGTTGGGCTGCCTGGCGCAGAAATCCACTGGGATGCCCCGATTAGCCTCTGTTTGCAGTGTTTCTCGAAATACGCGTCGGATTCTGAAAAGTTGCTAACTCTGGATTTTGCTGCAACAGAGAGCAGGAAAAGGGCACAGCAGTGTATTTCACAAATATATGCATGCCTCGATTCTCGTGCCACCAATCACGCACATCGATGCATGATGGCCGAGGAACCGAATTGCACAACTCAATATCGGATGAATGCAGATGGATGCTACAGCAAAAACCTAACTCCATCATGGGTAATCCGGAGTGTCGGTGACTTGGGAATGGAGACCCGTTCCGTCACTCGGAGTACGAAACGTGCCTTGTTTCCCGTGCCAGGGCTAACACCTATCCCGGACACGATCCAATATGCATGATATGCATGAAATGCAACTAACATATGACCTAGCATGCACAATGCTGATGAAAATGAGATGTCTCGAAATGCATGCACGCGGGAACGCAAACTGAGAAAATGGCACACACGGATGAGATGACATGAAATATGATATACATTGAGACTAAAATGAAATGCCTCGAAATGCGTGCCCACAGGCACGCAATCCGAGAAAATGGCATACGGAATGCAAATCGGATAAAACAGAGTGTGCCTCGAAATGCGTGCGCACGGACACGCAAACCGAGGCGATGATGAAATGGGATGTAAATCGGATAAAACGAAGTGTCTCGAAATGCGTGCACACGGGCACGCAAACTGAGGCGATGATATGAAGTGCGAATCGGATAAAACCGAAGTGCCTCGAAATGCGTGCATACGGGCACGCATACCGAGGCGGTGATGAAATGCAAATCGGATAAAATTGAAGTGCCTCGAAATGCATGCACACGGGCACGCATACCGAAGCGGAGATGCTAAAATGCAAATCGAATAAAACCGAAGTGCCTCGAAGTGCGTGCACACGGGCACGCAAACCGAGGCGATGCTAAAATGAAATGAAATGGCATACGGAATGCAAATTGGGCTTACGCCAACATGAGAGGACCTCAGCCGCACTCACATAAGCTGCCGTCGGGTAAAAACAAAGTTGCCTCGAAATGCGTGCCCGCGGACACGCAAACCGAGGAATGCATAAAATGGCATACGGAATGCAGTGATGGGCTTACGCCAACATGAGAGAGCCTCAGCCGCACTCACATAGGCTGCCAATGAATGAAAATGAGGTGCCTCGAGATGCGTGCACACGGGCACGCAAACCGAGGCATGGCCCGAAGGCATGAAAATGATGTACAAATGAGACATGGCATACGGCATATGAAAGATGCAAATTTCAGCAGCTAAAATGATGCACAAATAGCCCCCGAAGTATAATAAAATTACAACCGAGGCCCGAAATGCGATGAAAAGCACCCGAAATGGCCTACAGCTATGCTATACATGCAAAATTGACACATGGCAGAAAAAACAGTAGCAAGGCAGCCCCAAAAATAACATCTTTACAGTACAAAACAAGGCCAAATTATGATCACAAGTATGGCAACGATAGCTTGCAAAAATACGGAAAAAGAGAGGATTTACAAAGCAAGTGGTATCTACAATGCTCAAACCCAAAAAATCAGTTCTAAAACATTCGAGAGGGACTAAAAATATGCATTTTTACAGAAGATGAGATCCCCAAATTCAGTGCGTAGATATACTATACATAGCATGCAAAATAAGGGCCAAAAGAGGGTTATAAAGAGAGGTACCAAATGGATGCACCAAACCAGAAAAGACCCTTAATAAAACTTGAAGAATAGCCCAAAACAAGACATTTTCTAAGCCTGATGAAGGCTGAAATCAGAGGCTAAGATGGCCTAAACAAGCATGCAATTTTACGGTAAATAAGATGGATTTCAAAGTAAGTGCCAAAAATATCCACCAAATGGCTTAAGGCCCTTAACAAAGAAAGACAAGGAGACAAAAATAAGGCTCTTTCTAAGCCTGATGAAGGCTGAAATCCGGATCCAAATAAGTCTAACAAAGCATGCAAAACATGACCAAAGAGAGATACAAAGAGAGGCCATTCATGGAGACACCAAACAAGATTGGTCCCTTCTACAATGTTGTAGAGGGACACAAAATAGGCTCAAAATCAGTTTATAGCATGCTCCAAAAATAAATTCACATAAGCTAAAAAAAGCATGCAAGTTTACGGTAATTTGGAGGATTTACAAAGGAGATGCATGATAGAGTCACGAAACATGGTTGAGCCCTTCTTCAATGTTGAAGAGGGGCTCAAAATAGGCCCACTCACAGTTTATTTCAGGCTCGAACACAGATCACACATAGGCCAAATATTCAATGCAAAATATTGACATATAAGATGATATTGAAACAAGTATCAAATGGGGCTCTCAAATGGGGTTGAGCCCTTAATCAAACATGAAGACAAGCTCAAAAAAGACCTAATCTCAGTGAAGGTCGGAGCTCAAAACAATAAGAAAATGGGCCTAAGAAATGGAGCAAGAAAATGCTACAAAAGAGGGAAATGGAGACTTACCCTTGTAGACCTTCTCTTTTCTACTTCTTGGCTTGAGAAATGTTGCTTCTAAGCCTCTAAGAACCTCTCCTTGCTGCTGGAAATGGAGTGGTGATGGGGATGCTTGATGGTGATGAAGAAATGGCACCAAACTTGAAGAAAAAGACTTTGGAGCTATGGAAAATGGAGAGAAAATGGTGTATCTATCTCTCAAAAATGTCTAACAATTATCCAACCTCTAAAATATGAAGCAAAACCTCCCCTTTATAGAGCAAAAATGCACCAAAAATATCCAAAAAGCACCAAAATATCTAAAAAGCAACAAAAATATCTAAAAAGCAACTCTCTAATCCTCCATACACTTGCTGAGACAATTGCTGGCCTCCCACCCTCCAGTGATCTTCCTGGTGCTAAAACAGAGGTACCTGCCAAAATTGAGCAAAAACTAATGCAAAACGAAAGCTCGGGGACCAAAACCGCGCGGGGTCTCGAAAATGGGCTGCAGGCACCGAAAGTGGCGTTCGGCCACGAGGTGGGCATCAGAGGCCCCAGTGTCACTCGTTATGCTAAAACAGAGGTACCTGCCAAAAATGAACGAACAACGATGCGAAATGAATGCTCGGGGCCTAAACCGCGAAGTTCGGGGTCCCGAAAATGGGCTGCCGGGCACCGGAAGTGGTGTTCAGCTGCGAAGTGGGTCTCGGAGACCCCAGTGTCCCTCGTTATGCTAAAACAGAGGCACTTACCAAAAATCGGAGAAATCGGAGATGGTTGGGCGGTCCCGAACCGAGGCACACGGCCTGACGGTCCCGAAAACCGGGAACCGGGCTCCGAAACGGGCAAAATGGCCTACGGCCACAAAACGTAGCCTACGGCCACTGAGAGATAGTCTACGGGACCACTCCCTCCCCTCAGGAAAGAAAACAGAGAAAACCGAGCCTGGTTCGCAAACCGAGACAAGGCACAGAAGAGAGTTCGGAAGTCCGAAGGCAGGGCGCACGGCCGTGACTCTGAGACTTCTGAACGAGCACAGTAGGCAATATCACCGAGCGCTCAATCGGTGACATCTGAGTCTTAAGGTCGGTCAAAAATGGGGTGTCTACAGTTGCCCCTCTTTGACAGAACTCGAAAGTCATAAGAACGACGGGAGTGAATGTCAAAGCCCAGAGACGACCCATTTTTGACAAGGTCGAAGACTGAGACAATCAAACAAGATAAACAGAGAATGTGTGCCCGCAGGCGTGCCCGCAGGCAGGGGGCAAAATGCAAAATGATAGGCGCGGAGCCAGATGATCATGCAAATGCAGCAAGCTGTAATGAAGCAGGTATTGACAAATAGATGCAACAGTTTTAAGCAAGAATGCAAAGCAACAACTACATCTCATGCAGTTAGGAATGCGGAGAATTATTCAATTCTCGTCGCGTCTCACACGGAGAAGATACAATACCTGCGCGATTCGTCTGGTCGCACCAGCCTCAAATGAACCGTACATACAATATCGTGCCTGCAAAAATAGAGAAATTCAACAAGAACAATATGCTAACAACATATATTCAATGCGATTCCTGTGATTCCGAAAGTTCGACACACGCAGTGCCGGCGAGTGAATGCATCGCAATGTGATACAAGTAAGGTGCGCAAGATAGCGCGATGCAACAGAGAGTATAATAGATGCAAAATGGTGACATACTCCAACCGTGCTGGACCCGTGGGAGGAGAGAGAACAAAGAAAACCAATCAGGCGCGTTCCACGCAACCTGAGATAAATTCCAGACACGCTGAAAACCGTGTGAGGAAGGGGACACTCAAAACACGCTGAAATCATGAGAAGAGGTCGAAACAACCGCCCAGGTGCGTACACAACGAAACCTAAGATAAATTCCAAACACGCTGAAATCGTGTGAGGAAAAGAACACTCTAACCACGCTGAAATCGTGAGAAGAGGTAACAAAAAGCAACCCGCCCAGCGCGTCCACAACGCAACCTGGGATAAATTCCAAACACGCTGCAATCATGTGAGGAAGGGGACACTCAAACCACGCTGACATCGTGAGAAGAGGTCGAAACAACCGCCCAGGTGCTTACACAACGCAACCTGAGATAAATTCCAGACACGCTGAAAACCGCGTAAGGAATGGGACACTCAAACCACGCTGAAATCGTGAGAGGAGGTCGAAACAACCGCCCAGGTGCGTACACAACGCAACCTAAGATAAATTCCAAACACGCTGAAATCGCGTAAGGAATGGGACACTCAAACCACGCTGAAATCATGAGAGGAGGTCCGAAAACAACCGCCCAAGTGCGTACACAACGCAACCTGAGATAAATTCAAAACACGCTGAAATCGCGTAAGGAACGGGACACTCTAACCACGCTGAAATCGTGAGAAGAGATCCGAATAGCCGCCCAGGTGCGTACACAACGCAACCTGAGATAAATTCTAAACACGCTGAAATCGCGTAAGGAACGGGACACTCTAACCACGCTGAAATCGTGAGAAGAGATCCGAACAACCGCCCAGGTGCGTACACAACGCAACCTGAGATAAATTCCAAACACGCTGAAATCGCGTAAGGAACGGGACACTCTAACCACGCTGAAATCGTGAGAAGAGATCCGAACAACCGCCCAGGTGCGTACACAACGCAACCTGAGATAAATTCCAAACACGCTGAAATCGCGTAAGGAACGGGACACTCTAACCACGCTGAAATCGTGAGAAGAGATCCGAACAACCGCCCAGGTGCGTACACAACGCAACCTGAGATAAATTCCAAACACGCTGAAATCGCGTAAGGAACGGGACACTCAAACCACGCTGAAAATCGTGAGAAGAGGTCCGAACAACCGCCCAGCGCGTCCACAACGCAACCTGGGATAAATTCCAAACGCGCTGAAATCGCGTAAGGAAAGGAACACTCTAACCACGCTGAAATCGTGAAAAGAGGTCGAAACAACCGCCCAGCGCGTCCACAACGCAACCTGGGATAAATTCCAAACACGCTGAAATCGCGTAAAGAAAGGAACACTCTAACCACGCTGAAAATCGTGAGAAGAGGTCCAAAACAACAGCCGCCCAAGTGCGTACACAACGCAACCTGAGATAGTCCCGGAGGACAACGATCCAAAACGCTGCTCAGCGTAAAAGGATAAATGGTAGAAGATAACACAAGATGCAGATAAGTGCAAGTATGGTGTGTATGACAATACCAATGAAAGAATGCACAATAATGCAGGTGGAAGGGTGCGTAACTTTGAAGCAGGCTTGATCTTGCGCTTGAGGTAGAGGCACACTCATACTTCGGAGCATTGACAAGGCTTGAAAAGGTACATCCAGAATACAATCACGGAATTTGCTGAAGGTGAAACACACTCAGATGCTTCCATTTTCCCTCTTTTCTTTTGCTTTGCAGTCTGGAACCCATATAGCTTCAGATAGGTCCTGGTTTTACTGTTCTCGTGTGACCTGGGTTGAACCCCGCGGTTTTATGAAAGAACAAATTCTGTTTTGCACAAATGTGGAGAACGGCACGGCACTCGGAGCACAAAATGATTTTATGAAATTGAGAGATGAGTAAAGGGTTCTCAACCGGGTATTGAGCCTACAACTGACCACAGCCAAAACGACTCAACAAGGAAATAAAAGGCACACAACCTAGACACATCGAGTAACACTCGAAACGACTCAAAACAAGAAATCGACTCAAAATAAGAAATCGAGATAAAACCAAAAGACACGACACTCAGACGTGCACAGGGAGCCTGTTTCACCGGGTAGTGTTTCCTACCCTTTCTCACTTGTGATTCTCACATCACTCGGCCCTCAAGCTCTGTTTTTCTGAAAAAGCCCTTTTCTCACTTTTTTCTCTCATCGCACATCTCTCTATTCTTCAATCTCTCATTTTTCATCCCTCCCCTGGGTGGTTGATGGATAAACAGGAAGTTGTGGGCTTGTGCCCCTGGTATTCTACCAGATTCTTCTTCTTTTGCTCACAACAGTGAGTTTCTCCCACAGAGGGGTTGTGCTGCAACAGGACGTGTAGCAAATCTGCAGCTGACATCGATTGATGATGCTTTGCTGGGGAGTTTGGACGTGATCAGATCTGTCCAGATGAAGGAGTGGACTATCTTGCCCCATTTTATTTTGTGCTTCACACTTGGCTTGATACCTCGTTGCTTGGAGGATGTGAGAGAACTTTCAGCCCGTTTGCGGTTTGCTTCAGTTGTGCCCTTTTCTGGCAGGTAGAGTGCCCTTTCTGGCAAGTATGTTAACAAAGGGGAAAAGACAGAACACCTGACTCAACTGTGCCCCTAGTTCATCATTTTGACCATTTTTTGTTTTTGGCTTTCTAAAAAAAATTTGACCAAAATGAGAGTTAGATTAACATGCTTGTTCAATTTTTGATTTGAAATCATGCAAGTCAGGCTATGAGCACTGAAAATTTTCCTTTTTTGGGTCCAAGAAATGGTCCAGTTTTTGGAAAAGATGGAACAATTTTCGAGAAAATAGTCAACCTCAGTAAAAATTCTCAAAAACTATTTTTGCACACGGCCACTTGCTCAACAAGCATGAAACCTACTCCTGAGATGCACAACCTCGGATCCAAAGGAAAACTGCCCCGTGCTTGAAGAGAGCTGCATGGCAACGGAAAGTTGCCCCTTGTTTGAACGGCACCGCGGCGCATTAAATGGCAACGGAAAGTTGCCCCTTGTTTGAATGGCACTGCAGCGCACTGTAGTCAATCCTCAGAGAGATTATTACAACCGTACTCTCGGATACAAAGAAGGCAAGGATGGTCAAAACCATTACATGGACACAATTGAATTTTGAATTGTTTTATGGCTGGACTTCAGGATGAAGTTGCCTACGTATCCCAAACATGGGAATCAAGCCTTACGTAGTTCGGGGTTAAGGTACACTCGGGTATTTAATCTCTCCTTTTTATGCTCTAACTTTTGCCAAGGCGCCTGTTGCAGGTTTTCAACCTTGCGAGCTTTGTTTTTCTTTTCTTTTCAATTCTTTTCTTCTTTTTTTTTTCTTTTCTTCTTTTTTGTTTTTTTTTTGTTTTTCATTCTTTGCATTTTTTCTCTTTTTCTCTTTCTTTTTTTTTTTTATTCTTTTCTTCGCTCTAACTTTTGCCTAGGTCGCCCTTCCGGGTTTTCGGCCCAGCGAGCCCCTCGAAGGATAAAAGTGTAACAAGTCCATGCCAAATGGTTTTGAGATTGAAGCCCTCTGTATCCAGGTGAGTGGCTGTTGTATTGATTTGCAGAAGGATCCACCTTTGGCTCTTCGAGCACATCGGACATTTTTTGCCCCTAGTTCGAGGGGTGCTTCTGATCTAGCTTTGCAAGCTTCTTCTGATGAAGTCTGACATTCTTGATCTGACTTTGGTGCCTCTTGTTCGAGGGCTGCTTCAAATCTGGCCACACAGGTCTTGCATTGTGGTCGACCGTTGAACATTCTGAATGCACGTTCAAGGTTTGAAAGCAAAAGAGGGGGCTAGTCTTGAGGCTGAGAGCAATCCTAAGTTGCACAATCTCAAGAGCGATTCCACACATGTCTTCGCAGGACCGCGCAAAATATTTTTTTGAAAGTTTTTAAGAAAGCGACAAATCGCTCGCGCTGAAGACAGTGTAGGATCAATCTGGATCAAAGCCAGGGTCCTTCTCAGTACTCACACTAACAAGCATGATTTCATTCATTAAGGGCTTAGCATGCCTCTCTTTCTCTCAGTTTGATCAAAGTTTTGCAAATCCCGAGGAATTCCTCCCTCTTTGTTTTCACTGCAATGTTCAAAAAGGTTTTAAAAAAAACTTAGGTCAATACAATGGCTTCAGGGCACAGGAGAGCAGGTGGAATGCACTGCCATTTTATTCAAATCCCGGCACAACTAGCACACGGCAGAAACAAATGCGAGAGTATGAAAATCACTGCTGTTTCATTCAAAATCTGTTGGCATAACTGGCTCCCTGGCAGAAACAGACTCAAAACAAAGCAAAAAGACAAACATGAAACAAAATGGTGACGCCCGAGGTAACACCCACCGGAATCACCCGACTCCTATACAACAGGACTGACTCGATACAACAAGACAGACCCAAAACAAAAGAGACTGACTTAAAACAAAAAGACAGACTCAAAACAAAATAACAAGACTGACTCAATACCCAAGTCAGAATGCAAAATTAACAGCACTTGAACATGGCTCGAAACAGTGCATGCCATTCACCACAGCTGGATTAAATTGAGAGCCGCCCGCAGGTGATTCATCCCCCGACCACATAGTCGCCTTATCCCCCCACATGTTCATTGATCAAGTGCCGATAGACTTTGCAAGACTGGTACAGCGATGATCCTGTTGTCGATCAGATTTTGTATTTCGTGACAAAGACGAAGGCACATGTCAGTGTCATGGCCAGCTCGTTGATGGAAAGCACAGTAGGCAGCTGGGTTATGTGAGGGAGGGGGTTTCTTTGGTAATGGTTGTGGCTCCAGGGGCTTCAGATACCCCTTTCTAATCAAGACCCTCAAGGCCGCTGATAGAGACATGTACAGTGGGGTGAATACCCTCTGCCCCCGAGGTAGATAGTCCGAAGTTCGGGGGTTTGAAGAAGATGGGCCAACAAAGAGGTCGGCAGGCGCTGGCCGGGTTTGCTGATCTCTTCCGAGCACGGGATTAGAGCTAACAGGATTGCCTCTGGTATAACGGCCCTTCTCCCGGTTTTCCCTTTGATTTAGACTGCCCCCAACTTGAGTAGCGAAAGTGTCATCCACAGCTTTTGCAACAACTGCGAGGACTTCCTCTTTGTTCAGTCCCTCGGCTTTCAAAGCCTCAACAGCCAACAGAAGATGCTCATGGGAATCCATGTCTGCGCCTATCTTGTTCTTTCCACTTGCTTCCACTTTGCCAAGGGATTGGCCTTCCTCAAATGCAGCCCGTCCCAAGATTGGGGAGCCTTTTGACATGAACTCCCTGGTATGTGATGTGGTGGACGACGGAGCCAAAACTCCAAAGGTTAGATCTGCCACTGTTCTCTGAAGATCTTCAATCATGCTCCCCAGCTCAGAAGTAGTAGGTTCACGAGTTTGAGATGATTGGGGTTCAAGTGCATCCTTCGTGCTTAAGCCCATGCTTTCCGGGATAAACATCTCGGGCTTGAGTATATGGCTCGGGGGGAATATACTGGGATTATAGGTGGGTGGCAGTGTATGGCTGAGGTTGAGATGTGGATGAGGTACTTGGTCCTTTGGGTTTTGAAATGGAGCTATTGTCCGGTTGTCAATGAGATTCTGGATCTCATGACGAAGGCGATAGCAACCATCGGTGCCATGGCCGCGCTGTTGATGATATACACAGTATTTGCTGGGGTTGTGTTTGGCAGGGAGTGGATTTGGCAAAGGTTGAGGATTAAGGGGTTTGAGATGCCCTCTTTCCATCAGGACTTTGAATGCACTGGTTAGGCTCACATGGAGGGGGGTGAAAAATCTACCCTGAGCTCGGGCTGGACTGGCTGGTTTTGAGGCAGATGCCCCAGATGGGCGCTGCATTTCACTACTGGTCTCAGCCTGCATTGCAGTTTCCTGATTTAACACTGCTATCATAGCCACAAATTCTTCCGAACCTTGTGCCATTACGGGTCTACTGGTGATGTGACTGGTGACTGACGAATCAGATGAACCGGAGAGCCCTGACTGGCCTTTCTTTGCCTTGCCTTAGTGAAAGAACACTGATTGCTCTTGAGCTGGATTTCTGACCTAACCAAGTCTATTAACACGGATCCAATGTACCCGGGGGATATTGGAGCCTTCTGAAGCTATAGTTCCCAAGACTACCTAGCAAAAGAGAAAACAGACAGCATCTCAGCCTGATTTTACCTGAACAGATACGAGCATAGTTGAATGAGTGTGCCCTCTACTGAATTCTGCCCCCAAAATTCTGCCTGTAAGCTGATACCCTCAGGTAAAACTGATTCCACCAAATACTGATGCCCGCAGGCCTGATACCCAAAATACTGAATTGGTGCCCGCAGGCCTGATGCCCAAACTCAAAAACTGATACATGCATTCCCTGTAGAGGCACACTCTAACAAGCACATAACAGATAAGTGAGAGCCAAAACACCCCTATGTTGGGGTAGGGTTGCCCTGTCCTATTTTGTCAGGAGCTAGGGTTTCACTACGCACGCAGCGGCTTCAAACAACCTATAAACGGGTAAGCAACCTGTCCTAGTTTGGGAATGGTCACTATGGCTCCGAATATGCACTAGGTCGAATGGTCAAAAAGGGTGCCCCGGTAAAACCGGGGTTTGTGTTCCCATACTGGCAGAGCCCGTAACCGGTCAGCCTTATGGGCATGCCTTGACAAGACAAGCCTCCGGCAAACCGCTCAGGAATAGCAGATGGCAAACACGGTGTCCTAGGCGCACCGATGCAAATGCAATGCAAAGAAACACACAAATGCAGTCAAAACCAGATATCATGAGTTCGAGTCAAGTTCTCTAAATCCCCAGCAGAGTCGCCAGAAACTGTAACAAGCCCGCGAGGGACCTCGCTACAGTTCGGACTCGATTTTTGTTATGGTTCCAAATCTCGAACCAAAGAGTCCAAATCCGGCAAATCGTTTTGAAGAAAAACAGATTTTTTTGAAAGAAGTGCCAAACATGGACTGCTTTGCCAGATAACAGAGTCGCCACCTAAATATTTTAAAATGGGAAATTTAGGAAACCCTGACTCGGTGCCAAAAGGCCACGTGTCCGTCATCACCAAAGTTGGCTCGGGAACTTGGGTACGATTGGGGAAGGTCACATCGTGAGCACCCCCGCTCGCCCGGTCAAAGACCGGCCTCTACTAACCATGATATCTGTTTTTGAAAACATTGTATGTTCTTATTTCGGTTATTAGCCTAGGTTACTATGTGATGCGCACAGCATACAAGTATAGACTGAATCGCCTGAATTGGAACAAAACATTTCGTGTTTGTCTGTTTGAAAGTGGTTTGATAGTGCTACCCTCAGGTAGGCTAAAATGCGGATTTGCCACCCTCAGGTGGGCTTAGAAAACAATGATTTTGCCACTATCTAGTGGGCTTAAAACAAACAATTGATGAATTGTCCCAATCCAAATAACTCAACCTCCACCCACAGGCATTCAAGGCAGTTATATCATTTAAGCATATAGCCTCATGGTAAGCATGCTATCATGGCAACACTCACACGCATGCAAGGATGCTAAAGCATAAAACTTACAGAGTACTCCAAGCCAAAACAAAAGCTGATTAGAAATCATGCATGGTCTTAAATATACTGAATGTCTAATGCAACACATGCAAAAATGCAACTATAGCAGGCTCGGCTATTCTAAACATGGCATATGAGAATGCTACAACTAACACGTATTCAATTTGGAATTGAAATACAGATGCAGTTTGTATGATGTGCCGAGCCCGGTGCGTGCAAAACAGATGAATGATGCAAACATGCTGTCATACTGTATGCTAATTGAAATATGCCCTATATCTAACCATCGTAAGCGGGTAAATAAAAGGGAGAAAGAAATGGGGGTTGGAAGACATACATCACACTCACACACCCTTATTACAATATTGCCCTCGCGCAGAGGGTCCGAATAAAATAATAATACAGTCCGAAATAAAAGAATATACAGTCCAAAAATAATTACAGATTCTAAATATACAGATATCCTAATTAATTTACAAATTAACTAAGAAAGCGGTAAACTGGCGTGCAAGCCAGGGACTGCCTTGCTTCTGTTAGATGCCGCCTGTTGGGCTGCCTGGCGCGGAAATCCACTGGGATGCCCCGATTAGCCTCTGTTTGCAGTGTTTCTCGAAATGCGCGCCGGATTCTGAAAAGTTGCTAACTCTGGATTTTGCTGCAACAGAGAGCAGGAAAAGGGCACAGCAGTGTATTTCACAAATATATGCATGCCTCGATCCTCGTGCCACCAATCACGCACATCGATGCATGATGGCTGAGGAACCGAATTGCACAACTCAATATCGGATGAATGCAGATGGATGCTACAGCAAAAACCTAACTCCATCATGGGTAATCCGGAGTGTCGGTGACTTGGGAATTGAGACCCGTTCCGTCACTCGGAGTACGAAACGTGCCTTGTTTCCCGTGCCCGGGCTAACACCTATCCCGGACACGATGCAATATGCATGATATGCATGAAATGCAACTAACATATGACCTAGCATGCACAATGCTGATGAAAATGAGATGTCTCGAAATGCATGCACGCGGGAACGCAAACTGAGAAAATGGCACACACGCATGAGATGACATGAAATATGATATACAATGAGACTAAAATGAAATGCCTCGAAATGCGTGCCCACAGGCACGCAATCTGAGAAAATGGCATACGGAATGCAAATCGGATAAAACAGAGTGTGCCTCGAAATGCGTGCGCACGGACACGCAAACCGAGGCGATGATGAAATGGGATGTAAATCGGATAAAACGGAGTGTCTCGAAATGCGTGCACATGGGCACGCAAACCGAGGCGATGATATGAAGTGCGAATCGGATAAAACCGAAGTGCCTCGAAATGCGTGCATACGGGCACGCATACCGAGGCGATGATGAAATGCAAATCGGATAAAATTGAAGTGCCTCGAAATGCATGCACACGGGCACGCATACCGAGGCGGAGATGCTAAAATGCAAATCGGATAAAACCGAAGTGCCTCGAAGTGCGTGCACACGGGCACGCAAACCGAGGCGATGCTAAAATGAAATGAAATGGCATACGGAATGCAAATTGGGCTTACGCCAACATGAGAGGACCTCAGCCGCACTCACATAAGCTGCCGTCCGGTAAAAACAAAGTTGCCTCGAAATGCGTGCCCGCGGACACGCAAACCGAGGAATGCATAAAATGGCATACGGAATGCAGTGATGGGCTTACGCCAACATGAGAGAGCCTCAGCCGCACTCACATAGGCTGCCAATGAATGAAAATGAGGTGCCTCGAGATGCGTGCACACGGGCACGCAAACCGAGGCATGGCCCGAAGGCATGAAAATGATGTACAAATGAGACATGGCATACGGCATATGAAAGATGCAAATTTCAGCAGCTAAAATGATGCACAAATAGCCCCCGAAGTATAATAAAATTACAACCGAGGCCCGAAATGCGATGAAAAGCACCCGAAATGGCCTACAGCTATGCTATACATGCAAAATTGACACATGGTAGAAAAAATAAGTCTAACAAAGCATGCAAAACATGACCAAAGGAGATGCATGATAGAGTCACCAAACATGGTTGAGCCCTTCTTCAATGTTGAATAGGGGCTCAAAATAGGCCCACTCACAGTTTATTGCAGGCTCGAACACAGATCACACATAGGCCAAATATTCAATGCAAAATATTGACATATAAGATGATATTGAAACAAGTACCAAATGGGGCTCTCAAATGGGGTTGAGCCCTTAATCAAACATGAAGACAAGCTCAAAAAAGACCTAATCTCAGTGAAGGTCGGAGCTCAAAACAATAAGAAAATGGGCCTAAGAAATGGAGCAAGAAAATGCTACAAAAGAGGGAAATGGAGACTTACCCTTGTAGACCTTCTCTTTTCTACTTCTTGGCTTGAGAAATGTTGCTTCTAAGCCTCTAAGAACCTCTCCTTGCTGCTGGAAATGGAGTGGTGATGGGGATGCTTGATGGTGATGAAGAAATGGCACCAAACTTGAAGAAAAAGACTTTGGAGCTATGGAAAATGGAGAGAAAATGGTGTATCTATCTCTCAAAAATGTCTAACAATTATCCAACCTCTAAAATATGAAGCAAAACCTCCCCTTTATAGAGCAAAAATGCACCAAAAATATCCAAAAAGCACCAAAATATCTAAAAAGCAACAAAATATCTAAAAAGCAACAAAAATATCTAAAAAGCAACTCTCTAATCCTCCATACACTTGCTGAGACAATTGCTGGCCTCCCACCCTCCAGTGATCTTCCTGGTGCTAAAACAGAGGTACCTGCCAAAATTGAGCAAAAACTAATGCAAAACGAAAGCTCGGGGACCAAAACCGCGCGGGGTCCCGAAAATGGGCTGCAGGCACCGAAAGTGGCGTTCGGCCACGAGGTGGGCATCAGAGGCCCCAGTGTCCCTTGTTATGCTAAAACAGAGGTACCTGCCAAAAATGAACGAACAACGATGCGAAATGAATGCTCGGGGCCTAAACCGCGAAGTTCGGGGTCCCGAAAATGGGCTGCCGGGCACCGGAAGTGGTGTTCAGCTGCGAAGTGGGTCTCGGAGACCCCAGTGTCCCTCGTTATGCTAAAACAGAGGCACTTACCAAAAATCGGAGAAATCGGAGATGGTTGGGCGGTCCTGAACCGAGGCACACGGCCTGACGGTCCCGAAAACCGGGAACCGGGCTCCGAAATGGGCAAAATGGCCTACGGCCACAAAACGTAGCCTACGGCCACTGAGAGATAGTCTACGGGACCACTCCCTCCCCTCAGGAAAGAAAACAGAGAAAACTGAGCCTGGTTCGCAAACCGAGACAAGGCACAGAAGAGAGTTCGGAAGTCCGGAGGCAGGGCGCACGGCCGTGACTCTGAGACTTCTGAACGAGCACAGTAGGCAATATCACCGAGCGCTCAATCGGTGACATCTGAGTCTTAAGGTCGGTCAAAAATGGGGTGTCTACAGATGCGCCGAGCTCGGTGCATGCAAAACAGATGAATGATGCAAACATGTTGTCATACTGTATGCTAATTGAAATATGCCCTATATCTAACCATCATAAGCAGGTAAATAAAAAGGAAGAAAGACGTGGGGTTGGAAGACATACATCACACTTACCCACACTTATTACAATTATGCCCTCACACAGAGGGTCCGAATAAATAATACAGTCCCAAATGAAAGAATAATACAGTCCAAAATATTACAGTCCACATAATATACAAATCCCTAATTAATTAACGAATTAACTAAGAAAAACTGTAAACTGGCATGCAAGCCAGGGGCTGCCTTGATTCTGATGAATGCTGCATGTTTGGGCTGCCTTGCGCGGAAATCCACTAGGATGCCCCAATTAGCCTCTATTTACACATTTTCTTGAAATGCGTGCCAAGTCCCGAAAATTTGCTGATTCTTGATTTTGCTGCAACAGAGAGCAAGAAAGGGGCATAGCAATGTATTTCACAAATATATGCATGCCTCGATCCTCGTGCCACCAATCACGCATCTCGATGCATGATGGTCGAGGAGCCGAATTGCACAGCTTGATATAGAATGAATGCATATGAATGCTACAACAAAACCTAACTCCATCATGGATAATCCGGAGTGTCGGTGACTTGGGAATTGAGACCCGTTCTGTTGCTCGGAGTACGAAACGTGCCTTGTTTTCCGTGCCCGGGCTAACTCCTATCCCAAACATGATGCAATATGCATGATATGCATGAAATGTAGCTAATATGCAACCCTAACATACACAATGTCATGGAATGGCATACACGCTATACGAGGTAATACACAACCGGGCATACACAATGCTATGGATGAAATGTCATACGCAATGTAATAATGGGCTTACACCAACATGAGAGAGCCTCAGCCACACCCACATAGGAGGCCATCAGATGAAAACAAGACAACTCGAAATGCGTGCCCGCGTGCACGCAAACCGAGGACGGACCCTCAGGCACCGAAATGCCACTCTAATGAGACATGGAAAAGACATGGAATATGGTATGCTAACATGCAAAAATCAGTGGCAAAACAGCCCCGAAACGAGGCGAAATGACACCCGATGCACGGAATCTCTCCCGAAATGCGAAATTAGGCACCCGAAATGACTTGTAGCTATACAATACATGCATAATTTGAACATGACATGAAAAATCAGAAGCAAGGAAGCCCCAAAACTAGTATTTTTACAGTTCAAAATATGGCCAAACAGCAATCACAAGTAGGGCTAAACTGGCATACAAAAATAGCTCCGCAAGGGAGGCAATGAAGCAAGTGATAGATGCAAAGCCCAAATGGAAAAATATCCTTCTAAAATATTGAAGAGAGACTAAAAATATGAACATTTACAATAGATGACAAGCCTCAAATCAGTATGCAAACATGCTCAAAATGCAATGCAAGAAATAGGCCAACAAGAGGCTGTAACATGAGGTATACAAAGAATTCACCAAATAGCCAAAGACCCTTAATGAGATATGCCAAGAAGGTCAAAATATGGCCATTTTCAGTTCTGATGATGGCCGAAAACAGAAGCTAGATAAGCCTAAAAAAGCATGCAAAAATGGGGGCCAAAGAGGGGTATAATGGTAAGTGCTACATGGAGGCCCCCAACAGTGTTGAGCCCTTCTACAATGTTGTAGAGGGGCTCAAAATAAGCCAAATCAAAGTTTATATCATGCTCAAAAAACAGATCACACATAGGCTAGAAATATCATGCAAGATTATGGTATTTAAGAAGGTATTGAAGCAAGTACCAAATGGGGGGCTCAAACAGGGTTGAGCCCTTAAACAAACATAAAGAATGGCTCAAAAAAATGACTCTTTTAGTTAGGGTCAGAGCCCAAAACAGCAAGAAAATGGGCTAGAAAGATGTGGCCAAAATGAGCTAAAAAAGGAGGAAATGGACTTACCCTTGAAGCCCACTTCTTTGCTGCCTTTTGGACCAAGGAATGATGCCTCTAGGCCTCTGAAAAACCTCTCCTTGCTGCTGGAATGGAGTAGTGGTAGTGGTGCTTGGTGGTAGTGAAGAAATGGAGTTGGAACTTGAGAAAATGAGAGAGATAGAGAGGGATGTGTGTCTCTATGCTTGAGAACAATCTTTTTTACCCTTGAGGGAGAGCAAGAGCTGCTGTTATGTATGCAAGAATGGTGGGGCAATGGAGGGAAAATGTGTAGGAAAAAGGGATTAAGTTTTCCTCCTCTACCAAAGTTCCCTGAAATCAGATATTTTGGGAGAAAAAGCTATACAGCTGTAAAGCACACATCCCAAGGAACATGGCCGGCCACCTATTTTTGTTTCAGGTGGCCGGTCGGCCACCCCCTATGGCCGGCCCGCCAAGGGTCAAAAGGTTCAAGAAGATTTTCTGGCCGGCCACCAGAGAAAGGTATCCTCCCAGGTCTCTTCATCACAACCCTGTGGTTCAAAATTGGCAACTCTAAAACAGGAGAGAGAATAGGCCACTTTTAGGAGGGGTTCAAAAGGTTCAATTTGAATTACTGGCCTGCCATAGACTTTTAGGGTCCTCCCATGTGTGTACAACACAAATATGTGGTTTGGGGTTGAAGAAAATGGCCCTAGGGTGGTCAACACTGGCTCGGAAGTGAGAAAAACGGGCGTCGGAGGGCGCCGGAGGAATATAACTGGTTGCTGAGACAATTGCTGGCCTCACACCCTTCAGTGACCTTCCTGGTGATAAAACAGAGGTACTTGCCAAAAATGAACGAAAACCGATGCAAAACGAATGCTCAGGGGCCAAAACACGCAGTTCGGGGTCCCGAAAATAGGCTGTTAAGCACCGAAAGTGGCATTCGACCATGAAGTGGGTCTCTTAGACCTCAGTGTCCCTCAAAAGGGAGTAAATAAGACATATGCCAAAAACCGGAGGAATCGGAGATGATTAGATGGTCCCGAACCGAATAAGGTGGACGTGTTAATCACCAATAATATTGTTCCGCTTGTATGGAATTGCCAAATAGATATTGGGCTAACTATTTAATTGCTGAGTTGCTCGATTTACGTTTAGTCCAAGGTAGACTTGCCCCATTGCTTTTGAATGCCAGGTGTTAGTCGGAAGGAATGTAGATTCCCATTGCCCTATGTTGCAGGGAAGATTCGACTTTGGTAAAATGACGGCGCGCAAAAATATGCAAACTGCTGACTGCCAAGTGTGTGATGTATTGCCCTAAAACAGACGCTTGCTTGAAGCTGTGTGAAAAGGAGCGGAAGTTTGTAACTCAACTAAACGTCGTTGTAATGTTTGTACCAAGTTGGCCGAGTATGCATGCATATCAAAGGTGCCGAGATGATGATCAGTTGATGTGCCCCAATTGGAAAGCGGAAAATTGACTGATGTCCCAGTGGGCAAATGTTTTGCCAAATAATGTTGTTAGGCAAATAAAGTTGCCGAATACTGTGGCTAATGTTGCTGCATAAAGTTTGACAATGCATAAGGTTGACAAATAATGTTGCTTAGTATAGACGTCCCTGAACGTCCTGGGAGGGAATCCCCCGTTTTGTTCATTGGGCTCACTACAGTTCAGGACTCAATGTCACGGTCTTGTATCTAATCTCACAGAGTGCAATGCAAGACCGATGAATCATCAAAGAGTCCAAATCTGGCAAATGTAAACATCCCCGAACGCCCCGGGAGGATGAATCATGTTCTGTTCATTTTGTGGGGTTTACTACAGTTCGGACTCAAATTGTTACGGTTCTAAATCTGAACCAAAGAGTCCAAATCCGGCAAATCGTTTTGAGAAAAAACAAATTTTTAGAAAAGAAGTGCCAAACATGGACTGCTTTGCCAGATACAGAGTCGCCACCTAAATATTTTTTAATGGGGGGAATTTAGGAAACCCTGACTTGGTGCCAAAGGCCACGTGTCCGTTATCACCAAAGTTGCCTCGGCTCGGGAACTTGGGTACGATTGGGGAAGGTCAGCTATGAGCACCCCCTCTCGCCCGATCTGAAGATCGGCCTCTACTAACCGTGATATCTCGTTTTGAAAACGTTATGTGTTCTTATTCCGATTAATTAGCTAGAATTACTATGTGATGCGCACAACAAAACAAGTATAGACTAGATCGCCTAATTTGGAACAAAGCATTGCATATCCGTTTGTTTGAAAATGGTTTGAGATTTGCTACTTGCAAGTAGGCTAAAATACGGATTTCAATGAATTATCCCAATTCAAGTAATCCAACATTCACCCACAGGCATTCAGGCAGTTATATCACATAAGCATATAGCCTCATGGTAAGCATGCTGTCATGTTAACATTCACACTCATGTGAGATGCTAAAACATAAAATACTTACAATGTACTCCGTGCCAAAACAATGAAGCTAGTTAGCAAAACATGCATGACCCTAGTCCATGTTAAGTGGCTAATGCATCGCATACAAAATGCAATCTAGAGTAGGCTCAGCTACTAACAACATGGCATGGCACTTACTTCAAAACATGCTTTGAAACACGTATTCAAGAAAGTGTATTGAAAATTGCAATGTAGTTTGAATGATGAACCGAGCCTTCGGTGTATGCAAGACAAATGAATGCAAACATGCAAAGCATAAGAATGCTAATCGAGATATGCCCTAAATCTAACCATTGTAAGCGGTTAAATAAAAGGGAGAGAAAGGGGATTGGAAAACATGCACACACGCACGCACCCTTATTACAACATTATGCCCTCACTTGGAGGGTCCGAATAAAAGAGTCTGAATGTCCAAAATAGGTACAGTCCAAAGCAAAATAAACAACTAGCTAATCTAAGCTAATTACTTATTATATCACAAACTAATTTAATCAACTATCTAAGCTAATTAAATAATTACAAAACAAACGAGCCAATTAACAAATTAACTAACTTCAACTGAGCATGCATCTAGCTAGCTACTGAAGCTAATTAATCTAAGTTATTACATAACTAGAAACCTCGGGACACGAGGGATGCACATGCTCGCTTTGGTTCCTCGCGTTGGAATGCCTTCCGGTTGCTCTTTAGAGGCTCTGTTTGCAGGGTGTCCTCCAGTTCTGGGTGTTGAGACTTACCAAAACACTGCTGGGGAGCTACCAGTACAGGATACATTATTCTAAGTCCTTGCCATATTGGCACTTAGTTGCCACTTAAAATCAGCTAAAGTCTCCGAGTACAATGCAACCTTCACACTCAGCACAAAGCGCCGTTAGCAAAGGCCTACACCCTTGACCGGGGTTATAATACCGTAGGTCTACACCCTCACCCGAGGGTAATAATACCGTGGTCCAATTTTTGACTGATATATCTACCTTATTTAATCTATCTTATTTGGTTCAGGTAATCATTTCCGTGTTCGGCCTATAGAAATATTTCTAGCTCGGCCTGAAATTCCATATTTGGAAGCAATCTTTGCACTTGACAAAATACGACACCCATGCCCGGGGGTTAGAATGCTGCGGCCTACACCCATGCCCGAGGGTTAGAATACCGCGGCCTATCGTTATGATTTATTTGTATTCCTTTCTGGGTTTTAGCTCACCCCCATCATCCTATGATCGACTTACATACATTTATACATACATTCAAGACATACATACATTTATACATACATTCAAGACATGTATATTTACACATACATTTAAGCATACATGCAGTCATTCATTCATACATTTTATTCATTTATCAAATGTATTCTTTGTCAAATGACCTAACATCTATTTGAACAGTATAACTCGGCAATAAAAACTCTCATTCTTTCTACCGAAGACAATGAAAGTTTTGGGGTAATTGTGGGAACCAGAAAAATATAGGTACTAGCTTATTGGGCCTAACCCAATCAAAGCCCATAATGGGTCCAGCCCAAACAAATATCACACCCCGCCATCTATATAAGAGAGGGGGGGGAGGGGCATCCCAAGTGAGAGGTATGTCTGTTCTCCCTACACAAAACACACACCCCTTCTAATAGATATATATACTATTTACTGATTCAAGGACTAACTTCATCATCGGAGTACTCCCGGCCGGCAACCCCGGTTGGGTGGCACCGACTGTGTTCCTCATTACAGACAGGGCTGAAGCTCTTCTCTTCGTTGGATCTCCACACCATCCATGTGAGAGGATATTTCATGGTCTCACACTATGTCACCCATAGGACTTATTGGAACATAAAAAAATAATGTGGACTAAATGAAATATAAGTAAGTGAAAAGAGATTTATGAAAACTGCCTCTTATTATAATACAATAAGATATTATGAACTAACTAGAATACAATTACTTGAAACAAAATTTTCTAATAAATCCTCATATATATATAAATATATATAGGCACACAGTGCGAACTATATACACACCCATGGTACACATTTTCTTGATAAGAAAAATAAAACGTTTGTTGCTGAGAAGTATATCAAGTTTACTCTGTAAGAGGAGCTAATTTAAGCCCACTAAATTAATTAGGCCCAATAGTCCAAGGTTGGTAGGCTCGAATTTATCGCAAGTCCAAAATTAGTGAGCCCGGATTTATCGCCATCAAACAGGCTGAATCGCTCTAGGCCTCGAAAGGGTTCGAATCCACAAACTTAGAGACTTACTCGAGTCCGAACTCGAAAGGGTATTGAGCAAGCCTAGAGATCTGAGGCTCTCGGACTCAAAAGGGTTCGGATCCACGAACCTAGAGATCCAAAGCACTTGGCTTCGAACGGATTCAGACGCAATCTAGAAGTCGCTGCGTTAATGAGTCCAAGAACACTTGCGGCCTCGGAGCTTTCAGGGATCTACGTACCAGAACCATGGGCATAATGGAGTTCGAACAAAGGACCCGATCCCGAGGACAGTGAGTGAAGATAAATTCACTCTTCGGTTAAACTAGCCTATACCCGGGTCGAGGTGGCACGATCTAGGAAGTCCCTGAGACTCGGCAATATTTGCGGTAGGGCATTCTCTTGAACTACTCCTGACCCTTATACGGCAGGACGTCCTCTAGGACTACCCCTGACCCTTTGGGATGATTGGGGATCATTGGTTAGGTGTGGTTAAGAAGAAGGGATCTCCGAGAGGTTGATCTTCTCTTCGGGGTTTTCCTTATCCTTGGAGAGGTCACCTCCTTGGACAAGGTGGTTAAAGAGAATATTCCCCATGTGCCTTGCACATGGGCTCCATCCTACATTATGAGGTGCCTATAAATAGCACTCACCCATAGCTTTACAAGGGATGGATTTTGGAGAGATGACTCTTGGGAAAGAACTAATTTCCCATCTCCATTATCAACCTTGAGAGTGAAAGTGAGAGATCCATGGGAGAGCCTTGCCATTATTCTCTTTCTACTACTTTGCCTTTTTCTTCACCCAATCTCTAATCTCGATCATCTCTTCACTTTTGTGTTCTTAGTTGAGACTATTGAAGAATCTAAGCCTCTCATAATCTTCTAGAGAATTCGAATTTTTCTTCAAGGATCTTCGAAGATCTTCGAATTTTCCAACAACTTTCCTAAACCCTATCATACATTTGGCGACTCCACTGGGAATGCGGATTGGTTAATAGTCTCAACGAGATTTGAAACTCATACAACACAGGCAAAAATGACAGATAATGAGACTCATCAACAAGGCTCTTCCAATGTGTAGACGTCCCCGAACGTCCCGGGGGGGAAACCCCGTTCTGTTCATTTGGGCTCGCTACAGTTCGGACTTAATGTCACGGTCCTTAATCTGATCTCACAAAGTGCAATGCGAGACTGATAAATCACCAAAGAGTCCAAATCCGGCAAGTCATTTTGGAAAATTGATTTTTTAGAAAGAAGTGCCAAACATGGACTGCTTTGCCAGATACAGAGTCGCCACCTAAATATTTTATTTTGGGGAAATTTAGGAAACCCTGACTCGTTTGCCTAAGGCCACGTGTTCGTCATCACCAAAGTTGCCTCGGCTCGGGAACTTGGGTACGATTGGGGAAGGTCACTTCGTGAGCACCCCTACTCGCCCGATCAAAGATCGGCCTCTACTAACCATAATATCGAGTTTTGAAAACATTATGTGCTCTTATTCCGGTTATTAGCCTAGAATTACTATGTGATGCGCACAGCAAAACAAGTATAGACTAGATTGCCTGAATTGGAACAAAACACCTCATGTTTGCTTTTGAAACGGTTTGCTACTCGCAAGTAGGCTAAAATGCGAATTTGCCACCCTCAGGTGGGCTTAGAAAACAAGATGATTTGCCACTCTCAAGTGGGTTTAAAACTCACAGTCAATGCATTATTCCAATTCAGATAATCCAACCTTCACCCACAAGCATTCAGGCAGTTATATCACATAAGCAAATAGCCTTATAGTAAGCATGCTGTCATGTTAACATTCACACTCATGCGAGATGCTAAAGCACAAATACTTACAGTGTACTCCGAGCCAAAACAAAGAACTTGTTAGTAATCAAATGTATGATCCAAGTCCATGTTAGAATGGCTAATGCATTGCAGGCAAAATGCAACTAGAATAGGCTCGGCTAATCTATGGATGGCATGTGAAATGCAACAGATAACACGTATCCAAGTTAAATTTGAAATACTATGCAGTTAGCATGATGCGCCGAGCCTGGTGCATGCAATACAAATGAATGAATGCAGGCATATATAGCATAAGGTATGTTAATTGAAATATGCCCTAAATCTAACCATTGTAAGCGGTTAAATAAAAAGGAGAAAGAAATGAGGTTGGAAGACATGCATCGCACACACGCAATCGTATTACACAATTGTGCCCTTTCTCAGAGGGTCCGAATAATACAAGCCGCCTAATTAACTAACTAACAAGCTAATTAATTATGACAAACCCAAATGAATAACTAGCTACAACTAATTATTACACAACTTAATTAATTAACAATTAATTATTACAAACAACAAATGCTAACTAACAAGTAAGTAGTAAAAGAATTGCTCCAGCTCTGTTTGAAGAAGAGGAGGGTATGCATGCTCGCTTTGGCTCCTCGCCTTGAAACGCCTTCCGTTTGCTCTCTAGAGGCTTTGCTGGCAAGGTGTCTTCCAGTGCTTGTTGCTGGAACTTACCAAAACACTGCTGGAGGGATATACCAGTGGCATGCCGGCCACCTGCCGGCCAGGGAAGGCACACTGCCGGCCAATGATGAAAGGCTGCCGGCCATCAATGGTGCACTGTTGGCCACTGGTGTGCTGTGACACCAAGCTGCAACAAAGCACAAAATAGAGAAAAGAGAGGGTCTCCCAAGGGTGTGTACACACTACGCCACTCTATATCACCTCAAAACATCAAGGGAGAGGCCTAGTCGGATCCACGACCATCAATCACGCATCCCGATGCATGATGGCCAAAGATCCAACTTGTGCAAATCAATATGAAAATGAATGCACCAATAAAACAAGTAAAGCCTAGAACTCTATCATTAATCATCAAGAGTTTCGGCGATCGAGAATTGAGACACGTTCCATCACTTGAAGTATGAAACGCCCCTCGTTTCTCGTGCTCGGATTAACACTTAATTCAAACAACGATGCAACACATAAGCATAGCAATCATGCAATGAGACTTAAGTGTGCAAACATGCAACGAACTCAAGCATGCAACAAACATATAAGCATGATGTGAGGCAACAACTTTGGACAACATAGCAAAATGCAACATGAACATGCAAACATGCAAGGCATGTAAAGGTGGACAAGTATGCAACAACATACAAGATGAAGCAAGCATACGACAACATGGTAAGATGGGCTTACACCAAAGATGGACAGCTCTCAAATAGGTCCAAATCAGTAGCCATTAGTGATGAATTGATGGCATGAAAAGCATGAAATGGCAAGACAAACATGTATGCCAAATGGCCCAAGTATTAAGGTACAAAGAGGACAACTCTTAAGCACACTTAAGGAGCAACAAACATAGATATATGGAAATGAGGTAAGCTCTGAAATCTTATGCAAATTGATGCCAAATCAACTCAACAATGCAAGCATAACATGTTATGATACTCAAAGCTCAAAGTAAGCAAAGGGACTTAAGCCATGGCCATACAAGGCAAGCCCCAAAGGGCTAATGGGACCTAAAATAGTCCTAGGGCAGGTCCAAACAAGACCAAAACCAAGCTCAAAGCTAGCTGACACAAGCTAGGACACAAGGCTAAAAACATGGAACATGCAAGGCTACAAAAGACGCAATGCACTACACCTATTGGAACCAATCATGGCATGACTTGGAGAACATAAAACAGAGTTACATTATGGTATAACAAGACCAAAAATGCACTGAAGTGATGAGCCAAAGGCTTAGACTTAATGGCATGCACAAAGGTCCATTCTTGAGGCATAAAGCACAAGCTCTATAAAGCATTCAAAGCATGTCAAATGCAAATGTGTGAAAACATTTCATGGACTGAAATAGCATGTGGAATGAGGCCAAAGCATGCAAACATCACATGTATGGCATGGTAGGGGCCTCAAAACCCAAGACTAGCCTAAGCATTTACACTATAGTTATACAAAGCATGAGTGATATGGCCATGGCAGCCTAAAACAGTCCAAGGACAGCCCAAAATAAGCATAAAATCATGTTAGAGCAAAGCCAAAATATGCTAGGATGATGAGTCAAAACATCATGCACAAGAGGCTAGTAAACAAGATTTGTTCTACACCTATATGGAGCATACAAAGGATGATCAAACCAACTATGGATCGGGTCATGACATGCCAAATTATGACCAAATACATGCTAAAATGTAAACCAAACAAGCTAACATGACATGGCAAAGCATGAAGCATATGAAGCTAGTTTAGGGGATTTACACTACAAGTGCATCATGCAAGCATGGAGTGACAAAACCAACCCAAAAAAGAGTCATGGCATGGTAAAACATCACCAAAAACCTACTGAAATGGACTCAACACAAGCTAAGCACACATGCTACTTTGATGAGCTATGAATGGAGTTACACTACACATACTAGATGCATGCAAAATATGACCAAACCAGCCATGGATAGGGCCAAGGGAGGTCCTAGAAGTCACATAAAATGGCCTGAACCAAGCCTAAAAAATGTAGAGAGGCATGCTCCTTTGTAAGGCCAAAAAGGCAAGCAAGCAAGAACAAAAAGAGAGGGGGCCACCCCTTCTGATTTGGGACCTAAAAACCACACCTTTACCACTAAAAATCCACTAGATTTCAGTGGTAGGAAGGCCAAACCAAGGCTAGCTCGGAGGCTTTAAGGCATGGCTTAAAACAAAGCCAAACAAAGCATGCAAGAGGGTTACACACCCCTAAAAGCAAAATGACCTTAAACAAACTTGAAAAACACTTAAATACAAGACTTTTTTCAATTATAAGGAAGGCCTAAATCAATATGCAAGAAGGGCCAAAACAAGGTACAAGAAAGTGCTAAAATGAGGAAAATACTCACCCTTGAAGACCCTCTTCGAAACCAGCAACTTCAGGGGGTAGAAACCAGCTTTCAAAGCTCAAGAATCCCTCCTAAGAAGCTTAGTCCAATGGTGGTGGTGTATCTCTAAGGGTTGTAGTGTAAAAGTGCAAGGAAATCCAACTTCAAAGCACAAAACTCCAACAATATAGAGAGAGAGAGAGAGAGAGAGAGATTTTTCTCTTCAAAATGGCTGAACCCCTGATATAGAGGGAGCCCTCTTGCTTATATAGAAGAAGGCAATGCAAAGCTTCTTCAAGAAGCTTTGCAAGAGTTCCATCCCTCCATACACGTGTATGGATGGGAGATAACAAAAATCCAGCTGGCTCAAAAGATCTAGAGGAAAACCAGCTGAGACAGGGGGGTGCCGGCCATCAGTAATGGCTGGCAGTGGCTCACTGATGGTCGACAGGGCTTCACCAATGGCCGATAGCCACAAAGCCATGGCCGGCAGTGCACCAAAAGGATCACTCTGAAAGGACCAAGTCAAGGTCCAAAAATGGGGCAGAAAGGATACAGGGTCCAGGAAGCTCGAACCGGTGACGTTCCACCGCGACAGTCGAGTACTCAGCGAGCAATCGAACTAGTTGTTGGGTGTACCTACAAGCACAACCAAGTCTCGAGGACGGTCAAAAATGGGGTGTCTACACAATGGTGGTGATGAAAGGACTCAAGTTCAAGACGCACCTCTCATCCTTGAAGCCATTCAAGGACTCCAACACACTCAACAAGAGATTCTCATGACCCTTCAAAATCTCACCCACACCATGTTGGTGATGGGTTCGAATTTCGCACCACCAGCAACAAATGGAGGTCAAATTAGCACCAACAAGCATCAACAACTTCATGGTAATGTTGGGAATGGTCAAAACCATCAAGATCCACTCCAAATTCTCCCTGAAGATGTACAAAATGGTGTGCAAAATCAAGTGCTAGGAGGAACAAGTTATGGCCAACCTGCGGCCCATAGAGCGCAAAATCACGCACCTGGAGGATCGAGCCATGGTCCAGCGGTGGTTGGAAAAGTTTCCGGCAAGATGAAAGGTGTTCCAGCAGCTGTGGAAGTTCAAGGAAGGCCTACAGAAATTCCTCTACAAAATGGTGTTCCATTCATGCCTAATTTTGTTCCACCGATTGTAAATTCTACTCATGTACCGAGTGGGTCTCCTTTGGCTCCGACACCAAGTTTGCAAGTCCAACCCAGTATAGCCGTGGCGTGCAATGAACTTTATGGGGCCCAATGCAGCGTCCCATCACCAAATGGCGTGTCCATAGGTGACGATGGCCAATATCATCATGTGTTTTCATCGATGGTGAACTCTCAGCACCCAAATGGCCAAGTTGCTCCAAGCTTAGTCTTCAGGTCTACAAGTCAGGTTCCAGGAATACCACCATCGAATTCTCTCCCTCAACAATTTCTCACTCTCGCCGATGTGCAAGCCATGTTTGATCTCGAACGGGACAAAAGGACTTTACCCTCTTTGCCTGATTCAGATGTCAAGCCACCATACCCTATCGAGATGTTAAATTATCCATACCCGAAGGGGTACACGGTAGTGAAGTTCAACAAATTCAATGGCAAGCAAGGAAATGCTCGAGAACATGTTGTTCGTTTCATCGAGACTTTGGGGATTCATGGTTCAAATCATGTCCTCTGACTGAGAGAATTCTCCAAGTCCCTCACCGACTGAGCATATAGTTGGTACGTTAACTTGGCCGCAAACTCTGTTCGAAGTTGGGAGGAGATGGTCAACAAATTTTGCGCCAAATTCTTTTAGGTGGCCGAGAAAGTGACCACACTTACGATGTGTAAGGAAAAGCAGCGAGAAGGTGAAGACATTCCGAATATGTGAAGAGGTTCCAAGACAAAGCTGTGGACTATCACGAGGCTGCAGTGGAAAGTTACTTGGTTCAAATCTGTGTTGAAGGGGCATTGAACGGGTACAAAATGCTTCTTGTTAATCATAAGTTAGCCACTTTCTCAGCACTAATTGAAGCATCTCAGAATATCAACATACTTCAGTCTCAGGAGATCGAGTTCGACACTAGTTATAAAACCAGCTTCAAGACATTCCAAGGACCTTCTGTTACTGCGGCTTCTGCGTCTTCTACCCGAAAGTCACAGGGGGAGGAATTCAGAGGTCAGAAGAGGAAACACTTCGAAGATGACACTCTTTTTCCATGTAGTGTTGAGGAGGTGAAGGCCTTAGTTAAAGAATGGGTGGCAAATGGGGTACTGAAGTTACCTCGTATCAAAGAGCTTCTACCGAAAAAGGACCGCAAGGGCCCTAATTATTGTGTTTTCCCCCGATCACTAGGACATCCTATAGAAAAGTGTCGGACGCTTAAGAAGATCTTTAGAAAGAAAGTCGAAGTAGATGACCTAGAGTTCAAAGAACAGGAGCCCCAGGATATCTTAGAAGACATAGCTATGATAGTGTATGACGGCCACAGCTCGAGCAGTTGGTAAAAGCTTTCCAAATGACCTTGCAACTCTAGGGGCAAATGTTAACATTCTGTAAAAGAAGTCTATCTATGACATTTTGCAATTTGTATTTACTGCATTGTCTAAGAAGTTCTATCTTTCTTATGTTATGAAGAAATTTATTTCATATTGTGTATCTTCATTATGTTATGTTGCTTAAAATAGATTTCAATTTTTGTTGGCCCTCGAAGAAGAAAGAGGAATAGCAGACTCGGTTACCAACCTGAAAGGACTTTTCTTGACGTAGTAGAAGTGTACTCCCACTCAGAGAGGGACAACCTTTTCTTTCATTAGTTGTCGAAATAGTGTGTACTCCCCCTCGGACCTCCGAAGAACAGCCATTGCTTCCATCAATGCAAGCTTTGAGAGTCTTTCTTGCTAAAGTAGAGTGTATGCTCCTACTCGAACTTCCGAAGAATAGCCCTTGCTTCCATCAATGCGAGCCTTGAAGATCTTTCTTGCTGAAGTAGAGTGTGTGCTCCCACTCAGACTTTCGAAGAACAGATCTCGCTTTAGTTAGTGCGAGCTTTGAGGGATAGCATTTGCTTCCATTGATTACCGAAGAAAAGAGTGTGCTTCTACCTAGACTTCCGAGGGACATCCCTTGTTTCCATTTGGACTTCCAAGGAGCCAGAAGGGATCTTTTTTGCCAAAAAAATAGTGTGCTTCCACCTGGACTTCCAAGGGACAGCTCTTGCTTCCATTTGGACTTCCAAGGAACAAACCTCGTTTCCATCAGTGAGAGCTTCGAGGATCTCTCTTGTTGAAGTAGAGTGCGTGCTCCCAATCAGACTTTCGAAGAGCAAATCTCATTTCCATCAGTGCGAGCTTCGAGGATCTCTCTTGTTGAAGTAGAGTGTGTGCTCCCACTTAGACTTTCGAAGAGCAAATCTCGTTTCCATTAGTACGAGCTTCGAGGATCTCTCTTGTTGAAGTAGAGTGTGTGCTCCCACTTAGAATTTCGAAGAACAGACCTCGCTTCCATCAATGCGAGCCTCAATGATCTTTCTTGTTGAAGTAGAGTGTGTTCTTTCACTCAGACCTTCAAAGAGTGTCAAGGATCTTTCTTGCTGAAGTAAAGTGTGTTCTCCCACTCAGACTTTCGAAGAACAACCCTTAAGACTCGGTGGCCTATCAGAAGGGATCTTCTTGCTAAAATAGGGTGTGTGCTACTATTCAAACTCCTGAGGGACAACCTTGCTTCCGTTTGAACTTCCGAGGGACAACTCTTGCTCTCATTAATGCGGGTCCGAAGAATAGCCCTTGCATTCACCAATATGAGCTCCGAGGATCTTTCTTTTCAAAGTAGAGTGGACTCCTACTCGAACCCCCGAGGGATAGCCTTTGCTTCCATTAGCTGCCGAAGTAGAAGTGCATATCCACTCGAACTTCCGAAGGACAGCCTTGTTTCCACTCGGACTCCTGAGGGAGAGCCTTATTTTTGCTCGAACTCTTGAGAGATAGCCTCAGACTTCTGAGGGACAGCCTTGCTTCCGCTTGGACTTCCAAGAGACAATCTTTATTTTTGTTAGAGCAAGCTTGGTAGACTCAGTTGCCTTCCAGAGGGATCTTTCTTGCCGAAGTACGGTGTGTGCTGTTTTTGGACTCCCGAGAGATAGTCTTGCTTCCATTCAAACTTCCGAGGAATATCCCTTGCTCTCATTAGTGCGGGTTCTGAGGGCACCGAGGTCGTGGAGTTTGTACAAGAATTCATTCGCCTAAAATAGCAAAGCCAACAAACGAGATAAGCAATATCAATTTTAAATCATGATTTAGGCATTATCCGAATGGGGCAACATCAACAACTGCACGTTTGTTCTATTCTCTTCAAATTTTCAACAATGGTGCTCAACAACAAATTGCAATGGCCTTCAACAAGGCCACCAAGATTCAACAATTTTTTTTTTAAAATTATTGCAGGGCCAAATTAGTTCAACAGTACCTATTCCGACATTCACAGGGATGGCAATGAATAAATTTACATGAGGCAACTAGCGAATGCTTAATATTTTTCAATAGTTCTATTTGTATCAAATTATCAACGCACGGGCTCGGGTTTTAAATATCAGGAGGAGTGTAATGTCATGGTGTGTTTTTATCTTGCAAAATCAGCAATGAAATTCAATAGCCCAGTGTTAAAGATTTATCTATATCCAGTCCATCAATAAAAGTCCCGAATCTCAAGCAAGGATTTGAAGATGTATATAATCAGAGCACTAGTTCAAGATTGTTTGCAAGCCTCAAGACTGAAATAAATTATCACCAGAATTCCCAAATTCGAAAATGTCTTAGTGCATATTTATTTTGAGCACAAAAGTCCATCAAAACAATAAGAAGGAAGGTGGGTTTACATAGGAGCTTCCACCAAATTCAAAGAGCGTACCCACAGATTTATACTAACAGAGGAAGAGCACAGCTGAGTCAGAGTCAATATGGGAAGCAGAAAATAGGCCACGGATTAGTAAAATCAGCAGCAAGGACAACCGGAATTGATCGGCGATAGCACAGACAGTGGATGAAAATGGAAATGGATGGACCGACACCGCGTTGAGTGGGCGGTGTGGCCATCACTTCTCAGTTACGGTTGATAAATACAGCAACGGTGCAAGAGCTGGGCAAGACAATGCATGTCACGTTGAACGAGCAACATGCGTAGTCGGCGTTGGACAATCTGAAGCCGGAGGTAGCTGTAACGTCGCAGAGAAGTTGGTGTTGGTGCTGGTTGGTGGAACCTTGCTCCAGAGTGTTTGGATCTCTGAGAAGCTGTGTCGTTAAACCGAAGTGAAGCACCAAGGCGAGGTGGAGCTCGTATCGACGTGAGCAGATAGTAACCGAAGCTGTCGTAATGCCAGTGGTAGCCGAAGCTTTGGTCGCCGGCGGTGTGCAAGGAGGTGTGGGTCTTCAGCTATTTTGTTGAAGAAGGAGAGCACGGCAATGGGCTATGGTATTGTAGAAGTAGAGTTTTTCTTGAAGAAGAAGAAGCTTGGTTTCTCTGTTATGAAGAGGTTGAGAGTGCCGAATGGCTGTGCAAGAAAGGAAAAGGTGAGGGGTTTTGATTAGGGTTGCGATCCTTTTCTTTAAATAGAATAAAAAAAGGGTGTGATACATGGAATATCCTCTTAAATATTTTGCATATATATATATATAACGGCCCAAGCAGTTACGGGTTTTAAATTTGAAGAAAGAAGAACAGTGGGTTTCACTTTTTAGAGGGAGAAACAAAATTGGGTTTGGATGATTGGACTTCATAGAATAAATTTTTTTTGCTGATTACATTTTAAAAATTGAGCTCACATTTGCCAAAAAGGATAAGAATGGTGGATTTTGTCCTTAGCTTCAATATATATACATATATAAATAAAGAACCTGATTGATTTTAGTGGTTTCAAATATTTGAGAAAGAAATAAAAAATTGCGTGTTGCCCTTATCTCTTCAGGAAAAATGGGTGCTTTTCTTTTTTTTTTTTTTATGTTTTCAGATATTGTAAAAATAAATCAGCAAAAAAAAAAGTTATTTATTTATTTATGTATTTTATTATTATTATTTTTTTAATATTACTTGTTGACTTTATCTGTAACTTACGGTGAATCCTCAGCTTTATCCTTAGACTCTGTCAAGACCAAATATTCCTAAAAACATAATGCGAAGCATGGCTGACAAAGTGAAATTATGCATGTCCGAGAAAACTAAAATTTCTCATACATGCAAAGGGCAAATGTAAGAGGAGCTAATTTGAGCCCACTAAATTAATTAGGCCCAATGGTCCAAGGTTGGTGAGCCCGAATTTATCGCAAGTCCAAAATTAGTGGGCCCGGATTTATCGCCATCAAACGGGCTGAATCGCTCTAGGCCTTGAAAGGGTTCGAATCCACGAACTTAGAGACTTACTCGAGCTCGGACTCGAAAGGGTATTGAGCAAGCCTAGAGATCCGAGGCACTCGGACTCGAAAGGGTTCGGATCTACAAACCTAGAGATCCGAAGCACTTGGCTTCAAACAGATTTAGACGCAATCTAGAAGTCGCTCCGTTAATGAGTCCCAAAACACTTGCGGGCTCAGAGCTTTCCGGGATCTACGCACCAGAACCGTAGGCGTAATGGAGTTCGAACAAAGGACCCGATCCCGAGGACGGTGAGTGAAGATAAATTCACTCTTCGGTTAAACTAGCCTATACCCGGGTCTAGGTGGCACGATCTAGGGGGTCCCTGGGACTCGACAATATTTGCGGCAGGGCGTTCTCTTGAACTACCCCTGACCCTTATGCAGCAGGACGTCCTCTGGGACTACCCCTGACCCTTTGGGATGATTAGGGATCATTGGTTAGGTGTGGCTGAGAAAAAGGATTCGCCGAGAGGTTGATCTCCTCTTTGGGGTTTTCCTCATCCTCGGAGAGGTCACCTCCTCAGACAAGGTGGTTAGAGAGAATATTTCCCATGTGCCTTGCACATGGGCTCCATCCTACATTATGAGGTGCCTATAAATAGCACTCACCCATAGCTTTACAAGGGATGGATTTTGGAGAGATGACTCTTGGGAAAGAACTAATTTCCCATCTCCATTATCAACCTTAAGAGTGAAAGTGGGAGATCCATGGGAGAGCCTTGCCATTATTCTCTTTCTAGCTACTTTGCCTTCTTCTTCACCCAATCTCTAATCTCGATCATCTCTTCACTTTTGCGTTCTTGGTTGAGACTATTGAAGAATTTAAGCCTCTCATCATCTTCTAGAGAATTCAAATTTTTCTTCAAGAATCTTCGAAGATCTTCGAATTTTCCAACAACTTTCCTAAACCCTATCATACATACTCAAAGTTCATTGCCACAAATTAATCATCTTTATGCTAAAAATTGCTATTAACTTTCATAATACGAAAAACTTTTGTGTTCTCTTGAAATAATGTTCCAAAATAATACTGAATTGTTTTGATTGTGCTCAAAATAAGTAACAAGAATGATTTCGATTAAAAAATCTATAGTAGAACTTGTAAGTAACCAGAGAAAAAATGGAGGCAAGAGGTTGGAACCCAGTGCTAAGAAGAAGACGAGTGGCTAACCAAGGCAATAGATCAGTGGAAAATGGCTTGTTCACTATCTTTGTGGATGAGATCCCAAACTCAATAACCCCAAAGAGTCTGTTTACTCTGTTTAACAAGTTTGGTGTAGTTAAGGATGCCCTCATCCTGTCAAAAAGACGAAAAGCGACGGGGTTAAGGTTTGGTTTTGTGAGGTATGATTGCAAGGTTGCTATTGAAATGGCGGTGCTGAAGGCTGATGGCTTATGGTGCGATAATAAGGCCTTGAAAGTAAAGAAAGAAGAGTTCAAAAAAGAATAGTTGAAGCAACATGTAATGGCAAACAGAGGAGATGGTAGGATGATGCAGCGCTCACAAAGGAGTCTTGGGCAAAGAAGGCTGGATAGTATAGGTAGAAGATCTTTTACAGTAGTAGTTCAGAGTGGTGGCAGTAACAAAAAGATGAAGTTGGTTATAAAGGCCTTCGAAGTTGGCAATGGGTGGCTTTATGACAGTGTAATAGTGAAGCTGAAATCTTTTCTTTCCTTTAATGAGTTTAAAAATGAGGGTGGTAGAAGAGGTATGGAGGAAGTAAGTGTCAAAGATGGAGGAGGAAGGCTAGCAGTCCTAACTTTCAAATCACCGCAACATAAAAGGGAGGCAAGATCCAAGCTAGAAGAGTGGATGCTAGAATGGTGTGATTCCATCACAGATTAGGAGAGAGGTAAGTACTTTGAACAAGAAAGGTGTGTGTGGCTTACATGTGTAGGCGTACCATTCAATTTGTGGAGTGTTAATACATTCAAAGACATTGGCAAGTTGTGGGGTGAGGTTGTTCAATTTGATGATGATATTAGTAGCCAAAATTCTCTTTTGTGTGGGATGGTACGAATAATTACTACCATAATGGAGTTCATCAATACGATGATTAATGTTGAATGTAATGGAAGCATGTTCCCAGTTAGAGTGTGTGAAGAGCTTCCAACAGTAATAAAGCCATGTCATTGCACAAGTTTTTACCTGGAGAATGAGGTCACTGGATCTATTGCTCAAGATGACGTAGATCAATCGTCAAAAAATGGTGGGAGAGACAAAGAGGAAGATGAAGATGAATAACCATTCATTTTTTATAATACAGATTTGATTCAAATATATAGGTACCGATATCCAATCATATTGATTTTTTGCATGAACATTATACTCAACGAGTCCTAAAAAGTAAACATTTTGAATCACCGAAATCGGTCTCAAAATGAACTTACCAAAATCCAAATACTCTCTCAAATGGAAATGACCAACATGAGAAAAGCTCAATCTTTTCGTTGAAACCCCCTTTAAAATATACCCCTCTTATCCCAAAATTTTATTTTTGTTAAAATTGATAAATATAAAAATAAAAAAATTTGAATACTTTATTTTTAATTTGATGAAAAATTTGATAAATTATCAATTTGATGAAAACCAATACTTGTCCCTTTGAATTGATAAACTTTTGACAAAAAGATTGGAGATAGGGGAAGCCATGGGCCTGATGGCTGCGTAACCCACTCAATCTAGCTTCATATTTTTAGGCTTGGAAAAAAAATTTGGCCCATAGGATTAGGCTTTGCTGAAATTTTGTGCCCATTTAATTTTTGAATTGGATTTGAAATAAAGAGTGTTAGTCCAACTAGGTCTGACCCAACCATTTATAAAAATATTGATTTTATATTTTATATTATAATTTTTTATAAAAATTGGTTTAAATTCAAATAATCATTAAAAAGGGTCTAGTAGTCCATAAAAAAGAAAATAATAGTTTATATATATTAAGTTAAATGGGCGGACTTGATAACTCGATTAGGCCAGATGTTGGACTGAGCCAAACTTGAATTGATACATATCTTATATAGCACAAGTTCGGCCCAAACCTGGCCATGTTAAATGTTTGCCCACCTCTAATTTTTGAGTATTTTTTTTTATTAAATTTAAATTTAATAAAAAATTAAAAATAAAAAGAGATGCTCTTGTGGTATATATTAAGGGTTAGGGTTTAAGATTTACATAGGGTTTTTAGTTTTTATGTGGACACCTCTCTCTATCTCTCTCCGTCTACCTCTGTGCGAACAGATTCAATTCATATATTCCCATCCCTACGTATTCTCTTTTGATCTTCCTTGCAAAGCAAACATGATCAATATAACAACATCAAGCAGCACAAGAACGAAGTCGATTATCGGCTGTTCTTCTTCGTCAACGGCATTAGAAGCAGTTGTGAGCAATAAAGATCTTCTTACACAGATTCTCTTACGTGTTCCTCCCAAATCCCTACTCAGATTCAATTCTGTTTCCAAGAATTGGTTCCTTCTCATCTCCGACTCTCAGTTTTCGTTCAACCACGCTCGCCAAAATCAACCCAACCACTCCATCTCGGGACTATATTTCTGTTACGACTATTGGTGTACCATGAAACAAGTCATGTATGTCTCGCTTCATGACAATGCAAGTCTTCCCACACTTTCTTTCCTTAACGGTGTTATTGTTGAAAGAGATTCTGAAATCAGAATTCATAGCTCTTGCAATGGATTACTCCTTTGTGAGAGTAGTCAATTTGTTTGGAATCCTAAGACAGCAGATTTGAATGTTAATAGAAGTTATATTATTTGTAATGTGACCACGCAGAAATACAAGCTACTTCCTCAAACTTGTCAACATTTATCTAGATCATATGCTTACTTAGCTTTTGATCCTTCAATATCACTGCACTACAAAGTTTTGCTTGTATTTGAAAGGATTGATAAATTTAATATCTACTCTTCGGAGAGTTCGTCTTGGAAACAGATTGATTTGACTACTGGACCAAGTTTATGGAGAGGAGGAGCTTTTTGGAATGGAGCAATCCATTGTGTAAGATAAATTGATAGAGAGAATAAACTGTGTATTGATTGATATCTTTGGTTACAAGAGTGTTGGCTGATTTATAGTTGAAGCACCGAAAGTAGAAGACATCAATGATACAAATGTGTGAGTGGTGTCTGTGGCTTTCCAGCGCACAAGAGCATACAATGTGGGTGAGTATATATATATATTAATCTAAAGGGTGAGTTTTATATTCACCGAAAGTGTGTGAGTATAATATATATTATTATTATATATTAACAGCCCCCCTCAAACTCAAGGAGGATAGGTACTAACCAACTTGAGTTTGGAGAGAGTAACAAAATAGGAAAAATAAAATGACAATAAAATAGGATAGGAGACACTGTATGGTCATGTCAGACCGTTGTAGAAGACACTGTGTGGTCGTGTCGGACCGTTGTAGAAGACACTGTGTGGTCGTGTTAGACCATTGTAGCAGACACTGTGTGGTCGTGTCAGACCATTGTAGTAGAGGCTGACCGGAATCAATGTCGGGACAGTTTATGGGGTCATGTCGGACCGATGTAGAAGCTGACTGGAATCAATGTCGGGACAGTCAGCATCATTATCTCGCACATTGGTTGGGAGGAAAAGGAGAAGTTCACACTAGATTTGACTTTGATGCAGAGAAGCTCACGGTAATGCCAATTAGGCCTAAAATTCTCTCTGAAGACAAGACTAGGTATTTTGGAGAATGTTGTGGCCGTTTACTTCTTATTCAGATGCCTTCGTGTCATTATATGGAATTCAAAATCCTCGATATGAACAGGGACTACAGTAGTTGGAATGTGAATTGCAATGTCAGTCTTGCACCCTTAATTGATGTATTTCCTGTGATAGTTCAGAGCACTATTTTCCATCATAGTTTTTTTTTGTGGCAAGTGTTGAGAAAGAAGAAAACGAACACGATTTTGCACTAGTGTTACTCTTTCTAGAGAGTTGCAAAATTATTTCTTGTAATGTGAAGTTGAAGACAGGGAAGGTGCTTATTGATTTTCTCCCAGATATGTTGGATAATGTTATTTGTCATTATGGTCTTCTTAATCCTTTCCGATTCATCGAAAGTATGTCCCCTGTTTGATCTCATCAATGTCTAGCATGTTGGAGCAGACTTTCCCCCCCTCCCTTTTGGTAGAACTAGTCAGAATTTGTTAATTGTTAATCAGCTTTTTAGGGTTAAAGTATGGAATATTTTGTGGTAATATCTTTTGTTATCATAATTTTATCATCATCATGGTTATCTAACATAATGCTTTGCACTCTGCTCAAGTATTTGTTAGGGGCTATACTCTGATGCTACTATATATCTTTCTATTGATATAGCATTAATAGAAAGATAGTCAGTACATTTTCCTCATTTTTTAATTTTGTGTGACCTTCACAATTATTTATTTGTTTGTTTTTGGCTAACCTATTGTTGGGGTAATGTATTCCATGGATGGAGACCTCGATTTGGATAATGTAACTTTTAGTCCTCTCTTTGGTGGTTGAGAAAATAGTGAAAAACATGTAAGAAAATAGATGTGAAAATTTTACCTCCATTCAAATATATATATATATATATTAACAATTTGCAATGGACCACTCTATGGTACTCTAGGGAAGAGTTGATTAAAGAAGCTCCGACTAGTTTATAATGCTACTCTCCAAATGTGACCAAACCATGGAAATAGTAATATTGGGTGTAGATCATGAATTTAGGTAGATATTTAAAAAGAAAAAATAAATGAGTATGTGATATGTAACTATATGTTATTTACATTTCATCCTTTTTTTCTCTTTCTCTTACTAAATTTGTATACAAAACAATAATAATCTAAACACAAGTTCAGGGCCAGTAGGTGAAATTTAAGGACATAATAAAAAATTATGTCAAACTTAAACAAAAGATCTAAAACTATCATCAATGTCAGATGTGGAGTACCTTAATGTTGTGTTTGGTTAGAGGATTTGAAGAGGGATTTGAAAAGAAAAATGGAAAAGGTAAATGAAATGTAAATAAAATATATTTATTTTTCACCTAGTTGCACACACATTTTCTCTTTTCATTTCTAAATCTCTCCTCAAATCCATCAACCAAACACAGGAAGAAGATTCCCATGTTCTGTTTACCTCTCTGTAATAGCAAATTCAGCATGCGATGGTGATAGAGACTTTCATTATTATCGCTTTACATGTGAACCCGTTTTGACCATTGTAATACATTAATCAAAGTATCACTCATTGGACTGATTGCCAGAGAGGGTAGGTTAAACAAATTTGATTCATGGATTTGATCTCCTCCTGATTTAGTTGGGTGAAATGAATAGGAAACATAAGAATAAAATTTGACAAAATATGGCCCACAACTTTCTGGGAAAATTATAAAAAAAAAAAAAATTCAAAGTTTGTACCTCGAAACAAAATAAATTTTTATTTTATCAATTTAAAGTATAGTCTTTTGTCCCCACTCTTAAAAAAAAAAAAAAAAAAAAGTAGTCTTTTGATTTGTTTTCAACTTGCACCATTTGTCAATTTTTATTAAGTAAATTGATAGAAAAATTATATTTTAGTCATTAAACTCAATTAGAAATAGTATTTTAGATATTTTATGTATACCTACATTGAGTTCAATGGCTAAAATATTTTTTTCTGCCAAATTTATTTAATGGAAATAAAAAATAAATTAAAAAATTATTGTTTAAATTAACAAAATTAAAAATTTATAATTTATTTTGTTACAAGGGTCAAACTCTAAGAGCATGTTTGGTATGATGGAATAAAATGAAGTGAGAATGGAATGAGAGTGAAAATGAAATACAGTTGAATGCAATGGAACATCCATTTCCATTCCATTGTTTGGTTGCCAACATGGAATGACATAGGAATAAGATGATAATTATCATTCTCATATTTGGTAATACCTATTAAACTCATAAACTGGAATAAATTTTTATTAGTTATTTATTTTTTTAACTAGTAAGAAATAAATTAAAAATTTATATAGATCATGATGATATTGATAGTCGTGGAAGTGATGGTGTGCGTTGTAGTCATAGTGGTAGTGGCGGTGGCAATTGCGGCAGCGGCATTGATGGTGGTGATATCGATGATAGTAGGATGGTGATAGTAGGTTTTTGTGGGTGGTGTTGTGGTTGCGATGGGGGTGGTGACGGTGGCAGTGGTGGCGATAGTGGTGACGGCGGCCAATGATAGCAAAGTAATGGTTCTCGCGATGGTAATGGTGGTGGTGTGATATTTTTGAAGGTGATATATATATAGTAGTGGTAAGGTAGCAGTTGTGGCAACAGATGCAACAGTGGTAGTAGGGTAGTGATTCTAACGATAGTGATAGTGATGGTTTTATGGTTGTGGATGTGGTGGTAGTGATTGTGGCAATGGTGGTGGTGGTAGTAGTAGTGGCGACGTTGATAGTATGGTGGTGTGGTGGTTATATCGGCGACCATGGTGGTGGTAATGGTAGCAATTAAAATAGTCAAAAAGTCAAATAATCAATTAAAATAGCCAACTTTTCAAATAAGATCAAACTAAGATAATTTAAACAGTCTAACATTTTTCTTTAAATTATAATTACAAGATACTATGACATTAGTTATTTCATGATTTCCGTAATTTACTTTGAACAAAACAAACAACATCTATGTCATTTCAAAGGAAGACAAAAAAAAAACAAGGATTGCATGATTTCGGAAAACGTCACTAAATGTCATATAATGACATTAGCCGATAATTGAGACGTCATTAATACATGTAGAAATTTATGATGTCTTAAAAACGTCGGCTTTGAAGGGGTTTAGTTATTCGGTGCATGATGTTATATATAACCTGAATCAAATCTGTTTCTGTGTGTAATTATTTGCTGTTTTGCTGAAGCTCTGTGGGTTGATTTTGTGCTGAAATGTTGTTCTGCATAAGTTCTGGTCTTTTTTTTTTGATAAGCAAAAGGGAACTTTATTGATGAAGAAAGCATTACAAGCATAAAACTTACATCAATAAAGAGGATTGATGAGGAACCAATCCAGAGAAAGCAAGAGACAGAGGGAAGAAAATACAAATACAACAGCAGGCTTGACACAGGAGCAAAATTGAAGCAACTAGACTTCCTCCTACATAAGCCAAGAACAACTGCAGATCCTCTCATACATTTGTTGCTTTTGTGGAAAAAATTGGCAGGCCCTTTTCTTAGTGCTGCATAAATGACCGTGCCAATTAGATTAGAAACAAGCATCAAGCCACAGGGCATTCTTCTAGAGCAAGACACAGTAGCAAAATTGGCAATCCACATAGCAGATCATGTCACAGCAGCAAAATTGACAGTAGAAGGGCATTTTCTAGAGTATGATCCTCACAACAGCAGCCTTGAATATGATTCATACCACATAGCAGCAGCCACTATTCAGAGGAAAGAATTACAACTACAAAAGCAGCCAAAATTGAGCCTAATACAATCCACATAGCAGCAGTCTTGACACAAAGCAGCAGCCACTATTCAGATTATCCAGACCAATCCAGCCTACCTACTTCAGACAGTAGAGCATGAGCCTGGCAGTAGCAGACCAGCAGACACATCAAACCAATGGGAGCAACACGGGGCCAGGTGACCTACACAGACAGATCAGACTTCCACCTTCCAGAATTTAGAGACAGATGCCTTCACAGTTTCAGCCCAGATCCACCTTCCACCTTCACTCAAGTGACAGAACAGCCTTAATCCTATGTCATACACCCTCTTACCAGCTTCAAATTTGCGACAATATCATGCACTTTGTAATTCACCCCCTTAACATTTGCTTTAACCCATAATGCAATTCTAACTTTCAAAATCTCCACTGTCTGTGCAAAATCTGCAGTACCATTGATAAATAAGCATTCATTCCTAAGCTTCCATATGGACCATAACATAGCCAAAGGGACCACCTTCCAAATATTGAATTCCTTCTTCCTTAACTTCATGCCAGACCACCAGTTAAGCAAAACAAACAAAGACCCTGGAGTTACCCACTGCACTTCCCACCAGCTTAACAACTCAGACCATAACTTCCATACCAATGGACATAAAAGCAACACATGATTTAAGGTTTCTACCTCTGCTTTGCAAAATACACATAAGGAGCTGACATTGCTAGGAAGAGCTCCTATCCTGTGCATAAAATCTGCAGATTTGATTCTCCCTTTCCAAGCTAACCAGCTGAAAAACTGGGCCTTTGGAGGTGCTGCATTTTTCCACAGGAAATTTGAAATGGGAATCTGGGGTCCATTAAGCAGCTCCAACCTTTTCCACACTGAAGCCACAGTGAATACTCCTGAATTATTAGCTTCCCACATACAGTTATCCTCAGTCACAGGGTTAAGATCAGGAACCTCTGCTAATAAGACATTTAACCTTTGAACTTCCTCCTCCTCCCAAGCTAAGAGCGATCTTCTAAATGCCAGCTTCCAATCACTTCCCAGCCCTTTCCTTTGATAGAAATACTGCAAAGAAAATTCCTTCTCCACTGATAAACTGAACAGTCTAGGGAACTCACACCTAAGACTCATATCATTGAACCATGCATCCGTCCAAAAATGAATCCTTTCCCCATTTCCCATGATAATCCTGAAGTTTTGTGAGAATAACTCTGCCACTACACTATTTGTTGAGGCTAATGAAACAATATCCTTCCATAGTGTAGATACCATTGCAGCTGACACTGGATCTGGTTTCCACCTGCCTCCAATCCCACCATATCTGCTACATACCACCTTTTTCCAAAGAGACTGATGTTTTCGACCATACCTCCACCACCATTTTAACATTAAACATGCGTTAACATCACTGAGGCTTCTCATACCCAACCCCCCTTGGGCTTTACTTTTACACACCTCCTTCCATTGAACTAAGTGAATTTTCCTTTGGATTTCAGAACCTCCCCACAAAAAGTTTGATTGAATCCTGTCAATAGTTTTAGCAACACCAACAGGCATTTTAAAGATGGATAGAAAGTACAGAGGAAGACTTGACAAAACGGACTTAACTAGGGTCAATCTTCCGGCAAAGGACAAGAATCTCCTTTTCCAAGATGCTAACTTCTTTTTGAACTTCTCCACCACTGGTTACGAAGTACTTCTTTTCCTTGGATTGGCCCCTAAAGGTAAGCCTAGATAAGACAGAGGTAGGCTCTGACTGAGGCAATTCAGGTTTAAAGCAAACTCCTTAACTACCTCCTCTTCTACTCCAATACCACAAACAATACTTTTGTGAAAATTAATCTTGAGGCCTGACATAACTTCAAAACACCTCAAGATTCTTTTAATCACCATAATTTCCTCCCATTTGGCTTCACAAAAAATAATGGTGTCATCTGCAAATTGTAAATGAGAGATTTTCAGCTCTTGTTGACCAACTGAAGCTCTTCTGATCATCCCCTTTTGTTTGGCTCTCTCTAAAAGAACATTTAAACCTTCTGCCACTAAATTAAAGAGGAAAGGCGATAGTGGATCACCTTGTCTTAAACCCTTCTGGGGAGAAAACTCTGCTGTGGGTGACCCGTTCACTAGCACTGAAATCCTTGCCGTAGATATACAGGACCTAATCCAACCCACCCATTTTTCACCAAACCCAAAATTCTTCATCATTGACAGCAAGAACTCCCAGTTAACTGAATCATAGGCCTTCTCAAAATCCAATTTAAGAATGATTCCTTTTGTCTTGGACTTTCTCCACCAATCCACCACTTCGTTTGCAATTAATACCCCATCAAGGATGCATCTACCGGAAAGAAAAGCAGATTGAACTTCTCCTATGAGTTTCGGGAGCACTTGTCTTACCCTTCTAGACAACACTTTAGCCAACACTTTATAAATTGAGCTAACCAAGCTTATGGGCCTATAATCACTCAAATCTACCGGGTTCTTCTTTTTAGGGATCAAAATGATGAAAGAGCTGTTTACCCCTTTGGCCAACTTCCCATTACGATGAAACTCTTGGAACAACTGAATGAACTCACCTTTCATTATAGACTAGCACTTTTGAATGCAATACAGATTGAAGCCATCAGGCCCAGGGGCTTTATTCCCATCACAATCTTGAATGGCTGCCCAAATTTCTGCTTCGCTAAAAGCTGCCTCCAACACTTCCTTTGATTCAGCAGAACTAATAGACAAAAAAGACCCTGCCAATTTAGGCCTGCTCTTCCAGCTTTCAGAAAAGACTCTTCTAAAATAGTCCAGCACTACTTGCTTCACCATACTGGGGTCTTCTACCACAGTACCATTCGCCTGAACTGAATCCAACAAATTTTTCCTTTGCCTGTTACTAGCCATCAAGTGAAATAGTCTAGTATTTTTATCACCATTTTGTGCCCATGACATTCTAGACTTTTGTAACCACAACCTGTCTTTACTTCTACTTAGATTCCAAACTTGACTTCTGATCTCCCGTCTTCTAATCACCTCCGATTCCAACAAGGATCTAGATTCAGCCTTCAAGTCCCATTCGTGGAGTTCATCTTCAGCTTGTTTGAGTTGAACATCTATATTACCAAAGACCTCCATGTTCCACCTACGCAGATAATCTCTCAGTGTTTTGAACTTAGACAAGATTCTGAAACTAGCCCAACCCTGAATCTGAGCCTCTTCCCAGACCTTTTCCACATCCTTTTTGAACTGAGGGTGGGATGCCCAAGCATTAATAAACCGAAAAGGTTTGGGCCCCCAATCCTTCCCATCCTCCATTAGCAGAACTGGACAGTGATCTGAAATGCCTCTGGCCAAACCCCATTGTTTAAATTTATACTTCTCTAGCCAAACAGGATCAAGCAAAAACCTATCAATCCTACTCCACATCTCCCCATCCAGTGCATTACACCATGTGAATAATCTTCCATGCATATTCAGATCAATTAACTCCAAGCTATCTATAAAATAATCAAAATCTTTCATACCCCTATCCCTCCTTGAACATCCTTTCCGTTCACACAAAACTCTAATCTCATTAAAATCACCACCCAGACACCAAGGGTTGGGATAAGAGAGTTTAAGATTTAAGAGACTCTCCCAAAGTTTCCTCCTCTTCAAAACATCAGTAGGAGCATAAATATTGCAAATAACACAATGAAACGAGTTCGATAAGATACCTGAAAGAAGAATGAAATTCCTGGAACTGCAGCAGTCTATCAACTGAAAAATCTGGGGATTCCAAATGCAAAGGAGACCTCCTGCACTTCCCTCTGCTCCTACCTCCATAAAATCCATTTCATCCATTGGCCATAAGGACTTTACAAAATTACCATCAACAGCTTCTCTCTTGGTCTCCTGCAACATCAATACATCTACTAATTTTGCCCTTGCCAATGCCTTAATTCTACTCCTTTTTTCAGGTCGTCTTAGACCCCTGACATTCCATGTCATGATCTTCATTAAAACCTTCAACACAGCTCCTAACCTCCTTCATTTTACCAGCAGCATAATCAGCCTCTCCCCTCAGCCTCACCCCTTGCTGCAACTCTTCCCAAATCTTTTTCTTCCTACTCTATTATTCTGGCCAGCACTTCCTCTTCCTTCCCTTCGCAGCTTAGCCCTAAAGCCTTTCCGACCTCAACTGTAGCTCGGGCTTCTTTAAGTAACTTGCTTCTTCTTTGTGAACAACTCCTCTGTGATGCTGATAGGGACGTAGCAGCTGCTGCTGCTCGAAGGATTACTCCACTCCTGAGATTATTACTGAACAGAATCCCTTTTTGATTTGGATGGCCTCCCTGCTTCAACCTTTCTTTACTCTGTTCGGCTCCTTTCCTCTTCAGGTCAGACTTCTTTTTTGATCCATCATTAACTTTCTGGGGTGGGGCCCCCTTGTCATGGTTAACATTCTGATTTACGTCTTCCCCTACAGCCTTATAGTGGGACTGGACTAAGCATTCACTTAAATTGGAAATAGCTTCCCATCTTGGCCCATAAGTAATAGGCTGCACTTGGGCTCCATGTAACACAACTTCTAAGTTGATTTTGGGCCTTTCACCCTCCAACCCAATTGAACTATTCATAAACCCAGCGGTGCAAACCTGATCATCTATCCGTTGAGCTAACCCACTCTCCACTACCCTTGAGCAGAATGCCTGCAGTTCCGTTCCTTTCCCTAGAGCACGCTCAGCTTCTTTTTCTGCTACTCCAGACATGCAATGATAACCTCCATCCACTGCTGGTAAATCTCCTTCCACTGTGTGAGTTCCAGTAATCGACACCTCATCAGTTTTTGCCACCTCTACATCAGCGTCCTTCTCTGCAACCGACCCAACTTCACCGTCATCCCCACCTTCAGCAACGTTGTTAGCTACCTCTGAATAAACATGAACAACATGTCTCATGCGTTTGATCAATTGTTCAAGCTCATTGTGCATATTGGACTCCATTACTTCGTTTATCTGGCAGCTATACCCACAATTACATTGACAAACACTGACAAAGGGATCTTCATACACTCGCACTTGATAAGCCCTCAGATTTCCTACTAAATTAATTACCGTACTGATGGGCTCCATGACTTTTGTAATAATCCTTATTTTGCCAAACATAAAATGTTTACCTCCCTCTGTATCTTCATCGTACTGAACTACTTCTCCCCATACATTGCCAATGGCTTCGAAGGTTTTGATATTCCAGAGATTGAGAGGTACTCCCACACAAGTGAGCCAGATACATCTATCTTGTTCCATTAACTTCCCTTCTTCCCATTCAGATACTTCATCACTCCAGTCCTGAATCCACTCCTCCATTTTCTCTCTAGCTTCCTTCTTCTTTTGGTTGGAGCTGAATGATAGAATTGCCAGCTTTCCTCCCGCTTGTCTAACTACAACATCTTTATCAATCCTCTTGTAGATCTCCTTCCTAAAGTCATGGAAGGAGACAAATGCTTTGAGCTTGACCAGTATACTATCATTTAACCACCCATTTCCAGCCTCCACAGCTCTAACAGACACGCTTTGTTTTCCAGATTCACCTCCATTTTGTCGTCCAGTTTGAACTACTGCCACATAGGATTTACCCTTGATTCCCATCAAAGGTTGGATGGGGGTCCACTGCTTCCTCTACACCTTACCTCCCTGCTTAGCATTCGTTAGCATCTGTCTACTTTGATTGGACTTGCTATACTCAGCCAACTTTACTCTCAAAGCCCTGTTATGGCACCATAAGCCATCAGCTTTGTGCACTGCCATCTCTGCAGCCACCTTGCAGTCATACCTAACAAACCCAAATCTTGATTTTGTTATTTTCCTCCTTTTCCCTGGGATGAAAACATCCTTCACCACTCCAAACTTACTGAACAGATTAAATAGATCACTAGGAGTCATGGCCTCTGGTACCTCATCTACGAATAGAGAGACCAAGTCATTCGTCCTTGCTCGACCATTTTGCATACCCATCCTCCTTTTCCTGAGAACCGGATTCCACCCTCCTTCGCTTCCCATCTCTGTAAAACTCATATGTTTCTGTGGGGCAATTGTTGAGCGCAATGAAGCTGTTTGGTTGTGTTTTTGTTTTTCATGTTTTTTTTCCATTATGATCATTGTTGCTATATAAGTTCTGGTCTTTGTTGTCTGTTTGCTCTGCATAAGTTCTGAGCCCTGGATTGCTATGTTCTGTGGTACTTCTGAATTAATTTGGGTTGCATTGTGATGATGATTCTGAATCTGTTTTGAGATGGATTTGCTGTGTTGGTCTGAATCAGTTTTGTGATAGAGTTGGAAGGCTTCAGTTGGTAAGCTGAGTATGCTGATATGGTTTAACCTGCAAGTGTAGTCTGTTTTGTTTTGTGTCAGAAGTGCTTTGAATTGTCTGAGTTTGTAGAGTGAAAAGGATCAAGATATTGAGGAACATCAGTGTATTTTTGTATTTGTTTTGGTGGAAAGGAGCAAGTTATAGGTTTGTGATATGAGAAGGATCATCAGTGGCAGTAGCTAATATGAATTGTTATTGGCTGCATAAGTTTAGGCTGAAGTGTTGTAATGTGGTGTGCAGATCTGTTGTGTTGTAATGTGGAGTGCAGATCTGATGGGCAGTCCTGAATTTGCTGTGCTGTTATTATAGTGGGCTGCTAATTTGGGTCGATGGTGTTAGTGGTTTGATGGTGGGCTATATCTGTTAGTTTTGGTCTGAATTGGCTCCCTCATTGGCTGCTTCTGCTGCTGTATCCGTTCTGTTTTTTGCTCTGATATTGCTGTGTGAGAGTAGCATTTGTGAGAAGTCTGCTGTATCTGTTCTATTCTGCTTCTGCTACTGTATTGGACTGAGCAGTCTTGATGCTGCTGATTTATGCTATACTCTTGGAGTCTTAGGCTGTGTTTATGATTTGCACTAGTCTGTAATTTGCTGAAGTTGGCACTTGGTTGCTTGAATTGGTTGATGGTCTAATGAGTTTCACACATGTGGTGCTGTAGATTTTAATGGAAAACTCTTGGTCAATGCATGCAATGATCCACAAAAGTACATTAGTTGGGATGGCCTACACTACTCCCAGGCTGCCAATCAGATTATTGCAAAGTTTGTTGTCAATGGCTCCTTCTCTGATCCACCAGTACCTGTTGCAAAGGTTTGTCATAAGCAATACTTAATTTTTTTGTTTATTTCTCTCTCGTTGGTTCCTCACCAACTTGGGGTGCTAGCAAATAATAGGATAGACTTTTTGGTGCTAACCTAGTTGGGATCTTTTAGCTCATTGTGATGCTCATGCACTCTTCCTTTCTTTATTGGTGTAATTTTTGTACCTTGTACTAGTTTTTTCATCAATAAAGTTCCTTTTTTTGCTGATCAATAAAAAAAAAAAAAAACGTCGGCTAAATTATTTAATGACAGTTTATAAACACAAGTAAACAATGACCGTAAACATTGTTTTAGTTTTTGATGGCGTTTTTAGGACCTATTGCTGTGTTTCTCACGTATCACTAATTTCAAAATTTTCAACAATGCATGGGGTTTATCTCGATAATTTGAATCATTATTTTTTTACCATTATAGATTTTCTATTAAATAAATAATATTAATATGAAATCACATTTCAATGTATTTGCCTTTAAAAAAAATGAATAAATAAATTTTTTTAAAATAGACCATTTATGTTTATTTTTATTTTATAAATAAGACGATAAAATTATAAAACTATATTATCATATGAATTTGATAAGTTACACTGACACCCCGTCAATACCTTTGAAATTACATTATCACCCCATTTATTCTCTCAAATATCACTCAATCCTTTACTTTGAATTTTTTTTAACAACTGCCCCATTTGGGGTGTTGGTTTTTTGGCTAAAATAGCCAAAAAGTCAATACACCCAATTATATCACTCTCTCTCTCGCGTATGTATTTTTATAAAAAATAAAAAAGACAACTAAAATAACCACTTCCCAAACACTATTTAGTCAAACTGTTAGTCATCCATCCATTAACTAATAGAAAAGCATATAAAAAATGTGTGTATATATATTAATAATGCATAAATTATCAAATTTATTCCTATCATTTATCTCTCCATTCCTTTAATAGTTCTAACATATCTCTTTTTTCTTTTTCTTTTTTCCTCTTATCAAGCAATCCTACTCCTTCATCATCCAACATCACTACCACGACTCCAAATGTGTGCTTATGAGCAATCCTACCAACTCCAACACATAATGGCTTCCGTCCCTAAATAACTAGTAAAAAATAACTAAAATAGAATAATTATAATTTTTATCTTTTTGTGGTAGTGGAAATATATTGTTTTAAATTTCAAAAATATTTTCTTAGCAATTATTTTTGTCAACACTGTGCAACAACTCAATTTCATGAGAGACTATACTTACTACATTGTTGTCTCAATTTCATCAGAGACAACATGGGTGTCGACATTGAAAAAAGTGAATGTGGAGAGAAAATCGACATTCTTACACTGTAACAGTGCTATAATTTAGTAATAACATCACAATATAGCAATTGTGCATTCGAGATGCTCTTAAGCATACATGAGACTTTAATATATAGAACAAGCATTGGGAATCCATATAACTTCCTGTGCTTAATTTATTGTCATGGAAGACCAACTCTTCCATTCTATTTTCTCAGTATTCAAAACAAACCATCCAATATGCACTACTACAAAAATGGTTAAAAATCACACTAAATAAAAATATTTCATTTTTATTGAAAGTGTGATAAAAAAAATAAATTAGATTAATATTTTAATCACACTTGATTTGATTAAGTGTGATTATATATATATATATATATTTAATCACACTTTCTAATTAACATGTGATTAAAGATCAAATAAGAAGAATTAAAAATATCTCACTTTTATTAAAAATGTGATTAAAAAAATTAAAATAATTTTTTAATCACACTTAATTTAATGAAAAGATAATATTTTTTTTAATCACACATTTTAAATATCTCACTTTCTCTGAACTGATTTCTACCCACACTGCTTCTAATAATGGGTTGTGTGATTCAATTTATTTCTTTCAACTCTCCATTGCCTCCACTATTGTCAGACCATCCATCTTCAGTGCTGACAACGTCAGCCCAACTCTTCTCGTCGGCGTTGTGTCGCCACGGTCGGATCCTTCAACTCTAGCGTTACCACTTTGCACATGAACACCATCAACCACTGGAGCAAAAAAAGCATTTCTCCCTCCCCCTCTCTCTCTCTCTCTATTGATTTTGTTGAACACATCTATGCGCAACTATATATATTTTTCTCTATATTTCTGTATATAGAACAGAGACCTCTTCCCACCAGTGTTAGCCACCATTGTTCTTGCTAGGTATTTCCTCTTCCCTCTATGTTTCAATTTGAAAACTTTTACTTCTTGTCAATTTTTTTTTTCTTCTCTTATTAGACCCATTTTGCATGTGTGCCTGATTTTTTGTTTTATTTAATCAATTGTGCTTTTTTTTTTTCTAATTATGATTTTACATTAATATTTGTGGGCATTATTTTACCGATGGGTTTGTTTGGATTGAATGCTTTTAACAAAAATTTTGATTAGCTAAAGCCTAAAAAATTATTCTTTTATGTGAAACCAATACCTTTAACAAGTTCAGCCCCTTGCAACTCACTGTATTACTTTAAAGTACGAAACTACTTCCTTTTTGATGTTATAATTAATAACTCCAAGAATACACACCACATATCATTCATTTCAAATAAAAAATGTAATTGTATCGCTAAAGGATTAAATTCAACAACATTAGGTTCACATTTCACCGTAAGTATACAGAACTATGTTGAGCCTACTAAGCCAATTCAATCACAGTTGCAGAAGCTGAAGCACACTACTGAGCCGATATAGCCACAGTTACAAAAGCTCCTTCAGCCACAGTTACCAAATTAGTTAGGCAGCCCACGTGTGGCAGTTGTAACTAACCTGTGATATGCAAATTCTGTTAGACTGTTAGAAGATTCTAGAATACTCTGTATTAGAACTCTATATATAGATACTATCTTGAGTAAATTGTATAGTGTGAAAGTGAGCTATCAATAAATGAAAATATCTCCATTTGTATGATTTTCTTCATGGTATCAGAGCATCAATCTCTTGCGAGTTGATCCTCATCTGCGTTTGATCTTGATTCATCCTCATCTGTGTTCAATCTTGATTCATCTTCCTGTTTCCGATTAATTCAATGTCTTCAAGTTCAATTCCTTCTAATCTTTCACTTCTCATTTCTAATCTGTCTTCGTTTATAACTGTCAAGCTTGATGCCTCAAATTTTCTGATTTGGAAGAATCAAACTCAGAATATTCTGAAAGCTACTGATTTACTTGGCATTGTTAATGGTACTTCACCTTGTCCTTCCGTTACAATCAAAGATGATTCTGGCTCAGAGGTTGATAATCCTGCATATTCTCAATGGAAACTTGTAGATGCACACCTTCTTAGTTGCATCACTGCAACTTTATCACCTGCACTTTATTCCACAGTTCTTCATCTTCATAGTTGTTCTGAGGTTTGGAGTGCTTTGCACAAAAGATTTACTGCACTTTCTCGATCTCATGTGCACCAACTCAAGAACAAACTAAACACTGTTACCAAGAAAACAGATTCTATGGAGACATATCTCACAAAAATCAAAGAGTTAGTAAGTCAATTAGCTCTTGCCTCTGCATTCATTGATGATGAAGATCTCGTGCTTTTGATTTTGAATGGACTTCCTGAAGAATATGATGCATTTAAGACAATGATTCGAGTTCGTTCCGAATCCATTTCAGTTGATGAACTGAGTTCTCTGCTTATTTCTGAGGCCATACATGTTGAGTCTAAACATCACAAAGATCATACTGAACCTACTGTGGCTTTCTCTTCTGTTCGAGGTTCTTTGAATTATACCTATCGAGGTTCTAGATCTCGAGGACGATACTCTAGAGGAGGACGAGGAGGCCGTTCATATGGATCAACTGGATCTCCAAATAATCATTCACAGAATCAGCAATTTTCTGGTTCTTTCTATTCTTCTAGTCATCCTAAGAATCATGTTAACCGTGGTTCATTCCGAGGACGAGGACGATCTGCTTCTTCTCTGATCTGTCAAATTTGTAGAGGACATGGTCATGCTGCTTTAGATTGTTGGTATAGAATGGATCCCCAATTTCAGTCTACCACTCATTCACAGAACAATTCCCAGGCCTTTGTTGCTTCCTCTCATCCACCTTCTTCCACTTCAGCCCCTTGGTATCTCGACTCTGCAGCTACTGAGCATATCACACCTGATCTGAATAATCTCACTTCTTCTCATCCTTATCACGGATCTGATCAAATAACAGTCGGCGATGGTAATACAGTTCCTATTCATCACACTGGTAATGGCTTACTTCCTACACCTCATTTCTCTTTCCAACTGAAAAATATTTTACATACTCCTTCTATTTCCTCTAATCTTGTTTCTGTTCACAAATTAGCCAAAGATAATCATTGTTCCATTACCTTTGATGATTCTACATTTGTGGTTCAGGACAAAGTTTCGAAGAAAGTTCTTCATCAAGGTTCTAATATCAATGGCCTATACCATTTTAATCCATCTCCTTCTGCTGCTGCCATCTCCCCACCTATGTTGCATGCTCATCTCAGTTCTTCTCATGCTGTTGTACCTGTTTCTATTTCTGTTTGGCATAATAGATTAGGCCATCCATCTGTAATAAAGTTGCAACATCTCATGCCTTACTTGTCTGTTTCTAAGTCTAGTCATCAGTCTACTACTTTTGATTGTACTGATTGTTGTATAGCTAAGAGTCATAAGCTTCCTTTTCATCTGTCCAATTCCACTGTAAATGCACCACTTTCCCTCATCCATAGTGATGTTTGGGGTCCATTTTCTTCTAGTTCTGGTTACAAGTATTATGTTCTGTTTGTTGATGATTTTAGTCGATTTACTTGGCTTTATCCTTTGGCTTATAAGAGTGAAGTTTGTGCTAAATTCATGGAGTTTAAAGCTTATGTTGAAAATCAATTTGGTACTACTTTGCATATTTTACGGACTGATGGAGGCTCAGAATATTTTACATCCAAAATGCAAACATATTTGACTACTCATGGAATTATTCATCAGCATTCTTGTCCCTATACTCCCTCTCAGAATGGTATTGCTGAGAGAAAGCATAGACATATCACTGAGACTGCTACAGCTCTTCTTCATCATTCTTCTGTTCCTTTGCACTATTGGTTTGATGCCATAGCTATTGCTACCTTTCTTATTAATAGACTACCATCCTCCAAGCTTAATCACAAATCTCCTTTTGAAGTTCTTTTTAAATCTATACCAGATTTTTCCTATTTTAAAACTTTTGGCTGCCAATGCTTTCCTTGGCTCAAGCCTTATCAATCTACTAAACTTCAACCCAAGTCTATAGCATGTGTCTTTCTTGGCTACCATCCTTTTGCCAAAGGCTACCGGTGTCTTGATCCTAAATCCGGCAAAGTTTATCTCTCTCGTCATGTTGTCTTTCATGAGCATATCTTTCCTTTTGCTTCCTCCTCTTCACCTGTTCCTTCTCTTTCTCATTTACATTCCTTTTTCTGGCCTTCATCCTCACCATCACATGCTTCTCCTCATCTTTGTCCAATGCAGCCCCAGATTCTTGCTCAGCAGTCTGCTTCTCAGATACAGCTCCCACAATCTACTTCTCAGGCCCAAAATCTGCAGAATTCCCATCAGATTCAGCAGCATTTCCATCAGCTTCAGACACACACTCAGCAGCATTCTCAGCCACATTTTCAGCAAAATTCACAGCATTCACAGTCTCCTCAGCTACAGCAGAATTTACATCACATTCAGGCACACACTCAGCAGCATTCTCAGACACAGCTGCAGCAGAATTCCCAGCATTCACAGTCTCCTCAGCTACAGCAGAATTTACATCACATTCAGGCACACACTCAGTAGCATTCTCAGCCACATTTTCAGCAAAATTCACAGCCACAGCCTCAGCAGAATTCCCAGTCTGCTTCTCATTATTCTAAGTCCCAGCATTCTCATACTCAGACACAGAATCAGCAGTCACAGCATCCTCTTGCTCAGACACAGAACCAGACTTCCTCTGCTTCTCTTCCCTTTGTGTCTTCTTCTCCAGTATCTTCCATTCCTATTCAATCTATTGCCATCCAACTACCTTCTCTCCCTTGTACTTCCTCTAATCTTCATCCTATGATAACCAGATCCAAATCTGTTGCATCCCCTCATTGTTTAGCTACTGCTAAGACTATTGCTAGTTTTTCAGATTCAGAACCACCTTCCTACAAAGAGGCCTTACTTTCACCCATCTGGCATAAGGCTATGCTTGAAGAATTTCATGCCTTGCAAAAACAAAACACTTGGTCCTTAGTGTCTCTTCCACCTACTAAAAATGCTATTGGGTGTAAATGGGTCTTCAAGGTGAAAAGAAACTCTGATGGATCTATTGCCCGCTATAAAGCTCGTTTAGTAGCCAAAGGGTACTTACAACAAGAAGGGTTGGATTTTCATGAAACCTTTAGCCCCGTTGCTAAGCAACCTACTATTCGCATTTTGCTTTGCCTTGCTCTTCATCATAACTGGTCTCTTAAACAGTTGGATATTTCCAATGCCTTCCTTCATGGCATTCTTGATGAAGAAGTATTTATGCTTCAACCTCCAGGGTTTATAGATACTTCCTTCCCTTCTCATGTTTGCAAACTTCACAAAGCCCTATATGGTCTCAAACAAGCTCCCCGGGCATGGTATTCCACCTTCTCTACCTTCTTACTTTCCCAAGGTTTTGTAAATAGTAAATGTGATTCCTCCCTCTTCATTCAAAGAACCTCCAACTCAGTTACTTACTTACTCATCTATGTTGATGACATCTTGCTTACTGGAAATAATTCTGTCCATATTCAGCACCTTATCACTCATATGCATAATGCCTTTTCTATGAAGGAATTAGGGAATATTTCCTATTTTCTTGGCATCTCTGTTCAATCTACCACAACAGGATATTTTCTGTCTCAACAAAAATATGCCAAGGACATCCTCTTGAAAGCAGGTCTTTCTGCTTGTAAACCTTGTTCATCTCCTATATCTGTCAAGCCCCACACTCCTCCTAATGCTTCTCTTCCATTTGATAACCCTGCTCTTTATAGGAGTCTTGTTGGAGCCTTACAATATCTTACAATCACCCGACCTGATCTCTCTTTGGCTGTTAATCAAGCATGTCAGCACATGCATGCTCCTACAGTGGGTCACTTTGCTGCAGTTAAAAGGATTTTGAGATTTGTGCAGGGTACTCTCCCTCATGGGTTGCACTATACTCCCAGTTCTTTTGCTCTTCATGGTTTTTCAGATGCCAATTGGGCTGGTGATATTCATGATAGAAAATCTATCTCAGGTTATTGTGTGTTTTTGGGAGATAATCTAGTGTCTTGGTCTGCCAAGAAACAGGCCACTGTGTCCCGCTCATCAACTGAGGCAGAATATCGTGCTTTAGCACATACTGCTGCTGAGCTTAGTTGGATTATAATGTTGCTCACTGAAATGGGTATCTCTTCTCCAACCACATCTGTGCTTTGGTGTGATAATCTATCTGCCATGGCTTTGGCTTCCAATCCCGTATTTCATTCTCGCTCGAAGCATATCGAAATCGATTGTCATTTTGTACGAGATAAAATTTTGGCTAAGCAGTTTGTGGTCCAATACATTCCTACTGTTGATCAACTAGCTGATTTGTTTACCAAGCCCTTGTCTGTTTCAAGATTTCAGTACCTCAAGGACAAGCTCATGGTCTTTGAGCAGCCCATCAGCTTGCAGGGGAATGTTGAGCCTACTAAGCCAATTCAATCACAGTTGCAGAAGCTGAAGCACACTACTGAGCCGATATAGCCACAGTTACAAAAGCTCCTTCAGCCACAGTTACCAAATCAGCCACAGTTACCAAATTAGTTAGGCAGCCCACGTGTGGCAGTTGTAACTAACCTGTGATATGCAAATTCTGTTAGACTGTTAGAAGATTCTAGAATACTCTGTATTAGAACTCTATATATAGATACTATCTTGAGTAAATTGTATAGTGTGAAAGTGAGCTATCAATAAATGAAAATATCTCCATTTGTATGATTTTCTTCAAACTACTCTACCTAATAACAAAGTACCTCCAAGAAAAGATCACCAAAACATATTTTATCACCACTACCACACCACTACTACAACAACCCAACTACCATCACTGCTTTTGTTTCCACCACCTACACTACCATCACCATCACCATTTCCATTGCCGCTACCTCCACCACCACCACCACCACCCTACCACCTCCACCCCGCCGCCACCCAAACATGGAAAAATGTTTTTTACATTTTTCAAAAAATTTATTCTATAGAAAATGTTTTTTCATTAGAAAATATTTTTCGCTCTTAACAGCACTTTTAAAGTTTGTCAAGCTATATACTCTACTGTTGCCTAAACTAACAGCACAAAGAAGAAAGGCTAATGAAAATTTTCCGAACTGTCCTATATTTTCATACCCCCGAAGCACCATTGTAGATTATCAAACTGGCTACCATCTTGGGATTCTGCAAGAACACTCTGGCCTTTTCAATTTCTTTTTTAAAAAAATATTTTTGTCCCCAGCATTAGAAACCATTCCACCCAACTGGACAAGCATTCTAAGAGATCAAAACCATGAAGCAAATGAGTGAAACTTCAATGAAAGGTATACTAGAGTTCTGTTGTGAAAACAAGGTCCACATAAAGTGCAACGTAAGGAAGAATTAGAGCAGGCAAGGAAAATGATGAAGAAATGCAGATAGCAAAAGATACTACAACAATATCTAGAACAAGCACCGATGACTACCAAATTTGAGATGGCAAAATATTCAACATTTTTAACACTAGGAAGCTGATTCTCATTGAAAGATTATATGACAGGTTCTACAAAAAGTACCAACAACTCCAACATGCAGAACAACATGCTAGCTCAAACAGGGGATAGGCTTTCAATGAAGTTATAGCTATTATAATAACAAACTGATTCATGAAATTCACCTGGCTGAAAATCAACAAGCACCTTCCATGTCTTGCGATCCAAATTATAAGAAATGAAATTGCCATAAATATTAAACACCAGTGCAAAATCTTTTTCATTTGCTCCCTTCACAATACACACTGTTAATATATAATAATATATATTATACTCACACACTTTCGGTGGGTATTCTACATATATCATGGTGAGCATGGTTACACACCATGCGAACCACCCAAGCCACCATGCGAACCACCCAAGCCACCTCATGGCGCACTCCCTACGTCGCCCCCTTGGTGCACCACCAAAACTTCTACAACAACGGTCTGACACGACCACACAGTGTCTGTTACATCGGTCCGACATGACCCCGTAAACTGTCCCGACATTGATTCCGGTCAGCTTCTACATCGGTCCGACATGACCCCGTAAACTGTCCCGACATTGATTCCGGTCAACTTCTACATCGGTCCGACATGACCCCATAAACTGTCCCGACATTGATTCCGGTCAGCCTCTACTACAATGGTCTGACACGACCACACAGTGTCTGCTACAATGGTCTGACACGACCACACAGTGTCTTCTACAACGGTCCGACAAGACCACACAGTGTCTTCTACAACGGTCAGACACTGTATGGTCGTGTCAGACCGTTGTAGAAGACACTGTGTGGTCGTGTAGACCATTGTAGCAGACACTGTGTGGTCGTGTCAGACCATTGTAGCAGAGGCTGACCGGAATCAATGTCGGGACAGTTTATGGGGTCATGTCGGACCGATGTAGAAGCTGACCGAAATCAATGGTCAGACACTGTATGGTCGTGTCGGACCGTTGTAGAAGATACTGTGTGGTCGTGTCAGACCATTGTAGCAGACACTGTGTGGTCGTGTCAGACCATTGTAGCAGAGGCTGACCGGAATCAATGTCGGGACAGTTTATGGGGTCATGTCGGACCGATGTAGAAGCTGACCGGAATCAATGTCGGGACAGTTTACGGGGTCATGTCGGACCGATATAACAGACACTATGTGGTCGTGTCAGACCGTTGTAGTAGAAGCTTTGGTGGTGCACCAAGGGGGCGACGTAGGGAGTGCGCCATGAGGTGGCTTGGGTGGTTCGCATGGTGTGTAACCATGCTCACCATGATATATGTAGAATACCCCCCTCAAACTCAAATAGGTTTGATGATAGAAACCTATTTGAGATTGAAACAAAGAGATTGACAAAGTGGAGATGGTAAAAAAAAAATGGTAGAAAGTTTTTTGGTTTTGTTTTTTTGTTTTGTTTTGTTTTGTTTTTTTTTTTTTTTGGAATGTGAAACTGAAAAATGTATGGACTGTAATGGGAAGGGAAATAGATGCAGTGACAGTTGAGGAATGTTGTATTTGTGTGTTATGGAAGGAAATCAAATAAAATATGATGATGGTGATGAAATGAGGAATATGGTGATAAATAAAAATAAAATAAAAGAGATAGTGGGCAACAGAATGGTTTGTACAAAAGTTGACTGGGTATGAGTGATAAAGATATATTTGTTTTAGGAAGACAAGCTAAGAGGCGTGCTGTGAGTGGGGGTGCATGTGAGGGGTGTGTATAAGAGCAAAGCATGTGATATTCTGGAGAGGTAGGTAGGCAGGGAATCATGATCTGGACACAACCTTCCACTACCCCCACCGTCGGTTTTTCTCTCTCGTAATTAAAATACGTAATTACAATAAACAACACCATAGCAAAGTTTTTTTTTTTTTTTTTTTTTCACGTGAGAGAAGAATACCCATGTAACCCACTATCCAAGGCATGGACAGCATCATTATCTCACACTAACCAATGACGTGGCGCAAACCCACTTCTCCACTACCAATTTAAAAAGAGAAATGTTAGAGATCATGAAAAACTTTTCATGAAAATGATCATGAAAGGTTTGTGACTCTTAAATTACTTTGATTAGTGTGTGGTGTTTTATTCTAAGTGTAATCCAAAGGTCACAAATCTTTCATGATCATTTTCATGAAAGACTTTTCATGATACCTAGCATTACTGATTTAAAAAACCCTCCAATTCTCCACTTGATGACCAAAGAAAACCACAGCTGTAAGCAACACTAACGGCACTGGGTAGAGAGAAAGATGTTTTCTCTTTGTCTGTTTTTGTCCCCACCATCAAAGCTGAGCATGAAAGCAGCATTTGGAAAAGTTTGGAACCTAGAGAAAAATGGTGGTAGTATCATTGGTGGTGCCTTCAAAGCAATCCAGAAGAGAGCTAGTAGTCCAAAGCCGCCTCGAGACATGCGCAAGTATTGTACAGTAGGAAAATGGAAGGTATAATTTGACATATGAAACACCCGAAGGATTGGTTTCTCTGCAGAGCCAAAGTGTTGTCATGACTGTTCCATCCCATGTGGCAAGCAATTTGTTGCGTCCCCTTTCAAAAGAAAGATTGAGGCACCACTCAGCGAGGGCCATCTAGATGATCCAGGCAAACCGAGAAGAGTGCAGGCTGGAGCTAGTGCGAGCCGTGGCTGGAGGCAGCGGCAAGGCCACAAGTGGGAGATGCACACACCCAGGGTCGGCGCGAGAGTCCCATTCCGGGGACGTGGAGCTCGGTGATGCGGCCGGAGTCGCAGATGACGCCAGGCCACGAGCACCCGAAGAGGGGGAGGACAGCGGAGAGGAGCAGTCCAGGATTTCTAGAGAGAGGGAGAGAATAGATTGAACATTGATTTTGATCTGCATGGGAGACCGCATGTTGAGAGCTCTTCCTGAGAGAGACCCGCAACGCCGGTGAGACTCCGGTAGGTGAGGTTTAGCCCTGATGACGCTGTCGTAGCAAGCCATGGTGTCGAACTTGGCTAAACATGGTCCGTCAAGGTAGACCTCGAGAAGTCCGGCATCGGAGAGAGTGTAGAAGACATCAATGATACAAATGTGTGAGTGGTGTCTGTGGCTTTCCAGCCCACAAGAGCATACAATGTGGGTGAGTATATATATATTAATCTAAAGGGCGAGTTTTATATTCACCGAAAGTGTGTGAGTATAATATATATTATTATTATATATTAACACACACCACAGAAAATTGGTGAAATTTCGCAGGGAAAACAGATTCTATAGGTCTCAGATTAACCCAGTACTTCACTTTCCAGCGGCAGTAGTCCCTGTCCATCTCAAGAATTCTGAATCTCAATGGCAAAACCTGTCGATTCTGAATGAGAAACAAATGACCATGACATTCACCAAAATACAGAATCTTATCATCAGAAAGAATTTTAGGGTATGGAGGCATTGGAGTTCGTGTCAGATTCTCAGCATCAACGTCAAATCGAATGTAAAGGTTAGTGGAAGTCATCCAATGAATAGCTCCATTCGAAAACACCCTGCGTCTCAAGGAGTGACCTGGTGGTGCAATGACACGAATGTGTTTCCAAGATGCACTCTCCGATGAGTAGATATCAATTACATAAGAACTTCCAGATCTTCCACGAAGATCAAAAGAGTAATTAACCAATACAACCTTGTAGTGGGGTGATTTTGAAGGGTCAAAAGCCAAGTAAGCACCAAACTTGTGATCGAAAAATCTAGATAAAGTGCCGGCAGGTTCAGGCAGTGCAGTGTATTTTTGGGTGGTTGGATTGCAAACGATGTAACGTTTTCCGTAAACCTTGGAGCCCAAGAGTAAGCCGTTACAGGAGCATACAATCCTAGGTGTAGATCCTTCTCCAACACCATTGAGGAAGGCGAGTGTTGGAAGACTTGAGTGGCTGTGAAACGAGACAGAATTAAGTTCCTTGAACATCCGAAGTTTGCAGTAGAAATATATGCCTGAGATCAAGTAATTGTCATTTCGGCGGGGGTGGTTGTGGGAAAATTGTGAGTCAGAGATGAGAGAGAGCCAATGCTTAGATACACACTTGAATCTGAGGAGTGACTTTGCCGGCACATGTAAAAGGATCTCTGTTAGAAGATCAACATTGCTGACAACTACTTCTACCGCCAGTGAGTCTCCCAATGATGTGGAGCCAATAACTAGCTTTCTTCTTTTGTTGGATATTTTCTCGGTCATTTTTTCCTGTACATAACCCACAAGAAGATCAGAATCAGAGAATGTGCACAGATGTGATGCGTATGGTAATATGAAGACGAAGAAGGATCTAGTTATGTAACTATCTTCCATTGCTTACAATTTGTGTAACAAGCTTAACTACTAATAATTGTCTAATTCTCAACTCAACTCCAATAAGCTCCTATCTTAGCTGCAGTAATCTTCATTATGTAACAACCTCATAACAGGAAAGGGCAACGGGTTGGGGTTTTTAGGGTTTCAAGCTCGAATCCGTCATTTTAAACTCTACTAAAAAATATATAGGTATTAACCATAGCGGAGCGAAATGGTTTGGAATGCGAATTATAAATTTTAAAGTTTAATCCATGGTTAGCGGATAGAGCGGTGCAGATTGATGCGAATTGATGTGATTTTAAGGGATTAGATAGTATTTTGCACAACTCTATCCATATATCAACTCAAGTTTTTTACTCAAACCTGTATATTAAAAAGTTACTCAAACCAGATCCAGATTGACCGCAGGAATCGCAGGTGAAGGAACCGGAGGCGTAAGTGGGATATGGGACTAGGGTTACAGCATGAAGAGGGTGGGATGGTTGTTTCATGGCGGGACTCGCTAGAAAGTATTGTTCAGGGTGGAAGAAATTGCATTGCCAGCACACGAAAACCACACCTGAGATTGGGAAGTTACAACCAGAGCAATAGATTCCAATTTTTACCATTTTTGGGAGTTTGAGGAGGGTTAGATTGTGGGGGTGACTAAAATGCTTCTCCTTGAAGGCCTATTGGAAAACCCTCCCAAAACCTTGATAGAAAGGACCAAAATAATAGCATTTAAAACAATATTGATAACTATTTCAGACAGACATTACTGTAAATGAATATAATATATATACATACGCACCAATATAAATCTAAAAACTCAAGAAGTAGAGGAATTCACAGAGAAAAGTGAAAACTCACAATTTTATATAGAATTTTTTTTTTCCTTGCTTTTAAAAAACATATAAAAAAATCAACACAGAAGCAAATTATTGAGAGAGAGAGAGAGAGGACTTACACGGAAGAGAGACACTCTGTCTATGGGATGGTGGTGGAGCGAGTAAAAGAGGGAGTCTAATAATTTGTGTAGCTTTTCTGATGGTATAGAATGATATTGTGAGGATTTTCAAAGTATAACCGGTGGGTCGTGATTGTATAGAATATATAGGGAAGATTTTCAAAGTATAATCGATATAAGTTTTGTAGTTAGATTTCATGTAAAACTTGAATTAGGTTTCTGAGTTTGTCTAGGTTTGTGAAAAGAGAGAAATATTATGTATTCCTTCTATTCTAAAATAATAATCTCTTTTAGAAAATCTAATTTTTTTTTATAGTACAATTATTACACTTAAAAAATAATAATTTTTCAAAATTACCGGTTCAGATTTTTAAAGATGCATTGCGAGCCCTATATACAGTCCATGTTCAGATTTTTATTTTATTTTATTTTATTTTTTTAATAGAATGTTGATAGCCCCCAATTTAAGAGTCCGTCTATCATTCACATCGTTTTTTGTGTTGTGGTATTGATAGCTACAGGCTGTTCAAATTAGCCAATGAATTGAAGCATCGAACCAAATTGATTTCTTTGGGTTGATTTGGATTGGGTTAATTTTTGAGTAAATTGATTTAGCTTTGAGTCTTTAAATCACCAAATTAATATAATTAGAATGGTTCTTGGTTTAAGTTTTGTATAAACCGAATCAATTCAAAAACCAAAACTACATATATACATGCATATATGTATATTTTAAAATTGTATTTATATTGACTTATTCACTTTCTTTTTTTTTTTTTTTATCGGCAAATGTTAGTTGTTAGTTGTTAGATTAGCACCTATGGGAGCAAAGCTCCCCACCCTTGGCAAAGCACATAAGTACTTGCACTCCCTTAATTCAACCCCCCTAAGGGGAATTGAACCCATGACCTCCTTGGGACTAAGCCCTAAGGAAGGCATGGTGGCCAACTAGGCTAAGCCTAGTTGGTTATTCACTTTATTACTCTATTAGAATGGATTGGATTACATCTAATAATTTTTCATATTCAAGAATTATTGGTAAATGAAGGAAATATTAGAAACTTTATTAAGACTTCGCAATTGATTTAATCTTTATTGGTTGTATTAATAGATTTAATTGTATTTATTATATTTAAACTTCAATTAGATTTAATTTGTATTGGATTGTACTAAATAATATTTTGCTCTTTGTTTTGTATTAAGCTTAAGTGTAAGAGACTTGTATATTTTAATTATTTATTATCGATTGATTTGCTTGTTTTTAATATAGTGAAACCGTAGTTTTAACCCAAACCAACCCGAGCTACATTGGGTTAGATTGGGTTGGTTTTAGTTCATGATTGGTTTGGTTTTGGGTCAAAAAACTTGAAACCAATCATGATTATGTTGGTTTCAAATTTAGAGTCAAACTGAACCAAACTGACCCATAAACACCCCTAGATACCACAAATATCATAACTAAATTATTTTCAATCATAACTACAAAAGACACAATGAATTATTACCAAATATCACTAGAGGCATAACTAAATATCTCTTCAACCATAACCAAAATAATAACTATAATATGTCACAACCAACACCAAAATGAATCATAAGCCTACACTAAAATGAATTGTAATCAAACAACACTTCAGGCACAACCAAAATAATAATTATAATAAATCATAACTAACTCGTACCCAACACGTTAATGAGTCAACCAAAACATAACAAATTCCCACAATTTGTCATAACCATACATATATGTTTTGTAGTGTGTATTATATCATTCCCTAATGTGTAAGGCATAGATTGGAAGGGGAAAAAAAAAAAAAAAAAGATAGACAGTGAAAAATGTTCTTCGCATTTGTTGGTGAAAAATAAAAGACAACGAAAAACATTTTTCATGATCTACAGAAAATAAGCCCATTTAGAAGGAATATATTTTTCACTTCTAAAAGGGAGAATGCGTTTTCCGAACTAAAATTTTACTAATGCTATTACATTATCACCACTACCATAAGCCCCACTACCACACCACTACTACCACAACCCGACTACCATGAACAACTTTAACCTTACAAACTTGAATAACATGATAATGTTTTGATTCTAAATCAAATTATGTCAACAAGGCTTTTCAATTTCAATTATATATATATATATATCTTTTCCATTCAATCGAAGACCAATTAGAACCATTCCATCCAACAGAGATCATACATTATAGAATTCTGAATTTAAGTTTTATAACATTCTAACAACAAAAATATTACAACATAAAATGTTTTATAAGAAGCACCTACTACAATTTGGGCAAGCAAAGTAGCCATTGTCTTAAATCTAAGAAACTGATTCATAAGAAATAAATATGACAAAGTTCTACAAAAAAAAAATAAATAAATAAAAGAACAAAAAAGACTCAAAACAAAACATATCTGTTCCAACGTGTTAGACATATTCAAATAGGGGACAGACTTCCAACAAATTGATAAGAACGAGTATAAGAATATTGGTTTAAATACAATCTATGACACTTACCTTTGGGAACATCATCACGAAGCACCTTCATTGTCTTGTAGCAGAGACTATAATACATAACTTTGTCGGTAATAGCTAACACCAGTCCGAAATCATTTTCATTTACTCCCCTTGGCAACGCATAGCACGTGAAATTTGTAGGTCTTGCTTGTGTCATCTATCTCAGGGAAGACAGAAATTAATGTTGTGTTTGGTTGGGGGAATTGGGGTGGGATTTAGAAAAGGAATGAGAAATGTAATCCTATTTATGTTTGGTTATAATAAAAAATATATGGGAAAAGAAAGGAAGTGGGAAATAAATAAAAAAATAGGAGACATTTTAGGACATCAATTATATCTTTAGAGTGAGGGTAACAAGATACATGTCTTTTCCTCCTTCGATTCCCAACGCAACCAAACATAGTTGGGATTTAGAATCCTATTAATTCTTTCTCCTTTTCCTTTCATTTCCATTTCTCTTTCCATTTCCCTTCCCAAATCTCCCAACCAAACACAGCATAAGGGTTTAAGATTGACACGGCACTTCACAGTCCAACAATAGGAGTCTCCTTCCATCTGAAGGATTCTAAATCCCATAGCAAAGTGCAATCGCATCTGAATGAGAATCAAATGACCACAACATTCTCGAAAATATCTAGCCTTGTATACAGAAAGAATTTTAGGAGCAATAGGATTTGGAATTCATATCAGCTCCTCTAAACCAACATCGAATCGAATGTGATGGTCATTACTTAACCAGTGGATTGCTCCATTCCAAAAGACCACTTCAAGACTATTAAATGGTAGTACATCAACAGTAATATGCTTCCAAGACTTATTCTCCGAAGAGCAGATATCGAATTGATAAGAGGGATTAGAGCAATTAGACAAAACAACTTTGTAATGAGGTGATTGTAAAGGACCAAAAGCCAAGTAAGCAATTGATGGATTACCACCATGTTCAGGAAGTAGAGTGAATTTATGGGTGGTGAGATTACAAACAATGTAACCTACGCTCTTGCAATTATAAACAACGAGATGAATCTCGCACAAGAGTAAGCAATTGTAAGATCTTTTAATCCTGATTGTAGCAGGGGAGGCTTGATTGGCTGACAAGCGAGACAGAGTTAGCTTCTTCATTTCTTAACCAACAACGGTGGTAGAAGAATAAGCCACAGATGGAGTGATTGCGATGACTTCCGATGAAGCAGAATCGATGATCAACTTTCTTCTTCTTTTGGTGGATATTTTGTTCTCCATTGTTGGCCCTTTGCAGAGATGTGAATAACGGGGCTTTTTAGGGTTTGCAAAGGGAAAACTGTGATTAATTGGAAGAAAAAAAAATGATAAGTTAGTCCTACAATAAATATCAATATTTTCAACAATAATAGAGATCCACATTTTTGCACCCACAAATACATATTTACAATTTTTTGAGAAGGAAAATTCTACTATACACACTTTCTATGATATGCACTCCTAAGTTATCGAATTTTATTTTTTAGTTATGATCAATTTTCTCCTTTAATTATAATTTTATTTTAATTATGATTTATGGGATTTTTTATTATGTCTTATATGCTATATGCTATTCGGTTATAATTTTTTTTAATGACTCAGAAAGTATAAAATTATACTAGTTTTCTTCTTTAATTATAATACATAAATATTCATCATTCAAATTTAAGTTTAACTTAGAAATAAAATGCCAACCGCAGGCTTATTATAAATTTTGTTTAATGTATATTGCACATTAAAAAATACTAAATTATTTTAATAATTATATCATCATTTTATTACATTTATTTCTTAAAAAATAAACAATAAATATGTTTTGAACAATGAACACCAATGAGAGCTCATGCATGATTTTAGTACTGTACTTTTGAACAAAACAAACAACATGGTGCCATGTTCTTTCGAAGGAAGAAAAAAAGAAAAGTAATATTATGAATCATGAAAAAAAATATCATAAAGATAATTATGAAAAAAAAATTATTTTTAGATTACACATACAATAAAATACTATACATTAATTAAAGAATAACAAAATTTCATAATGCATTTTATAATATTTTTTTCATTATCCTTAGTATTATTTGAAAAAAGAAAAGATGGCATTAATTGATAATTGAGACGTCCTTGATATATGCAATTAATTGAGACGTCTTTGATATATGTGGGAGTTTATGATATTTTTAAAATGTTGGCTAAAGTATTTAATGGCCCTTTATAAATGTAAGTAAACGGCCACCATTTCTATGACTTAAATTATAAACATCGTTTTAGCTTTTAATAGTATTTTTAGGATCTATTGCATTGTTTTTCACACATTACTAATTTTAAAAATTTTCTACAATGTATGGATTTCATCTTGATAATTTGAATAGTTAATTTTTAAGATTGTAGATCATCTATTAAAAAAATAATATTAATACAATAATTGGAGTCACATAATTTCAATGTATTTGCCGTTAATTTTTTTTTTTTTAAAAATAGACCATTTATTTCATTTCTATTTTATAAATAAGATGATTAAATTATAAAACTACATTATCATATGAATTTGATAAATTGCACTGAAATCCCCGCAATACCTTTGAAATTAAATTATCAACCCATTTATTCTCTCAAATATCACTACATTCCTTTACTTTGGAAATTTGTCTAACAACTGCCTTGTTTGGGATGCTAGTGTTTTAGCTTAAATAGTCAAAAAGCACTCAATTATAATTTATAGTATTCTCTTTATTTTTCTGAACGTATTTTTGTAAAAAGTTAAAAAATTAACTAAAATAATCACTTTCCAAACACCCCTTAGTCAAACTGCTAGTCATCCATCCATTGACTAATAGAAAAACATAACAAAAATTAGATATAATAATGCATAAAATATCAAAATTACCTCAATCATTTATCTCTCTCCACTCTTTTAATAGCTCTAACAGATCTCTTCTTTTCTCTATCTTATCAAGCAATCCTACTCCATCATCCATCATCTATCACCACCACAGCTCCAAATGTGTGCTTATGAGCAGTCCTACCAACTCCAACACATAATGGCTTCATTGCATAAATAATAACACTTAGATACCAAAATATTTCTTTGTTGTTATTAGGGACTAGTTTTTCTACTGTGGTTCACAATCAGATTGCCAAGGGTTATCTCTGGCCCAATTCGAAGCCAGGAGATATGGAAATGTCAGGTTTCATTATGCATGTTGTTCGAGAGATTTTCAGCACAACCAACATCCAAAAACTAGAAGAAGATGGGGGATATGAACTACGGTCCGATGGATAACTAACCTGTAGCAGATGAGAGTTGGGTTGCAGCATTGATGCGGTAGATGGGGGTTAGGTAATGTATCACTTAACTCCATTACATCTCTAAGTTGTTTGACAAAATGCCCTATCCACTTCTCATGCATACAATGGCCGCTGCTTGCTTAAGAAGCTTATGGCCTTCTAGCGCTTCTTGTAGACTCTCTTAGGACTTATTGGTCAATGTGGTAAGTTATGGTACAACAATATTACATATGTAGGAGATGTTAAGAAGATAAACTATTGCCCAATTCAGTTAATTTGTGATTTGAAGATAGAATAATTATAAAAGCAAATTAAAAAATATATATATATATAATTAAACAACTAAGGATGAAAGACAAATCAATTCTATGACCATTGTGATTGGGACTTCCGAACAATAATAATTATGCATGAGAAGGAGATTTCATAATCTCACCTTAGGCCGCGGTTTCGGCCGGGTTGAAGGTGGTCCAAGCGTGTTTGGGTCGAACTGGGCTACATCATGTTTGGCGGAAGTTTGCTCGGTAGAAGTCCAGACCAGATTTAGCCGAGATGATCCTCTGCCAACCCGACTTCTTTTGTTCGCTTGTTTAGCTCGGTGTGTGAGATTTGCCACAGACCGGCCCAACCGAGTGGAAGCTTGGTCGCAATGGATAACTATTAAGCTCGGTCATGATGGAGCTCGGCTGAGTCAGCACTGCCGAGCTGTCCATTCGTGCCAACGCCGTTTGGCGATTTGATTAGGTAGTGCTTAGCTGAATTGACACTGACACGTGGGAAAATGAGATAAGAGAGCAGGTCCACTCATCAGACGGTGAATGGATGCAGGGGGCAAGCGTAGAAGGTATATAAGCATGACTGTGCCCCCCATACTGAGGATGGAACATCAATTGGTGAGAGAAACCCTAGCACTTAGATCCTTTCTCTCTCTTTCTCTGAGTGTGTGCTAACTTGACCGTTGGAGGGGTTTTCCGGCAACACACCGCCGGGTAGCTCACCGCCGTTGTGTTCGCAGGTTAATCGGATCGAAGCGGAGCTTGGACGCGAGGAGTACGAGCGGTATCAGATATTTTCCCCCTCGCATAATTGGCGCCGCCTATGGGAAACTTGAAGTAAACATGACCTTGCCCTCTAGGCTCATCTGATCGCCCTTCATGGCAAACAACGACAAAGTACCATTGTTTGACATCGATGGTATTACCCCACAGTCAGTCCGATGGAGAGACGGACTTCCCGCCATTCCAAACATGGCGGGCCTAGAAGCTTTCCCTAGAGGACTTCCTAGGGATGCACGAGATAAGCGCCCCAGAAGCTTTGGTCACTCGTGGAGTCTAGACGGACACCGGTGGCAGAGGGAGTCGCTCGCCCAACGCTTGGAGCACAAGTTGAGGAACCAAGACGCCGTCATCCAGTGAATGGCAGCAGAGTCAAAGGGAAGGGTGCTGCTAGAGTGGGTAACCACAGTGAGCACACCCAATGCCGCTGCTTAAGCCGCCAGAACCAACGACACACACCCTCCCTCTCCATCACCAGAAGCTATGGGGTTGGAGACAAAGACCCACCTACTGAGAAGTCTAGCGCACAAGATAGTAGCTACCATCCCTTACGTCTGCTGACGACATCGAGGTATTCCTACTCCGCTCATTCGGAGGACCTAAAGGACGTCTTAAAGGAACGAGCTCGTCGACAGGAGGTTCAAAGGGTGCCGGCGCTCCAACCGTTATCCTACGGGGGTCACGCTGGCGAGGAAGTCATAATGCCGCCAACACGCTCAGCCATGCTAGTCCTTTTGGACAAAGATTTGGCGAGGCTGAGCGCCACCCCCTTCTTTCTTGAGATAGGGACCACACCGCTCCCAGTAGGCTTTCACCAGCCCAAGTTTACACTTTATAACGGGAAAAGCAATCCATACATGCATGTAAGCCACTTCCGACAGGTCATGGCTTGACACCGGCGTAATGATGTTCTCATGTGCCTTATTTTCCCATCGAGTCTGGGCGAGTTGGGCTTGAAATGGTTTGAGAGGCTCATAGAGGAAAACATTGAAAATTGGCAGCAATTGGTGGAAGCGTTCATGACTCGATTCAAAACCAACACCAAGACATCAAAGGAAGTGGACCACCTCCTGAGCATCAAAATGGAGTCAAGCAACTCCCTCAAAGCATACAACGCCAGGTATTGGGAAACCTTCAACAAAATCTTGGATTGCTCGACCAACCTGGCAATCACCCAATATAAGCATAGCCTCCCGGTCAGACATAGACTGAGGGACTCATTCACGATGAATCAACCAACTTCCATGGGACAACTGATGTAATGCATCAATGAGCACATCCGAGTGAAGGATGATGCGGTGGCGTCCACCGTGAAAGTAAATCTGGTAGCAACAGACAAAAGAGTGGCTGGGAAAGTACACGCAGTCGGACAGGAGACAAACCGTCCAAGTGACTGCACAAGAGAGCCAGACCATGGTCCAGATCGTAGAAACCGGGGTAGAGGTCGTTTCAGTGACCGAACAGAATATCCCCGCGATGACACAGCAGATGCGAACAGAAAGTTAAACGCTCGGATGGACATCAGCACAGTATTTAAGATTCCAATCTATCACATACTTAGTGAAATCCGCGACGAGGATTATGTCCGGTTTCCCGCTAAGTTAGGCGATGCACAAAAGGGATTCAATCCGCAGTACTACTGCACATTTCATAGGAAGCAAGGGCACCGGACGGAGGACTGTTTGCCCTTGAAGCAACACTTAGAAGAGTTAGCCACAGCCGGTCACTTGGACTGTTACATCGATGGGGGCGTTAGTGCCGCATACCACACCCCGGCTGAGCCGAGCGGTTCGGATGACCTAGAGGCGCCCCCCCAAGGAGTGGTCAATGTGATCCACGATATAGTGGAGCCGACGCAGGTATGCGAGCTTCGAGGGATGATGAAAAAGGCGGAACATATAAGGGAAGTTTTATCAGTCCAGCCTGCGATCAAAAGGGGCCAGACAGAGGAGAAAATATAATTAGCTTCTCAAGTAGGGACCTTGAGCGCATCCAAATGCCGCACAATGATGCCCTAGTAGTCACCCTTCGCATCAGGGACTTCGATGTTAAGCGCATCTTGATCGACCAAGGTAGCTCGATCGAGATCATGTACTACGACGCCTTCAAGTAGCTAAAACTCTAGGATACAAACTTGGCTCCGAAAACTTCACCACTAGTTGGTTTCAACTCACAACCGGAGTGGCCGATGGGAAAGATAATCTTACCGGTCAAAGCCGGATTCGTGGTCAAGACGGTGGAGTTATGGGTATTAAAGGTGCCGTCCACATAGAATCTGATCCTAGGTAGGGGATGGCTTTACGCCATGTAGGCGGTAGCGTCAACCTACCACCAGGTCATGAGGTTCCCCTCGGCTACGGGGGAAATTGAGGAGATTTGGGCCATCAAGTCATGTCAAAGCAGTGTTTTGTGGCAGTAAATGGGAGCTAAGCTGCTAAAGGCTACGTGCAAATGATCAAGGGTCCGGAAGACCAAAATGTCCTTGATGATGTGGGCACCAGGGTCGAGGAAAAGCCTGTTGAAGAGTTAGTAGAGGTGTGGATCGACACAGAAAGTCCTGGCAAGTTCTTTTAGCTAGGATCTAGCCTGACCGCCCAAGAAAGGACCGAGATGGTGGAGTTTTTGGTGGCGAATATCGAAGTCTTTGCATGGACGCCGTATGATATGCCTGGCATTGATCCAAGTTTTATTTGCCACCAACTCAATGTCTTCCCGGACGCATGTCCTGTCATTCAAAGAACAAGAAGATCAGCCCTTCATCATACAGAGGTAATCGCGGAGGAAGTCAAAAACTTGCTGGAAGCTAGAGCAATCCAGGAAGAGCACTACCCTCGGTGGGTTTCGAACACGGTCATAGTACCCAAGAAGAATGGGAAGTGGCGAGTCTGTGTTGATTACAAGACAATCAACCGAGCTTGCCCTAAAGACAGTTTTTCTCTGCCCCAAATAGACCAGCTAGTGGATCTTACAGCCGAACACAACCGGCTCAGTTTCTTGGACGTCTATCGTGGTTATCACCAGATCACCATGCATGAACCCGACTGCGAGATAACCTCTTTCAAGACCCCAAGGGGATTGTTCTGCTACAGAGTCATGCCTTTTGGTTTGAAGAACGCCGGGGCCACTTTCCAGAGGATGGTGACTACGATGTTTACCCCTCTGCTAAGTCGAACGATGGAGGCTTACATCGATGACATGGTGGTCAAAAGCAAGTAGCAGGCCGAACACTTATCCGACCTAGCTGAGATGTTTGCCATTCTTAAACAATACAAGCTTCGCCTGAATGCGTCAAAGTATGCCTTCAACGTGGGATTGAGGAAATTCCTGGGCTTCCTAGTCACAAACCGAGGCATCGAAGCGGACCCCTCACAAATCAAAGCCATACAAGAATTGAAGTAGCTCAACTCGGCAAAGGACGTGCAACATCTTGCCGGTATGGCAGCCGCGCTTCACCGATTCATAAGTCGGTCATTAGATCATTGCTGCCCCTTCTTTCGAGCCTTGAAATCCAAGTTTTCATGGGATGAAGAGTGTGATAGGGCCTTGGCCGAGCTCAAGACGTATTTTTCTTCCGCCCCACTCTAGGTGACACCCAAACTCAGCTAGGAACTTTAACTTTATCTGGCTGTTTCTCAACATGCGGTTAGTGCGGTGCTTGTCCGGTTAGAAGGCATCCAACATCTCCCTATCTTTTAAGTGAGAAAAACATTGCTGCCAGCAGAATCCAGGTACTTGCCACTGGAAAAACTTGCTTTGGCGCTAATGATGGCTTCCAGGAAATTGGCGCACTACTTTCATGCTCACACGATCGTAGTGCTGACCGAATTCCCTCTGAAAGCCTTATTTGAGTGGGCAGATTTCTCCGGTCAAATCCTGAAGTGGGCAGTCGAACTAGGGCAATTCGACGTCAAGTTTCAACCCCGAACCGCCATCAAAGCCCAAGCATTGGCCAACTTTGTTGCTGAATTCTCGCCTGGAGTTCACCCAGTGTGCCCGGTGGATCTAATCGAGGTAGCCGGGGAGGCGTATGGAACCCAAATGAAAATTTCACAGTAGAGAGATGTCGGCGACGCGGAACTTGCGCGCCCATCCGCACAACCTTCAGTCGGAAGTGTACTTCAGCCTAGCAATGTGACAACGGGCTTGGGAGTAATAGATCAACCTATTGGGTCCATCGCCGCATTATTGAAGAAGGATGGAGACACATCTGTTGAAATCATCAGTGGCAGCCTTCTAGCAGACATAGCCGAGCAGCCGAGCAACCGTGATCCCATCAACCTTAAAGCCTCCCCGGATCCCTCAGAATGTTGGAAACTTTTCTTAGGAGAAATGTGGAAACTTTTTGTGGATGGCGCCTCCAACCAGCACGGCACCGGGCTGGGCATAGTTTTGATCTCGCTGAACGGTCTCACCATCGAACACTCTATCACGCTCGGATTTCCAGTGTCAAATAACAAGGCCGAATACGAAGCACTGCTAGCCGGGCTTAAGAGCGCGCTCCAATTGCACGCATCTGAGCTGATAGTCTACAACGACTCCCAACTCGTTGTAAACTAAGTATCTGGGGTGTACGAAGCCAAAGATGACAGAATGGCCAAATACCAAGCTCTAGTGAGAAAACACATCAAGGAATTCCAAGCAATAAGGGTCCAACAAATTGGTTGTGAAGAAAATGACCGAGCGAATGAGCTGGCCGATCTAGCCTCCATGTTCGACAATTCAACTCCGAGTCCTCCTCTGATCAAGTTTCTTCCGAGACCTAGTATTGAGGACTCGGAGCAAACAGAAGTACCCTGCACCGAGCTTGGTCCCTCTTGGATGGATCCCATCATCATTTTCCTGAAACAAAGGACCCTTTCGGCCGACAAAAATGAAGCACATAAAGTCCGGGTGAAGTTAGAGCAGTTTTGGCTCTCTCCATCTGGCGCTCTATACAAGAAGTCATTCATCGGTCCGTACCTCAAGTGTGTTCATCCAAACAGTGTGGAAGCTTTCCTCTATGAGATCTATGAAGGTATGTGTGGAAGTCACATCGAGGAAAGATCTTTGGCCCACCGCGCTATTTCGCAAAGATATTGGTGGCCGTGCATGCAAGCCGACACTCATAAATATGTTAGAAAACGTGAAAAGTACCAAAAGTTCGACCACCAAATTCACCAACCGGCCAGAGAACTTCTCCTTCTCACAAGTCCTTGGCCTTTCGCAATGTGGAAGCTGGACATAGGGGGACCACTCCCAATAGCGCCAGGCAATCGAAAGTTCTTCATTGCGATGACGGATTACTTCACCAAATGGGTTGAAGCTGAGCCCTTAGTGTAATGACCCCAAAATGCGTACAAGAAATCATCTGTATTTAACTATGGGATGAGGTGTTTTAATTTAATTATATCTTTTGGAATTGAAGCATTATCTGTTGAGTTACGGATTTAAAATTGAAATTACCGACCTATACGAGTTCAGAAATCAAAATTGAGTACTTGGATATGTTAACGGGAATTTTTGAAACTATTTGAGAAAATTAATTGGAAATCTAATTTGTCTGATTCGTTAATGCACGTTTGGGTGGTTAACTTTATACTGCAAATTGAAGGCCTTAGAGGCTTTAGAAACCAGAACAGAGGACATATTTATGATCAGCATAATTTGTAGAGTCATCTGGGAAGTTTAATTGAAAATTGATTTTGTGCGATTCGTAAGGGCACATTTGGTTTCCCCCTTTATGGTGAACTTATGTGTGTATTATATATGCATAGATATATGAGTTGTTGAACTCATCACTTTGGGTCAAAAATATCTAAGGGAGAGAAAGAGTGAACCGTGAGAGAGAGAATGAGAGCCAACTCAACACCCATGGGGGATTTGAAGATTATTGAAGAAAATAGAAGAGAGCGGGAAGAGATCAACCAAGAAGCTTGGGAAAATTGAAGAGCTTAAAGGGAAGAACAAGGATTTGGGGTCAAGACGAGGACATCGTTCCACCGCTATCAGAGACCTACCACTGTGAGTAATAGTACGGTTGTTACTAACGTCTTATCCTTGTAAGTGATTACACTAACAGTTATGTCAGCTGGAAATCAATGTGAATGTTGAAAGATTTACATACGTCGGTATGACTTTGGAATCATTTTGTTCTGTCAATAACGAACATTAACTCTATGTTATCTATAAACGAACTATGTCGTCTTTTAAGAATAAAGGGAACTTATGTTCATCTTAGAATGATGAAATTTGGGTGCATTTAAGATCATTCTGGGTTGCCACTAATGAATCAGGATTATTCTGTTATATGACACACGAACTTGAGCTCGTTCAGATCCTATGACATAAATGCAAAGGTCTAATGTTATCATATAACCCACGTTAGAATGTGAAGTGTTCTATCCTCATGAAATGCAATAGAATGGCATGTATGCCCTCTGTTAATGGTATATTCGCTTTTGATCCTCGTTAATTTTTATGTTTTGCTATTTACGAGACAACTATGCTGATAGTTAATATGCACATTCTGTTATCTGCAAGTTAGTGGCATTAATTCATGATGAACAAGTGAAATGTGGGTACATTATGAAACTACTGCATTTATGTACCTTTGGAATCGCCCAATCTGTTAATGGTTGTTGTTAGCACTTTGTTAAATGTAACTTAATTATGCTAACTCATTTGAATGATAAAAAGAAACCGTGTGCCTCTGTATGACTATAAGACTAGTCTGTTCTGATGATATCTGTGGTTATTCCATTATGATGTTCATTTCGTTTATATTATGACATGATGAGACTTAATGATTTCTGGTATGGAACAAAGTGTTGTACGAAACTAAGTGCTACACTTTGGTGGGAGCCACCTCTAGAATCCGTGTGAGCCACCTCTTGAGTCCATATATATATGAACTGGGCTTAAAGTCGTTCTGTTATTTCTGGGCTGATGGTCGTTCTATTATTTTTGGGCTTAAAGTTGTTCTGTTATTTCTGGGTCGATGGCCATTTTGTTATTTCTGGGTCAATGGCCGTTCTGATATTTTTGGGCCTATGGCCGTTCTGCATCTGTTAGGCCTATGGTCGTTCTGTACATTACTGAGCTTAAAGCTACTCTGTTAAGCAAACTGAACCCATGGTTGTTCTGAAAATAATTACAGAAAGAAGTTAATCATATATCTCTACAGTTATATGCTCTATCATTCAAGTTAACCATTACATTATTTATATACTATTATTCACTGAGTTTTACTCACTCTGTATTTTGTCCGTTTCTGTAGGTAAGCATCCAGGAGGCCAGTCCTAACCCTTAAGGCTCGTCTCTCTCTTGTCAACCCCAGTGTGTCCAGGCACTTAGATGGAACCATACATTTTGCAAGGTTTTACTAGGTTTTTGGTTTATGCTTTAATTGTCTGTCTAAGGTCGAAGTGTATATAATCCTTTTACCTTTCAATATTCTTATTATGCACCCAATTTTGAGGGCTGGGTCTGTATATGTATATGTACATAGCCGAATTCTCAGATGCACATCACTGTATGTTTATCTGCCTTATGTTCTGTTTGCGATCCTGGCATACTAGTGATAGCTCAATGGATGTCATGTATGTTATTATATGATATTAAATGCTTCCGTTCAGGCCCCATATGATATGTATATCAGATTTAGTGTCCGTTTCCGAATAAGTCATGCCCAAACTTTTACGGACGGGTTTAGGGCGTGACACTTAGCGACCATCAAAGAGAAGGATGTCAAACGATTTGTTTGGCAGAACGTGATAACGCGGTTTTGAGTCCCCAAGGCTTTGATTTTTGATAGTGGCACCCAATTTGACGGGCGCTTGTTCAGAGGATTTTGTGAGGAATTGAAGATAGAATTCTACAATTCCACCCCGGCCTACCCGTAGTCTAATGGCCAAGCCGAAGCATCAAACAAGACCATTCTTGATGGGTTGAAGAAAAGGCTTAAGAAAGCCAAAGGAAAATGGGCCGAGGAAGTCCCTAATGTAATACTCTGTTTGGCAACGTAATGGAAATGAATTATTTCTGCTTAGGAAGTTTATTGTGTTCGAAGTAATGTAGTGGATGAGGGGCATATGCTTCCAAAAGCTGAGATGATTTAGCCCGGCTAAAGAGTTGATAGTTTGCTTAACTCTGATGTTTTAGCCAAGATGATTTGGCCCGGTTAAAGAGTTGATGGTTTGCTCAACTCTGATGTTTTAGCCGAGATGATTTAGCCCAGCTATAGAGTTGATGGTTCGTTTAACTCTGATGTTTTAGCTGAGATGATTTAGCGTGGCTAAAGAGTTGATGGTTTGCATAACTCTGATGTTTTAGCCTAGATGATGTAGCCCGGCTAAAGAGTTAATGGTTTGCTAAACTCTGATAAATGGTTAGCGATTTGCTTGAACCTGGAGGTAAAGCCGAGATGATTTGCCTCGGCTACAAGAGTTGATGGTTTGATCCACTTTGATGTTTTAGCTGAGATGATTTACTTCAACTAAAAGAGTTGATCGTTTGCTCAACTTTGATGTTTAGCCGAGATGATTTATCCCGGCTAAAAGAGTTGATGGTTGGCTCTGTTCTAAGATTTTAGCCGAGATGGTTTACCCCAGCTAAAGGGTTAACGATTTGCTCAACCCTGAGGGTTTAGACGAGCTGTTTTACCCTGGCTAGAAGAGTGTGATCAGTTCAGTTCTAGATAATTTTCATCTTTGAAGACCGAGATAATTTTCTCGGTTCAATCAAATTGTAATACGCTGAGCAATAATTTTCTCGGTTGAACATTGCAAACAAAATAATAACTTTTCATTGATGGGAAAATTTGGTACATGAAGTGGGGCTTGTAGCCCTGTTACAAAAACTCAAACAGAAACCAAAAGAAACAAGTCTAAACTACGCTAACGGGGAGAGGTCGACAAACTCATCCGCGGCTCCTTCGGTCACGACCTCTAAGTCAACAACAATAGCCTTCTTCTTTTCGCCGAGCTCCTGCTGGCTACTCTCATCATTAGCTTCTTTTTCTGCCTCCTCTTGCAAAGCGTTGAAGACTTCATTAGCATAAGGAATCAGGTAGGCTGGTAGGAAAGTCAGGGGAGAAGAAGCAAACACCTCGATCTCCGCTCCTTGACCGAGCTTTTCACAAGCGACCTTCCAACCGGACTTGAAATAAATGTCCTTGGTGGCTTCAACTTGCTTGATGTAGTTGTCCTCGGTCTCCTGGAAACCGAGATTGTTGGCCTCGTCCACGGCAACCTTCCTCGCTTCTTTTTCGGCTGCAAGTTGGGCTTTCAGTTCGTCTCTCTCTTGCTCGGCCTTGCCGAGCTGGCCAAGGAGTCTTGCGTTGTCAACATTGGCCATTTCGAGCAAAGGCTTATACCTCCCTAGCTCGATTTCCAGATGCTTAACCTGATTGGCCCCATCGGCCACCTTTTGCCGGAGCTTGTGAATCTGGTCCATCACGAGATGTTGTTTCTAGATGGCCTGCAAGAGGATGCGTTAGAGTTCAAATAAGAAAATTAACCATGCAAACACTTTGGCAAATATGAATAAATGTATAGAGCTCTTACCTGGGTCATAGATTTAACTGAGGACTTGACGAGCCAGGTGTCGGGTACGTGGTCACAGCCGGTCACGTCATTGGGCAGAAGCAGTGCTTTGGTTAGGTCAAAAGCCAACAGATGTTCCTTATCGCCTTTGACTGAGGCATTGGCCGGGATCTCCTTACCCCAATGTTTCAAATGTGGCTGCCATGGGGGAGTTGGTTCGGATCCCTCTGCCAGTTGCTCGGTGCTCAACTCGGCTACAAGCTCGGCAGTTGGGTCAGCAGACCAAGGCCTTTTTCCCGATCGGTGACTTTCCTTGCTGGCTGGCGTCGCAATGGTCGACACCAAGGCGATAACGGTCCCAGATGTTTGACCAACAATTGTGGCGCGGGGAGGGATGCTCGGTAACTCGGTTGACGTGGCGGTTATGAGATTCTTGATGTGGCTTTTTTTGGCCATTTCCTCTTCCTCTATTAGCCGAATTAGAGGCGTGTCCGGTAATGTTGGATTAGGTAGAAGGGATGGAGCTCGCAGAAAGTCGGTGACTTTACTTTTGTGAGGAGCCGAGTATCTATTGCTCGGTACGTATCCAAGAAGGTCGTGGCAATCTCGGTGACGATACCATAGCACGGCTCTGATGGCAACCTCGTCTAGATTGAAGTAGTTCTCTTGCAAGGCTTCGATAGCTGCTAGGAAAGGAGCAATTAGTGCAAAACAATAAAGGAAAGTAATTTGACCGGTTAAAGAGCGCGGCTTACATGTTGAACCGAAGTTCTTGTTGATGTACCAACCTGGCACATCAACTCTCTCATAATTCCTGGACACTCGAAAGAAGTCATCATCATGCCTATCTTTGTCCGGGGTACCGTTACTAGCTTCTCCTTGCCCGGTCTAATCTTCAAATAGTAGTTAAACCCGTTGGCGGTGTGCCCGAGGGTGTACTGGTGCAAAATCTCGACTAACCCTAGGTTCAAGCAAAGCCAGTTGTTCAGCCCGGCTACCCCGTTTATTATTCTATATGTATTGGTCGAAACTTGTGTCGGCGCTAGCCCGGTACGCCTTAAGAACTCACACATTAGAGGTTGAATCGAGAAGCGTAAACCTCCCTCGATTATGGACAGCACGGTAAAGGGGTGTTGGTCCAGTCTACCCCAAGGTGTGGCGTCTTCTACACTGAGCTCGAGGTGGACGTCTTTAAGGACGCCGTACTCCTCCTAGAACATGTCTAGCGCGCCCAGCGTGTTAACAAGGAAGCAGTAACGCCCCATGTGAAGCCGAATTGTTTCAACATGGCGGTTTTGGTTTGGCAAAGTTTCGTGCGAAGGCAGCTCGGTCTTTGAGAGCCCTGGTGTTGGTTTCTGGTCCCCTAGGACTCTGCAGTAAAAGTCAAGTGTAAGTGGAAGGGTGGTCACGCAAACGAGCACGACTTTAGCTCGGACATATAGAGTGCTAGATCACTTCGGTCACAGTGGTATACCCAGAAGCTCAGTCGCTCGAGCGGACCAGATATTAGCTCGGTCGAGCGGTCTAGCATTCTGTTACCTTAGTTCCTACACAAGTCTCACAAACTTGCAAATTGCTCGATTTTGGTATTTTTTGGGATCAAACGAAGACCTGGAGCCTGGTTTGCCCCAGGTCCTCACGTGTTCATCATAGAAGATGATGAACAGTTAAGGGGGAAGGGGAAAATGTGGTTTTGGGAGGTTATATCCTAAATTAAACTTCATTCGAAGCCCTAGAACCTATTGTTACCATGCCCTAAACTCAATTATGACAATCTCCGACCCAGTTGTACAGTAAGAACACAAGTAATAGAGGAGGAGGAGAAGAGATTCGAAGAACTTATAGGTTTGGAGGTGAGAATCGGATCTTCAAGCACGGAGACACTCTTGAGCGACAACAGCGAAGCCAAATCCACTAGATGGATGCTAAGGTGTGGGCAAGAATAGTGTTGGATAGAGGGGGTTGCACTGTAGCTCTAGGTCGTTGGGTTGTCTAGAAGGGAAGATGAACAATAAGGAAAAAATGTGAAGGGACAAGCGACGTATATGTAAGAGGAGAAAAGGCGTCAAAAGTTCAAATTTGAGAAGACGGTGTGAGACGGTTGGGACGGCTGGTCGGGGCCAATGAATAAATGACGCGTGCCTGCAATGACGGCGGCACCAGTACTGAAGAGACAGGTTGGCAAGTTGAGGCGCCAACCGAGAAAGTCAAGTTACCGAGCATGGGGCTTAGCGCGGTTAATGTCTTGGGGCGTACGGCCGGGTAGAGGAACGACCACGGCTAGAGCATGTAATCCCAGTCACGCTAGCGCGGACGGAATTAAGAGGCAATTGAGAGGGAGATTTCATAATCTCGCCTTGGGCCATGGTTTTGGCCGGGGTTAAGGTGGTCCGAGCGTGTTTGGGCTAACCTAGGCTATGCCATGCCGGATGGAAGTTTGCTCAGTAGAAGTTTAGACCAGATTTAGCCGAGATGATCCTCTGCCAGCTCGGTGTAAACACCCCATTTTTGACCGACCTTAAGACTCAGATGTCATCGTTTGTGCACGCGATGATCGCGCATGTTTGTGCTTGTTTTGAGCGCCCAAAGGTTTCGGCTAGGTGCCTTGTCTTTGAGCCTCTTAACCCTTTGTGTTTTGGCCTTGGTATTTTGGGGCCCAACCTTGTTGCCCCTTGCCTAGGGGGAGGAGAGGGCCTTGCCGGCCACTTTTGGCAACTGCCGGCCACTTTTCCCTCTTGTAGGCCACTCAACTAGCCGTCAGCCACTTTTTCTCTTTTTTAGATATTTGTAGATCTTTTGAGCCAACTATGGCTCACTGAACTCATCCTTCATACACATGTATGGAGGGATTGAGCAAGCTTTTTGCTTGCATTGCTCTATAAAAGGGGAGCTTCCTTTCCCTTGAGAAGAGTTCAGATTTTTCAGAGCTAAAAATCTTCCTCTCTCTCTAGAATTCTCACACACACACTCTCTCTCTATATTGCGCTATTGTGCTTAGAAGTGTTGTTTCTTCATACTTTTGCACACAAACACCTAGTTAAACACCTTTACTTTGGAGCTGAGGTCCATTGGATTTTCATTTGAGGTCTTTGAAGTGCATTTGGTTCAGAATTGTTGCTGAAGTTGCCTCCTTGCTCCTGTGCTCTAAGGGTAAGGCATTTGTCCCTTTAAAAGCTTTGTTTTGATTAAGAGTTTTACCATCTTTGCATGCTATTTTAAGGCTAGTTTTGGCCTCTCAAAAACTCTGTTTTTAAGGTTTTAAAGTGTTGGTTTGAACCTTGTGGGGTTAGGGGGGGTGATCCCCTTCTTTTGCTCTTTGGCTTGTTAAGCCTTTTGAGCCAACTCTCTAAGCTTTTGATTCTTCCCTTGCTTGGCCTTTTTACCACTAAAACTCAGAGGAATTTCAGTGGTAAAAAGTTACTCTTGTGGTCCAAAATAGGAGGGGGTGGTCCCCCTCTCCTTTTGTCTTGCTTGTAGGCCTTGTTGGCCTCCTACTTGAGCATGCTTTTCTACTCTTTTGTGACTTAGCTCAAGCATGTTTTTGTGACTTTTGGGACCTTCCATAGCTCTGTTTTTGGTTGGTTTGGTCGTTGGTTGTTTGCTTCTTACACTTGTAGTGTAATTCTTGCTAATTAGCCTTGTATACTTAATGTTTTGGTCCATTATTCTAGCCTATTTTGGTCCTACTCTAGCATATATTTGGTGTCATTTTAACATGCTTTAACTCTGATTTTGGTTGGTGGGGTCACCTCTTACTTGCATCTTATACTTGTAGTGTAATCCTACTTATTAGCCTAACATGCTTCATGCTTTATGTCTCTCATCTTAGCTTGTGTTGGCTCTATCTCACCATGTTTTTCCATTATTTTAGCGCGCCTTAGCTCTTCCTTGAATGGTCTTGGCCATGTGAGGCTTGCCTTGTAGGGTTGTAGTGTAAGTGGCTTTGACTAGTTTCGAGTTTCAAAGTCCCTAACATGTTGTGTATGTGATGATTGCATGCCTTGGTCTCATCTCTCACATGATTTCAGTGTATATGGTGTAGTCATGCTCTCACATATTCCACTCCTTTATAGCTTTTGTGAGTTGTGCCTTATGCCTCACTATGAGCCAATCTGTATGCATGCTTGTCTAAGCTTTTGGGCTACCATTTCAACATGCTTTACCCTTTGTTTTGGCATGCTTGAGCTCTGTCCATAGTTGGTTTTGGTTATTTAGGCCATGTATTGCATGCTTCTTATGTAGTGCTCTTTACTAGCCTTGTGCTTTAGGCCTTCTAGCATGCCCTATTTGTGTTGTTTGCATGATATGGCATCATCTAACATATAATTTTAGAGCATATAGACTTGCCATACTCTCATGTTTATCACTCTTTGATTGTGTTTAAGAGTTGTGCCTTATGCTTTTATTGATGCTTTTATTGATGAGCCAATGCATGAACATCATTTGCTTGCCTTTCATGCTATCATTTCAGAGCATTTCGGCCACTGTTTTGACATCCATGAGGTCTGTTTAGGGTTGGTTTAGTCCATTGAGCATTGTATTGTATAGCCCTAGTGTTATGTACTTAGCTAGCTTTAATGCTTAAGGACTCTAGCATGCCATACTTGTGTTGTTTGCATGATATGTCATCATCTGGCATATGATTTCAGTGCTTGAACCTTTGTCATGCTCTCATATATGTCACTCTTTCAATGTGTTTGAAAGTTAAGCCTTTTGCCTTGCTTGCGAGCAACTGAATGAGCATGCATTTCTTGCCTTTTTGTGCCTAAGTCTTAATGTGTTTTGGCCACTATTTTGAGATGTCTTAGGTCTGTCCATAGTTGGTTTGACCATTTGAGCATTGTAGTGCATGCCTCATGTGCAATACACTTTACTAGCTTTGATGCCTTAGCTTCTAAACATGCCATGCATGCGTTGTTTAACTGTTAGAGTCTTGTGCATGTCACTTTAGCATTGAAAAATGAGCATGTTGTTTGCATTGCATCATGTTTGGATCGAACGTTAATCCAAACATGAGGAATGTGGCACGTTTCATACTCAAAGTGATGAAACGTGTTGCATTTCTTGGTCGCCAACCCTCTTGATCATGCATGATAGAGGTGGAGGCTCTTATATGTTGTTTGTGCATTCAATAACATTATGCGAGCTTGGCTCTTTGGCCATCGTGCATTGAGATGCGTGATTGGTGGCTTAAAAGTCGAGTACTACGCTTCTTTGAGCTTGAGAAATGATAAGGAGAGTAGTTGCGCACACATTTCCTTGTAAATGCATTGTTGTGCCTTTGTTGATCTCTGTTACAGCAAAGTTGAGGTTCTAGAAAGGAAATGGCCGGCCGGCCACTTGCACTAGCTTGCCGACCACTTGCAGCAAATTTGTCCAAAATGCTCCTGTTTTGAGGCAGATGCAACCTGAAAGTGCGTTCGATGTTCTGAGGTCACCGCGAGTGCAAACAGAGATAACTTATGGCAAGGCAATGCATTTCCCGGCGAAGCAAACCGAGCATGCATCTGTCCCTCACCCTCAAGGCCATTTTACTACTTTACTTGGCTAGTTAATTTGCCGTTTTTGTAATTAATTAGTTAATGTGCTTAGCTAATTTAATTCATTTTTGTAATATTCTAATTAGCTTAGATTAGCTATTTTTAACTCGGTTTGTAATTAATTAGCATAGCATAATTAATTAGTTGATTTGTAATAAGTAGCTTAGCTTAGCTCTTATTTATTCGGACCCTCCGTCGATAGGGCAAATGCTATAATAAGTGTGCGTGCGTGTGTGAATGTCTTCCAACCCCACGTCTTTCTTCATTTTATTTACCAGCTTTTGATGGTTAGTTTTAGGGCATGTTTCAATTAGCATATTTATGCTTTGCATGCACCGGGGTCGGCGCATCATACAAGCTGCATTGTATTTTAATACATTTTCTTGAATACGTGTTTAACAACATGTTATCAATTGTTGCATTCATATGCCATCCTAGATAGCCGAGCTTACTTAGTTGCATTTTGCATGTGTTGCATTAGGCATTGTTGACATAGCTAGGATCATGCATTGATTACTAACTAGCTTCTGTTTTAGCTCAAAGTACACTGTAAGTGTTTACGCTTTAGCATCCTTGCATGTGTGTAAGTGACTGCCATGATAGCATGCTTGCCATGAGGCTATTTTCTTAAGTGATTAGCTGCTTGAATGCCTGTGGGTGAAGGCTTGATTGCCTGAATTGGAACAACTCGATAAATGTGAGTTTTAAGCCCACTTTGCGGAGTGGCAAATCATGTTTTAAAGCCCACTTGAGGGTGGCAAATCTGCGCTTTAGCCAACTTGCAAGTAGCACTTTCAAACCATTTTTAAAAAAAAACATGAGTTGTTTTGTTCCAATTCTCGTGATTGAGTCTATACTTATATGCTGTGCGCATCACATAGTAAGCTAGTTAAATAACAGGAATAAGAACACGTGTTTTTAAAACAACATATCATGTTAGTAGAGGCCGATCCTTTGATCGGGCAAGCAGGGGTGCTCATTTTAGGACTTTCCCCTCTTGTACCCAAGTTCCCGAGCCGAGGCAACTTTGGTGATGACGGACACGTGGCCTTAGGCACGAGTCAGGGTTTCCTAAATTTCCCAAAATAAAATATTTAGGTGGCGACTCTGAAATCTGGCAAAGCAGTCCATGTTTGGCGCTTTTGATTCAAAATTCATTTTTCAAAACCAATTGTCAGATTTGGACTCTTTGGTGATTTATTAGTCTTACATTGCACTTTGTGAGATTAGATTTAGAACCGTGACAGGAGTCCAAACTATAGTAGCACAGACCCAATTCGGGCCCTCTTCGAAAGGGGGGGTGCGGAGAGAGTTTGAGGCGGTCTACACTCGGTTTCTTTTGTTTGCTCGTTTAGCTCGGCGAGTGGGATTTGCTGCAGACCGGCTCAACCGAGCGGAAGCACAGTCACAACAGATAACTATTAAGCCCGGTGATGACGGAGCCCAACTAGGAGCTTAGTTGGGTCAGCACTGCCGAGATGTCCGTTCGCGCCAACGCCGTTTGGCGATTTTATTAGGTGGTGCTTAGCTAAATTTACGCTGACACGTAGGGAAATGGGATAAGAGAGCAGGTCCACGTGTCAGACGGTGAATGGATGCATGGGGCAAGCACAGAAGGTATATAAGCATGATTGCGCCCCCCATACTGAGGATGGAACATCATTGGTGAGAGAACCCGTAGCACTTAGCACCTCTCTCTCTCTCTCTTCCTGAGTGTGTGCTAACTTGACTGTTGGAGGGGTTTTCCGACAACACACCACCGGGTAGCTCACTGCCGTTGTGTTCGCAGGTTAACCAGATCGAAGCAGAGCTTGGACGGGAGGAGCACGGGCGGTATCAGATATTTCCCCTCTCCCCTCCCCCCCCCCCCCCGGCACAATGCAAAATAAGATGTACAATTGAAATCCATCAACAAATTATATACAAATTGCATCAACTCTTACAATCATAAATCATAAAGAAAAATACACTATCATATATTGAGATTGAAAATTTAGAAAAAAGAAAAGGCTTTCGATTAGAAGTGGATATGCGTGTAGAGAAAGGAGATAAGAATTGATGGGAAAACGATTTGGAAAAAGATGAATGAGAATTGACTCCAAAGTTATGGTTTTAATTCGAAATCTATTTAATTTAAAATTATTTTTTTAATAAATTTGTTATTTAAATCATTTAAATGATGGATACATCTCAATGTATAAAGTGATTAATCATCTGTAATATGATGTCAAAATATATAAGGACTTGTTGTTCAGCAACTGAAAAATAACTCAAGTAGTAAATCCAAATTTTCAGAGGTTCTTCGAGAGTATTGTTGTGCAAATTTTTCATCCGGCAAGTTGTGATTATATAAAATAATGTAAGAAATATTTTTTTACGGACAAAATATAATCCATATAGAATTTATAGTTAGATTTCATGTAAAACTCAAAATGGGTTTGTAAAAAAAATATTTCTTAAATAGAATCCATATAAAATTGGTATTGAGTTTATGGATTATCTAAATTTATGATGGGTAAAGTCATTTTGGGAAATACTTCTTTCACAAACCCAAAATAAATAGAGTTCATATAAAATACGTAAAGTTAGTATAATTTAAATTGACGTTGAATTTGTGTACAACTCTATATGTAAATGGAACATGCATGCTGATGTGGCTTTTTTTTTATTATTATTATAAAAAAGTAACCCCTTAAAATGTGCTACTTAAAAAAGGGGAAAACACTACATATATATATATACACATAATGTCTAGTATAGATAAATATGGAATAATAAGAAATCAAAATCATATTATAGGATCTACCATAAAAGTGTTATCTTTTTAATTGAATTTCAAAATAGATTAGTATATTCTCTTTTTGAAAGACATAAATCATGTAATAATTACTTAATAGATTTTTTTATTAATTTTTTCAAATTAAGAAAATAAGAAATTAGACATGGATTTTTGTTACAAGTAGATATAAATATAGATAAATTTTTCTAAAATATTTTATTATTAATAATTTTGTATGTAACACAAGATTCTTGCAATTTATAAGATTTTTTTTTTTTTTTTTTTGTGAAAATAAGATATTTTGAAAATTTATTCTATATTAAAATTATGTATATGAACAGATAGAAATATATGGGCATAACAAGTCAATATTTTAGTATTTGAAATTTGGCTCTTTATTTTTTTATTCTAGTGAATCGCTTTCTATATTTAATAGAAAAACAAAGCATTAGTATATTTTTCTTTTAAAAATCATAAATTATGGAATAATTAGAATTTTATTTTATGTGGTTAAAGCGAAGATAACTAATGGAGATTTTTTTAATTGTTTAAAATTAAGAAAATTAAGAAAATTAGTATAATATATTAAAATTTTCAAAATGCTCCTTACTAAAATCTCTATTTTCCTTAATATATACATATACATATAGATGTGATTTTCCATTAGGATTTGACTTCTCTCAAGTTGTTATTTCAACTTAAGAGAGCGTTTGGACTTAGTAGATCCATTTTGAAACCGATTTCGGTGATCCAAACTGTTAACTTTTTAAGATTTGTTGAGTATAATATTTATGCAAAAAATAAAGGTGATTGGATATTGATAGCTATATACTTGAATCATATTTATAAAAAAAAATGGATGACAACCGTAATTTCAAAAATAACCATTCATTTTTTATAATACAAATTTGATTCAAATATATAGGTACCGATATCCGATCATATTGATTTTTTGCATGAACATTATACTCAACGAGTCCTACAAAGTAAACATTTTGAATCACCGAAATTGGTCCCAAAATGAACCTACCAAAATCCAAACACTATCTCAAATGGAAATGACCAACATAAGAAAAGCTCAATCTTTTCGTTGAAACCCTGTTTAAAATATACCCCTCTTATACCAAATTTTTATTTTTGTTAAAATTGAAAAATAAAAAAATAAAAAAATTTGAATACTTTATTTTTAATTTGATGAAAAATTTGATAAATTATCAATTTGATGAAAACCAATACTTGTCCCTTTGACTTGATAAACTTTTGACAAAAAGATTGGAGATAAGGGAAGCCATGGGCCTGATGGCCGCGTAACCCGCTCAATCTAGCTTCATATTTTTAGGGTTGGAAAAAAAATTTGGGCCATAGGATTAGGCTTTGTAGAAATTTTGTGCCCATTTAATTTTTGAATTGGACTTGAAATAAAGAGTTTTAGTCAAACTAGGTCTGACCCAGCCATTTATAAAAATATTGATTTTATATTATAATTTTTATAAAAATTGGTTTAAATTCAAATAATCATTAAAAAGGGTCTAGTAGTCCATAAAAAAGAAAATAATAGTTTACATCTATTAAGTTAAATGGGCAGACTTGATAACTCGATTGGGCCCGATATTAGACTGTGCTAAATTTGAATTGATACATATCCTATATATTACAAGTTCGGCCCAAACTTGGCCATGTTAAATATTTACCCACCTCTAATTTTTGAGTTTTTGTTTTTTATTAAATTTATATTTAATAAAAAATTAAAAATAAAAAATAAAAAGAGATGCTCTTGCGGTATATATGGTAAATGTTAGGGACTATGAAAATTTTTTCATGAAAATGACCATGAAAGATTTGTGACCTTTAGATTACCTTGATTAGTGTGTGGTGTTTTATTCTAAGTGTAATCCAAAGGTCACAAACCTTTCATAAACATTTTCATGAAAGACTTTTCATGATACCTAGCATTACTGGGGTATATATTAAGGGTTAGGGTTTAAGATTTACATAGGGTTTTTAGCATTTATGTGGACACCCCTCTCTATCTCTCTCCGTGTACCTCTGTGCCGAACAGATTCAATTCATATATTCCCATCCCTACGTATTCTCTTTTGATCTTCCTTGCAAAGCAAACATGATCAATATAACAACATCAAGCAGCACAAGAACGAAGTCGATTATTGGCTGTTCTTCTTCGTCAACGGCATTAGAAGCAGTTGTGAGCAATAAAGATCTTCTTACACAGATTCTCTTACGCGTTCCTCCAAAATCCCTACTCAGATTCAAGTCTGTTTCCAAGAATTGGTTCCTTCTCATCACCGACTCTCAGTTTTCGTTCAACCACGCTCGCCAAAATCAACCCAACCACTCCATCTCGGGACTATATTTCTGTTACGACTATTGGTGTACCATGAAACAAGTCATGTCTGTCTCGCTTCACGACAATGCAAGTCTTCCCACACTTTCTTTCCTTAACGGTGTTGTTGTTGAAAGAGATTCTGAAATCAGAATTCATAGCTCTTGCAATGGATTACTCCTGTGTGAGAGTAGTCAATTTGTTTGGAATCCTAAGACAGCAGATTTGAATGTTAATAAAAGTTATATTATTTGTAATGTGACCACGCAGAAATACAAGCTACTTCCTCAAACTTGTCAACATTTATCTAGATCATATGCTTACTTAGCTTTTGATCCTTCAAAATCACTGCACTACAAAGTTTTGCTTGTATTTGAGAGGATTGATAAATTTAATATCTACTCTTCGGAGAGTTCGTCTTGGAAACAGATTGATTTGACTACTGGACCAAGTTTATGGGGAGGAGGAGCTTTTTGGAATGGAGCAATCCATTGGTTGGGAGGAAAAGGAGAAGTTCACACTAGATTTGACTTTGATGCAGAGTTTTAGGATCACAAGACACCCAGAAAAATATCACACACACACACAGAACACAAGATTTACGTGGTTCGGCCAACTGCCTACATCCACGGAGCAGAAAACGAATTTCACTAAATATGGAGAAACATTTACAAACAGAGGAGGAGACTTCTTCTCAACTCACTCACCTCACAGCTCTCACTCTATTCTGTTTTCTGATATCCAACCCTTCCTTCTCCTCCCCTCAATTTAGGCCAAGTTTGGGAAGACTAAATAAGTGCACTTTTTGACTTTTTATGAAATATGGGTTGGATTTGGGTTGGATTTGAAATAATGTGTTAGAGAGGTGATGTGACTTAAATAAGATGATGTGACTTAAATAGGATAGTGACTTTTTGACTTTTTAGATTTTTTGGAAGATGCCAAACTTGGCCTTATACACAATTGAGGGAGGAGCTCATTGGTTGGTACCTACTACCATCCACCATTCTAATAGAATGGGGTGGGTGAAATAGGAACTCCATTGCAGAAGTGCTGCACTACACTAATGCTGCACCAACAATCCATTTGGGTTGACACCAACAAATCACCCCCTCAACCCATATGAGGTGATCCACAATAGCACCCCCTGATTGGATGCCCTGCACCCCCTGCTCGGGATACCCTGCATTACCGTGCAACTCTTTGCATGATGAACACGGGAGCAACTAGAAAACTTCAGAGTTTGACACATCAACATACTCAATTTTCCTTGCTCGGAGCTTATTTCTGAACTATCAGCCTTTGCCCTCTGCACTTCTGAACAACTTCCTAGCGTTTCCACATACGCTCGTTGTCTGTGCTGCAATCCCTGATGTTTGGTTCTATCTTACTTGTACGTCCGTACTGATGTTTGACAGTTAGCCCTTCTGCCAAGACAACTCCCACCGGTCTGTACAAGTTACCACTATGCAACTCCGTGCATAGTGCTCGCACCCCCTTACTGGGGTGCCATGCAAAGCTCACTTTGCGACTCGAGATTGCATCCCTCCCTTCCATGCATCTGTTGAGAGGTTGCAAAATGTCTCTAACACGGGAGCAAAAGAAACTCGCTTCTTCACTAGCACAGTCCCTACAGACTTGGTTTCTTTGCTCTGAACTTTCTTCAAGATTGACTTCACTGGCTCAGATCTGTGCACCTTCGAACTGCCTCCTTGCGTTCCCGTGCACCTTTTTCGCCATTCTTGTTGAAAGCCTTGCTCAGTCATACGCTTTGGTTGCGTATGTTCTCTCTTTGTACCCTTCGACTGACGTTTGACAACATTCATCTTTGTCAAAACTTCTCCTTCCAGTCTGTACAGTTTGTTGCACAATTTGCCTTGCAACACTTCTCTATCACCTCTGTGTACATGAAGAACCCCGCCACTAGATGAGAAACTATTTCCCTTTAGATCTAGCATACTCAGGGAGATTAGATTCCTCCGTACTCCTGGCACATGTCGGACCTCAGATAAACGTACTTTTCTTCCATCCTTAGTAAGGAACCGCACTGTCCCTATGCCGACAACTCTGTTCACTGTGTTGTTGGCCATCCGGACAATGCTACCGCTGACTCTTCGGTAAGTGAAGAAAAGCTTCCTATCCGCACATATGTGGAACGTACACCCTGAATCTAAAATCCAGTCGGGTGTCTCCAACTCTGACGAGACTGTAAGCATTACCTCTTCATCGTCAGAAGAATTCACTGCAACTGCTGTAGTTGAGGGACCTCCGTGTCCCTTAGCCTTCTCTTTGGCTTGTCTATCCGCCTTTTTCTCTGGGCAATCTCTTATTACGTGATCCTCCTGATCACAGTAATAACACCTCCTCGTGTTACCCTGTCTGGACTGTGAACGCCCTCTACCTCCATGTCCTTTAGCCTTCTCTTTGGCTTGTCCGTCCGCCTTTTTCACTGGGCAATCTCTTATTACGTGATCCTCCTGATCACAGTAATAACACCTCCTCGTGTTACCCTGTCTGGACTGTGAACGCCCTCTGCTTTTACTTCTTCCTCTACCTCTGCCTCTACTTTCTGTGACAAGGGCATGGGACTGCTCTCCTCCCATCTCTCTCTTCCTTGCCTCCTCGTTGAATAAGGCATCTGTGACCATCCCCATGGTCAGCTTTCCTTCGGGTGCAGAATTACTGAGAGAAACCACCAACGTCTCCCAGCTGTCTGGTAAGGAACTCAGTAATAATAATGCTTGCATCTCATCTTCTAACTCCATTTTGATTGATGCAAGCTGGTTCACAAGGCTGTGGAATTCACTGATGTGTGCAGCAACAGACACACCACTCTTCAGTTTCAGGTTTATAAGCCTTCTCATTATCAAGGCTTTGTTCCATGCGGTCTTGGACTGGTCAATCCACTGTCTGATTTGACCGACAGTCTTCCAGTTGGTTTTTATCCAGTCCCCATCCTTATCTCCATCTGGTTTGACCCCCTTTAGCGCTATAGGGTCAAGCAAGTCTCTACAACACAGGATGTTCTCCATCCGCGGCTTCCATATCGCATAATTAGAAGCGTTCAACCGAATCATCGGCCCTGAAACTGATGTGGATTCCTCCATCTTCCAGAAATTGATCTCTGTCTGAAAAACAGGCTTTGCTGTAAAGTCCGGGCTGCTCAAATTAGCCGGAAAAGCACTTCGGATTGCCAAAATAAAAACTGCAAATTTTTGAACACTTATTTGCAAAATCTGACCGTACGGATGTGTCCGAAATATTCCAAATAGTTAGAAACCACTATTGGCTCACCCAAATCGGACCTGAAATGGCTTCGATCAAGCCAAAACAATTTTAACGGTTCAGATCGGAAGAATCTGCGCGCCTGCAAAGCACCGGATTACTCCTCCGGTCAACGGCGCGGTCAACGGTGCAGGGGCGCGGTCAACGGCGGCTCAGCGGCGCGGCTTGGCTGGCGGCGCGGCTCGCTTGGTTAGCGGCTCGACGGCTCGGCTCGGCTCGGCTCAGTCAACGGCTCAGCGGCTCCGGTCAACGGCTCAGCGGCTCCGGTCAACGGCTCAGCCGACGTCAGCCGCCGTCGATGTGACGTCAGCAAACAGCGTTGAGATGACGTCAGCGTCTGTCTTGCCGGAGAAGACGCGTGGGGCGCGTGGGGCGCGTGGAGCGCGTTCAGGCGCGTGGTCACGGCGTCACTCGGCGCGTGACGGCGCGTGTGTCTTCGTCCGGACTCCGTTTTCGACGAGGTTTTCACATCTGTGATCGTCTCGTCGAGTACTTCACTCTGGTGTGTTCAAAAGTGGATTTCGACCACTTTGATTTCTGGGCAATTTTCGGAATACACTCTGTTTTTCCGAAAAACTCACAATCTCGGCTCTGATACCACTTGTTAGGATCACAAGACACCCAGAAAAATATCACACACACACAGAACACAAGATTTACGTGGTTCGGCCAACTGCCTACATCCACGGAGCAGAAAACGAATTTCACTAAATATGGAGAAACATTTACAAATAGAGGAGGAGACTTCTTCTCAACTCACTCACCTCACAGCTCTCACTCTATTCTGTTTTCTGATATCCAACCCTTCCTCCTCCTCCCCTCAATTTATACACAATTGAGGGAGGAGCTCATTGGTTGGTACCTACTACCATCCACCATTCTAATGGAATGGGGTGGGTGAAATAGGAACTCCATTGCAGAAGTGCTGCACTACACTAATGCTGCACCAACAATCCATTTGGGTTGACACCAACACAGAGAAGCTCACGGTAATGCCAATTAGGCCTAAAATTCTCTCTGAAGACAAGACTAGGTATTTTGGAGAATGTTGTGGCCGTTTACTTCTTATTCAGATGCCTTCGTGTCATTATATGGAATTCAAATTCCTCAACATTATTTTGGAGAATGTTGTGGCCCTTAATTGATGTATTTCCTGTGATAGTTCAGAGCACTGTTTTCCATCATAGGTTTTTTTGTGGCAAGTGTTGAGAAAGAAGAAAACGAACACGATTTTGCACTAGTGTTACTCTTTCTAGAGAATTGCAAAATTATTTCTTATAATGTGAAGTTGAAGACAGGGAAGGTGCTTATTGATTTTCTCCCAGGTATTTGTCATTATGGTCTTCTTAATCCTTTCCGATTCATCGAAAGTATGTCCCCTGTTTGATCTCATCAATGTCTAGCATGTTGGAGCAGACTTTTTTTTTCCCTTTTGGTAGAACTAGTCAGAATTTGTTTATTTTTAATCAGCTTTTTAATGTTAAAGTATGGAATATTTTGTGGTAATATCTTTTGTTATCATAATTTTATCATCATCATGGTTATCTAACATATTGCTTTGCACTCTGCTCAAGTATTTGTTAGGGGCTAGTCTCTGATGCTACTATATATCTTTCTATTGATATAGCATTAATAGAAAGATAGTCAGTACATTTTCATCATTTTTTAATTTTGTGTGACCTTCACAATTATTTATTTGTTTGTTTTTGGCTAACCTATTGTTGGGGTAATGTATTCCATGGATGGAGACCTCGATTTGGATAATGTATTCAACTTTAGTCCTCTCTTTGGTGGTTGGGAAAATAGTGAAAAACATGTAACAAAATAGATGTGAAAATTTTACCTCCATTCAAATATATATATATATATATTAACAATTTGCAATGGACCACTCTATGGTACTCTAGGGAAGAGTTGATTAAAGAAGCTCCGACTAGTTTATAATGCTACTCTCCAAATGTGACCAAACCATGGAAATAGTAATATTGTGTTTAGATCATGAATTTAGGTAGATATTTAAAAAGAAAAAATAAATGAGTATGTGATATGTAACTATATGTTATTTACATTTCATAATTTTTTTCTCTTTCTCTTACTAAATTTGTATACAAAACAATAATAATCTAAACACAGGTTCAGGGCTAGTAGGTGAAATTTAAGGACATAATAAAAAATTATGTCAAACTTAAACAAAAGATCTAAAACTATTATCAATGTCAGATGTGGAGTACCTTAATGTTATGTTTGGTTAGAGGATTTGAAGAGGGATTTGGAAAGAAAAATGAAAAAGGTAGATGAAATGTAAATAAAACATATTTATTTTTCACTTAATTTCACACACATTTTCCCTTTCTATTTTTAAATATCTCCTCAAATCCCTCAACTAAACTGGAAGAAGATTCCCATGTTCTGTTTACCCCTCTGTAATAGCAAATTCACAATGCAATGGTGATAGAGACTTTCATTATTATCGCTTTACATGTGTTTTGACCATTGTAATACATTAATCAAAGTATCACTCATTGGACTGATTGCCAGAGAGGGTGGGTTAAACAAATTTGATTCATGGATTCGATCTCCTCCTGATTTAGTTGGGTGAAATGAATAGGAAACATAAGAATAAAAATTTGACAAAATATGGCACACAACTTTCAGGGAAAATTATAAAAAAAAATTGAAAGTTTGTCTCTTGCAACAAAATAATTTTTTATTTTATCAATTTAAAGTATAGCCTTTTGTCCCCACTCTAAAAAAAAAAAAAAAAAAAAAGAAAAAAAAAAAGAAGAAGTAGTCTTTTGATTTGTTTTTAACTTACACCATTTGTCAATTTTTATTAAGTAAATTGATAGAAAAATTATATTTTAGTCATTAAACTCAATTAAAAATAGTATTTTAGATATTTTATGTACACCTTCAATGACTAAAATATTTTTTCCTGCCAATTTTATTTAATGGAAATAATAAATAAATTAAAAAATTATTGTTTAAATTGACAAAATTAAAAATTTATGATTTAATTTGTTACAAGGGTCAAACTCTAAGAGCATGTTTGGTATGATGGAATAAAATGAAGTGAGAATGGAATGATAGTGAAAATGAAATACAGTTGAATGCAATGGAATATCCATTTCCATTTCATTGTTTGATTGCCAACATGGAATGTGACATAGGAATAAGATGATAATTATCATTCTCATATTTGGTAATGCCTATTAAACTCATAGACTGGAATAAATTTTTATTATTTATTTATTTTTTTAACTAGTAACAAATAAATTAAAATTTTATATAGATCATGATGATATTGATAGTTGTGGAAGTGATGGTGTGAGTCGTAGTCATAATGGTAGTTTGATGGCATTTTTTAGGACCTATTGATGTGTTTCTCACGTATCACTAATTTCAAAATTTTCAACAATGCATGTGGTTTATCTCGATAATTTGAATCATTATTTTTTACCATTATAGATTATCTATTAAATAAATAATATTAATATGGAATCACATTTCAATGTATTTGCCTTTAAAAAAAATGAATAAATAATTTTTTTAAAAATAGACCATTCATGTTTATTTTTATTTTATAAATAAGACGATAAAATTATAAAACTATATTATCATATGAATTTGATAAATTACACTGACACTCCGTCAATACCTTTGAAATTACATTATCACCCCATTTATTCTCTCAAATATCACTCATTCCTTTACTTTGAATTTTTTTTAACAACTGCCCCATTTGGGGTGTTGGTTTTTTTTGACTAAAATAGCCAAAAAGTCAAAACACCCAATTATCTCTCTCTCTCTCTCTCTCTCTCTCTCTCTCTCTCTCTCTCTCTCTCTCGTATGTATTTTTATAAAAAAAAATAAAAAAAACAATTAAAATAACCACTTCCCAAACACTCTTTAGTCAAACTGTTAGTCATCCATCCATTAACTAATAGAAAAGCATATCAAAAATATGTGTATATATATATTAATAATGCATAAATTATCAAATTTATTCCTATCATTTATCTCTTCATTCTTTTAATAGTTCTAACATATCTCTCTTCTTCTTTTTTTCCTCTTATCAAGCAATCCTACTCCATCATCCAACATCACTACTAGGGATGTAAGAAAAATAAAAATAAAAACCGACTAAACTGATCGAACCGGATCGAACAGGTCATATTTGGTCGGTTTTTTAATATAAATCGGCCTGTTCGGTTTTGAAAATTTATTTTTTTCAATTTTTGGTTTGGTGCCGGTTTTGATATACTATATACCGATTTGCACCGAAACCGACCGAATATATTTACATATAATATATATTAAATATATAATGAATATTTTGACTCTATTTGATAGACTTGTGGTTTAGACTTATGGGATGATTGTTTTAAGTTTTGGTTTTGTTTTGATGTCAAGACTTTGGTTCTGAGATTATATTTTGTTTCTAATTATAATTCAGTAAAAGCTTCAAGCCTTAGTATTTATTAATTTTTTTTATTTGTATTTTTGTGAATGGTTAGATTAGATATGGTTAAAATTGTGTACAAATGGCTAATTTAATATTTTATATAAATTATTTATTATACTACAAATTTAAGAAATGACTTAATTTTGAAAGTACTTAAACCGATTAAACTGCATTGAACCGAACCGTTTGAATCAGTGCAGTTTGGTGCGGTTTGATAAAAAATTTGGTCTGTGTTGGTTTTCAATATAATAAAACTGACATTATCGGTTCGGTGCAAAATCTCACCTAAACACCGACAGTCCCGACCCGATTACATCCCTAATCACTACCACGACTCCAAATGTGTGCTTATGAGCAATCCTACCAACTCCAACACATAATGGCTTCAGTCCCTAAATAACTAGTAAAAAATAACTAAAATAGAATAATTATAATTTTTATCTTTTTGTGGTAGTGGAAATATATATTTTTTAAATTTCAAAAATATTTTTTAGCAATTATTTTTGTTGACACTGTGCAACAACTCAATTGCATGAAAGACTATACTTACTACATTGTTGTCTCAATTTCATCAGAGACAACATGGGTGTCGACATTGAAAAAAGTGAATGTGGAGAGGAAATCGACATTCTCACACTGTAACAGTGCTATAATTTAGCAATAACATGGCAATATAGCAATTGTGCATTCGAGATGCTCTTAAGCATACATGAGACTTTAATATATAGAACAAGCATTGGGAATCCATGTAACTTCCTGTGCTTAATTTATTGTCATGGAAGGCCAACTCTTCCATTCTATTTTCTCAGTAGTCAAAACAAACCATCCAATATGCACTACTATAAAAATGGTTAAAAATCACACTAAATGAAAATATTTCACTTTTATTGAAAGTGTGATAAAAAAAAAATTTAGATTGATATTTTAATCACACTTGATTTGATTAAGTGTGATTATATATATATATATATATATTTAATCACACTTTCTAATTAACATGTTATTAAAGATCACATAAGAAGAATTAAAAATATTTCACTTTTATTAAAAGTGTGATTAAAAAAATTAAAATAATTTTTTAATTACACTTAATTTAATGAAAAGATAATATTTTTTTTAATCACACATTTTAAATATCTCACTTTCTCTGATCTGATTTCTACCCATACTGCTTCTAATAATGGGTTGCGTGATTTAATTTATTTCTTTCAACTCTCCATTGCATCCACCATTGTCAGACCGTCCATCTTCAGCGCTGACAACGTCAGCCCAACTCTTCTCGTCGGCGTTGTGTCGCCACGGTTGGATCCTTCAACTCTAGCGTTACCACTTCGCACATGAACACCATCAACCATTGGAGCAAAAAAAAGCATCTCCCTCTCTCTCTCTCTCTCTCTCTCTCTCGATTTTGTTGAACACATCTATGCGCAGCCATATATATTTTTCTCTATATTTATGTATATAGAACAGAGACCTCTTCCCACCACTGTTAGCCACCATTGTTCTTGCCAGGTATTTCCTCTTCCCTCTATGTTTCAATTTGAAAACTTTACTTCTTGTCAAATTTTTTTTCTTCTCTTATTGGACCCATTTTGCATGTGTGCCTGATTTTTTGTTTTATTTAATCAATTGTGCTTATTTTGATTAGCTAAAGCCTAAAAAATTATTCTTTTATGTGAAACCAATACCTTTAACAAGTTCAGCCCCTTGCAACTCACTGTATTACTTTAGAGTACGAAACTACTTCCTTTTTGATGTTATAATTAATAATTCCAAGAATACACACCACATTTTTTTTTGATCAGCAAAAGAAGAAACTTTATTGATGTAGAATACACACCACATAACATTCAGTTCAAATAAAAAATGTAATTGTATCGCCTGAGAATTAAATTCAACAAAATTAGGTTCACATTTCACCATAATTATACAGAACTACTCTACCTAATAACACAGTACCTCCAAGAAAAGATCACCAAAACATATTTTATCACCACTACCACACCACTACTACAACAACCCAACTACCATCACTGCTTTTGTTTCCACCACCTACACTACCATCACCATCACCATCACCATTTCCATTGCCGCTACCTCCACCACCACTACCACCCCAACACCTCCACCCCGCCGCCACCCAAACATGGAAAAACCGTTTTTACATTTTTCAAAAAATGTGTTCTATAGAAAATGTTTTTTCATTAGAAAATATTTTTCGCTCTTAACAGAACTCTTAAAGTTTGTCAAGCTATATACTCTACTGTTGCCTAAACTAACAGCACAAAGAAGAAAGGCAAATGAAAATTTTTCGAACTGTCCTATATTTTCAAACCCCCGAAGCACCATTGTAGATTATCAAACTGGCTACCATTTTGGGATTCTGCAACAACACTATGGCCTTTTCAATTTCTTTTTTTAAAAAATATTTTTGTCCCCAGCATTAGAAACCATTCCACCCAACTAACTGGACAAGCATTCTAAGAGATCAAAACCATGAAGCAAATGAGTGAAACTTCAATGAAAGGTATACTAGAGTTCGGTTGTCAAAACAAGGCCCACATAAAGTGCAACATAAGGGAGAATTACAGAATGCTCAGTAGAGCAGGCAAGGAAAATGATGAAGAAATGCAGATAGCAAAAGATACTACAACAATAGCTAGAACAAGCACCGATGACTACCAAATTTGAGATGGCAAAATATTCAACACTTTTTAACACTAGGAAGCTGATTCTCATTGAATGATTATATGACAGGTTCTACAAAAAGTACCAACAGATCCAACATGCAGAACAACATGCTAGCTCAAACAGGGGATAGGCTTTCAATGAAGTTATAGCTATTATAATAACAAACTGATTCATGAAATTCACCTGGCTGAAAATCAACAAGCACCTTCCATGTCTTGCGATCCAAATTAATAGAAATGAAATTGCCATAAATATTAAACACCAGTGCAAAATCTTTTTCATTTGCTCCCTTCACAATAGACACCACAGAAAATTGGTGAAATTTCTGAGGGAAAACAGATTCTATAGGTCTCAGATTAACCCAGTACTTCACTTTCCAGCAGCAGTAGTCCCTGTCCATCTCAAGAATTCTGAATCTCAATGGCAAAACCTGTCGATTCTGAATAAGAAACAAATGACCATGACATTCACCAAAATACAGAATCTTATCATCAGAAAGAATTTTAGGGTATGGAGGCATTGGAGTTCATGTCAGATTCTCAGCATCAACGTCAAATCGAATGTAAAGGTTAGTGGAAGTAATCCAATGAATAGCTCCATTCAAAAACACCCTGCGTCTCAAGGAGTGACCTGGTGGTGCAATGACACGAATGTGTTTCCAAGATGCACTCTCCGATGAGTAGATGTCAATTACATAAGAACTTCCAGACCTTCCACGAAGATCAAAAGAGTAATTAACCAATACAACCTTGTAATAAGGTGATTTTGAAGGGTCAAAAGCCAAGTAAGCACCAAACTTGTGATCTAAAAATCTAGATAAAGTTCCAGCAGGTGCAGGTAGTGCAGTGTATTTTTGGGTGGTCGGATTACAAACGATGTAATGTTTTCCGTAAACCTTGGAGCACAAGAGTAAGCCGTTACAGGAGCATACAATCCTAGGTGTAGATCCTTCTCCAACACCATTGAGGAAGGCGAGTGTTGGAAGACTTGAGTGGCTGTGAAACAAGACAGAATTAAGTTCCTTGAACATCCGAAGTTTGCAGTAGAAATATATGCCTGAGATCAAGGAATTGTTATTTCCGCGGGTGTGGTTGTGGGAAAATTGTGAGTCAGAGATAAGAGAGAGCCAATGCTTAGATACACACTTGAATCTGAGGAGTGACTTTGTCGGCACAAGTAAAAGGATCTCTGTTAGAAGATCAACATTGCTGACAACTACTTCTACCGCCAGTGAGTCCTCCAATGATATGGAGCCAATAACTAGCTTTCTTCTGTTGTTGCATATTTTCTCGGTCATTTTTTCCTGTACATAACCCACAAGAAGATCAGAATCAGAGAATGTGCACAGATGTGATGCGTATGGTAATATGAAGACGAAGAAGGATCTAGTTATGTAACTATCTTTCATTGCTTACAATTTGAATAACAAGCTTAACTACTAATAATTGTCTAATTCTCAACTCAACTCCAATAAGCTCCTATCTTAGCTGCAGTAATCTTCATTATGTAACAACGTGATAACAGGAAAGGCCAACGGGTTGGGGTTTTTAGGGTTGCGAGCTTGAATCCGTCATTTTAAACTCTACTAAAAAATATATAGGTATTAACCGTAGTGGAGCGAAACAGTTTGAAATGCGAATTATAAATTTTAAAGTTTAATCCGTGATTAGCGGATAGAGAGGTGCAGATTGATGTGAATTGATGTGATTTTAAGGGATTAGATAGTATTTTGCACAACTCTATCCACATATCAACTCAAACTTTTTACTCAAACCTGTATATTAAAAAGTTACTCAAACCAGATCCAGATTGACCGCAGGAATCGCAGGTGAAGGAACCGGAGGCGTAAGTGGGATATGGGACTAGGGTTACAGGATGAAGAGGGTGGGATGGTTGTTTCATGGTGGGACTCGCTAGAAAGTATTGTTCAGGGTGGAAGAAATTGCATTGCCAGCACACGAAAACCACACCTGAGATTGGGAAGTTACAACCAGAGCAATAGATTCCAATTTTTACCATTTTTGGGAGTTTGAGGAGGGTTAGATTGTGGGGGTGACTAAAATGCTTCTCCTCGAAGGCCTATTGGAAAACCCTCCCAAAACCTTGATAGAAAGGACCAAAATAATAACATTTAAAACAATATTGATAACTATTTCAGACATTACTGTAAATGAATATAATATATATATACATACGCACCAATATAAATCTAAAAACTCAAGAAGTAGAAGAATTCACAGAGAAAAGTGAAAACTCACAATTTTATATAGAATTTTTTTTTCCTTGCTTTTAAAAAACATATAAAAAAATCAACATAGAAGCAAATTATTCAGAGAGACAGAGAGGACTTACACAGAAGAGAGACACTCTGTCTATGGGATGGTGGTGGAGCGAGTAAAAGAGGGAGTCTAATAATTTGTGCAGCTTTTCTGATGGTATAGAATGATATTGTTAGGATTTTCAAAGTATAACCGGTGGGTTGTGATTGTATAGAATATATAAGGAAGATTTTCAAAGTATAACCGATATAGGTTTTGTAGTTAGATTCATGTAAAACTTGAATTAGGTTTCTGAGTTTGCCTAGGTATGTGAAAACATTGTTTTCAAAACCGGACCGGTGAGCGAACCGGAAAAGAGACCGGGTAGACGGGTCACCGGTTCAACCGTCGGGTCAAAGCGGTCGAACCGTGACGTCATAATTAATATTATATAATTAAAAAATATAATTATAAATTATAAATAAATAAAAATATATATAAATAATCAAATAAAAATAAAAATTGTTGCATAATATTTATTAATAATATTTAATAAAGTTATAATTGATAAAAAAAAAAGTCACTTATTTCAAAGAAATTAAATTTTTTAAACATTCCCTCCAAATAAATTGATTGAATGCTAGATTTAATTTTGAAGGTAAATGAAATTTTCAACTCTCCCTCCAATCAATATGTTTTAAATAATTTGATTGAATCCCACATAGAATTTTGTAGGTTCTCTTTGAAAAATCTTTTCCTATAAGTAGGAATAGAATTTCATAATCTTCTCAAGTTTTCAATGAGACTCTTTCGTATGAGAGGAGACTCTTGAAATAAGAATTTTTAGTCAAAATTTTGAAATATATTTATATATATATAAATATATAAGAAAGAAAGAAAAAAAAAAAGTAAAACCCAAAAAAAAAAAAAAAAAAAAAAAAAAAGCAGACCGGTTCTGGCCGGTCCGACCACTGGGTCACCGGTTTTACCGGTTCGACCACTGGGTCACCGGGTTTTCCCGGTTTTGGCCCCTATCCGGGTTTAGGGGGTTGACCGGACCGGAACAAGGCCCGGTTCCCGGTTCAACCGGTCCGACCGGCCGGTCCGGTCCGGGTTTGAAAACAATGTGTGAAAAGAGATAAATATTATGTATTCCTTCTATTCTAAAATAATAGGGAGATTTGGTGATAACCCCCCCACTATCTAATTTGTCTTTCAAAATGACAAGAATTATATAAATACTTTCAAAACTCCTTAATATTTTAAAACTTGTTTCTTTTACTATGTTATCCTCATATCTATCAGCTCTCCTATTAAGCCATCTTCACTGTGTATTTCAGAGTAAAATTTTACTCTGTATAAAAGTAAAATTTTACTCTGAAAAACTAGTAAAATGTTAGACTCTATACAAAAGTAAAATTTTACTCTGAAAAACGAGTAAATTGTGAGACTCTGAAGTTAAAAGTAAAATTTTACTCTATATAAAAGTAAAAGTTTACTCTGAAAAACTAGTAAAATGTTAGACTCTACACAAAAGTAAAATTTTACTCTGTATAAAAGTAAAATTTTACTCTGGTTCTGTCAAATGAAACAAAACAGAGCAATAGATTTTACTCTGGTTCTGTCAAATGAAATTAGATAAAAAACAACAAAATAAATCCAAAAAATAAAAATAAAAAAAACAAAAACCAAAACAAAACAAATTAATCAACAAATCAACATATCTAATTGAGAAGAAAAACTTCTAAAACTCGATCAACAATCACAAATCTCAATGAAAAGAATACATGTGTTCAACAACACTCATACACACAAATATATATACATATATTCAAAACTCAAATCTGTGTTTAAAAAAATATGTATAACCAAATAACTCCACCAAACATGCCTTTGTCGCCTCCTAGAAGGGAGAGAGGGAGGAACCTGAGCTTTCAAATTTGTATTTTAGCGATCAATTCATTGCTCTTCGGAGTAACAGCGATCAATTCAAAGACGATTTGTTTCTCCTCGTAGACGATCTCCTTCGATTCCGGCACCGGAGGACAATTTTTCGGCCCGTAGTTGATTTCGTTCCCGATGTTCTTGATGAGTTCATCATAGAGATCGGTTTCGGCATTGTTGATCGTCGGAGTTTCGCCTAATAACTGATCGGACTTGGCTAGGAGAGTGATGATGATGACGTTGCTGATTATGAAGATGAAGAGAGAACTAAGCCACCGCCGGCGGCGGCTTGTCGACAACCTTCTGCTGAAGCTTGGAAGACGCAACTATGGTGATTATGATACAGTTGATGATGAAGCTGATTATATATGCAGACTTTATAATAGTTGAATTAGTTGAGGGTATAATAGTCATATAAAATATTTAAATAATAAATTTTATCCTTTATGCAAGACTTTATAATTATGAGGGGGTTTAGAAAGTACAATTTTTTTATTAGTCCTTTTAACAATGAAAGGAAGGTAAAGGGGGTTTATAGCTAAATTTTCCAAAATAATAGTCTCTTTTAGAAAATCTAACTTTTTTTATAGTACAATTATTACACTTTAAAAAAAAATTAATTTTTCAAAATTACCGGTTCAAATTTTTAAAGATGCATCGCAAACCCTATATACAGTCCATGTTTAGATTTTTATTTTATTTTTTTAATAGAATGTTGATAGCCCCCAATTTAAGAGTCCGTCTATCATACACATCGTTTTTTGTGTTGTGGTATTGATAGCTACAGGCTGTTCAAATTAGCCAATGAATTGAAGCATCGAACCAAATTGATTTCTTTGGGTTGAGTTGGATTGGGTTAATTTTTGAGTAAATTGATTTAGCTTTGAGCCTTTAAATCACCAAATTAATATAATTAGAATGGTTCTTGGTTTAAGTTTTGTATAAACCGAATCAATTCAAAAACCAAAACTACATATATACATGCATATATGTATACAGTTCCGATTCGTAGCTCGAAAGACATGGCTCGAGAGTGGCTCGAGAGTGAAACGACGTCGTTTCGATGCTTTATTTATTTTTTCTTTTTTTCACTCTTTCTTCGAAGAAGAAAAAGAAGAAATAAAAAAATCAAGAAGAAGAAGATCTGCAAAAATTATAAAAAGATCAACATCTTCTTCTTCCAAACCAACCCTTTATGTGGCTTTTCTGGTTCATTGCACCTGGTTTTGTTGCTTTCTCTGTTTCTCTCATGGGTTTGCAAGAAAATCAGGGTGGGTCGTCGCAATGAAGGTCCGAAACAGAGTATTAGGAAATCTAGATCAAGAAGAAGAAGATCTGCAAAAAAAGATGTTGATTTTTCTCTCTCTATTTTTTTAAACAGATAAACATTTTTAAGAAGAAGATCAACATCAAGAAGATCTGCTAGGTTTATCAACATCAACAAAAAAAAAAATTAAAATAGATCTAGATGAAATAAAAAATCTGCAAAATTTTTTAAACAGACCCAGATGAAATAAAAAAAAATTTAAACAGATCTGCAAAAATTTTTGATCCAGATCCAGATCAAAATTTTTTTTTGAACAGCTTCAGATTTTGAACATCATCATCATCTTCATCATCTTCAACATCATCATCATCATCTTCATCAACAAAAAAAAAAAAAAAAATCCCTTTCATCCTCACCGACCGCCATCACCGCCGATCACCGACCGCCGATCACCGCGCCATCACTGATCTTCCTTCTCTTCTCTCTTCCTCTTCTCTTCTCTCTCTCTCTCTCCCTCTCCCTCTTCTCTTCCCTCTTTTCTGTCTCTGTGTTCGAACGAATGAAGGGAAAGAATGAAAAGGAAAGAAATTAAAAAGAAAAAGAAAAAAAAACACTGCCCAAAACGACTTTGTTTTGGGCAGTTCGGGCCATTCGAGTCTAACAAAATTCGAGCTACGAGTCATTTCTGATATGCATATTTTAAAATTGTATTTATATTGACTTATTCACTTTATTACTCTATTAGAATGGATTGGATTACATCTAATAATTTTTCATATTCAAGAATTATTGGTAAATGAAGGAAATATTAGAAACTTTATTAAGACTTCACAATTGATTTAATCTTTATTGGTTGTATTAATAGATTTAATTGTATTTATTATATTTAAAGTTCAGTTAGATTTAATTTGTATTGGATTGTACTAAATAATATTTTGCTCTTTGTTTTGTATTAAGCTTAAGTGTAAGAGACTTGTATATTTTAATTATTTATTATTGATTGATTTGCTTATTTTTAATATAGTGAAACTGTAGTTTTAACCCAAACCAACGCGAGCTACATTGGGTTAGATTGGGTTGGTTTTAGTTCATGATTGGTCTGGTCTTGGGTCAAAAAACTTGAAACCAATCATGATTATGTTGGTTTCAAATTTAGTGTCAAACCGAACCAAACTGACCCATAAACACCCCTAGATACCACAAATATCATAACTAAATTATTTTCAATCATAACTACAAAAAACACAATGAGTTATTACCAAATATCACTTGAGGCATAACTAAATATCTTTTCAATCATAACCAAAATAATAACTATAATATGTCACAACCAACACCAAAATGAATCATAAGCCTACACTAAAATGAATTATAATCAAACAACACTTCAGGCACAACCAAAATAACAATTATAATAAATCATAATTAACTCGTACCCAACACGTTAATGAGTCAACCAAATCATAACAAATTCCCACAATTTGTCATAACCATACATATATGTTTTGTAGTGTGTATTATATCATTCCCTAATGTGTAAGGCATAGATTGGAAGGGGAAAAAAAAAAAGAAAAAAAAAAAGATAGACAGTGAAAAATGTTCTTCGCATTTTTTGGTGAAAAATAAAAGACAACGAAAAACATTTTTTATGATCTACAGAAAATAAGCCCATTTAGACGGAATATATTTTTCACTTCTAAAAGGGAGAATGCGTTTTTCCGAACTAAAATTTTACTAATGCTATTACATTATCACCACTACCATCAGCTCCACTACCACACCACTACTACCACAACCCAACTACCATGAACAACTTTAACCTTACAAACCTGAATAACATGATAATGTTTTGATTCTAAATCAAATTATGTCAACAAGGCTTTTCAATTTCAAATTTTTTTTATTTTTTATTTTATATCTTTTCCATTCAATCGAAAATCAATTAGAACCATTCCATCCAACAGAGATCATACATTATAGAATTCTGAATTTAAGTTTTATAACATTCTAACAACAAAAATATTACAACATAAAACGTTTTATAACAAGCACCTACTACAATTTTGGCGGGCAAAGTAGCCATTGTCTTAAATCTAAGAAACTAATTCATAAGAAATAAATATGACAAAGTTCCACACAAAAAAAAAGAAAAAGAAAAAAAAGACTCAAACAAAACATATCTGTTCCAACGTGTTAGACATATTCAAATAGGGGACAGACTTCCAACGAATTGATAAGAACGAGTATAAGAATATTGGTTTAAATACAATCTATGACACTTACCTTTGGGAGCATCATCACGAAGCACCTTCGTTGTCTTGTAGCAGAGACTATAATAAATAACTTTGTCGGCAGTAGCTAACACCAGTCCGAAATCATTTTCTTTTACTCCCTTGGCAATGCATAGCACGTGAAATTTGTAGGTCTTGCTTGTGTCATCTATCTCAGGGAAGACAGAAATTAAGGGTCTAAGATTGACACGGCACTTCACAGTCCAACAGTAAGAGTCTCTTTCCATCTGAAGGATTTTAAATCCCATAGCAAAGCACAATCGCATCTGAATGAGAATCAAATGACAACAACATTCTCCAAAATACTAGCCTTGTATACAGAAAGAATTTTAGGAGCAATAGGATTTGGAATTCGTATCAGCTCCTCTAAACCAACATCGAATCGAATGTGATGGACATTACTTAACCAATGGATTGCTCCATTCCAAAAGACCACTTCAAGACTATTAAATGGTAGTACATCAACAGTAATATGCTTCCAAGACTTATTCTCCGAAGAGTGGATATCGAATTGATAAGAGGGATTAGAGCGATTAGACAAAACAACTTTGTAATGAGGTGATTGTGAAGGACCAAAAGCCAAGTAAGCGATTGATGGATTACCACCATGTTCAGGAAGTAGAGTGAATTTCTGGGTGGTGAGATTACAAACAATGTAACCTACTCTCTTGCAATTATAAACAAGGCGATGAATCTCGCACAAGAGTAAGCCATTGTAAGATCTTTTAATCCTGATTGTAGCAGGAGATTCGATGAAGGCGAGTGTGGGGAGGCTTGATTGGTTGACAAGCGAGACAGAGTTAGCTTCTTCATTTCTTAACCAACAACGGTGGTAGAAGAATAAGCCAGAGATGGAGCGATTGCGATGACTTCCGATGAAGCAGAATCGATGATCAACTTTCTTCTTCTTTTGTTGGATATTTTGTTCTCCATTGTTGGCCCTTTGCAGAGATGTGAATAACATGGGCTTTTTAGGGTTTGCAAAGGGAAAACTGTGATTAATTGGAAGAAAAAAAAAATGGAAAATTAATCCTACAATAAATATTAATATTTTCAACAATAATAGAAATCCACATTTTGCAACCACAAATACATATTTTCAATATTTTGAGAAGGAAAATTCTACTTTACACACTTTCTACGATATGCACCCCTATGTTATCGTTTTTTATTCTTTAGCTATGATCAATTTTCTTCTTTAATTATAATTTTATTTTAATTATGACTTATAGGATTTTTTATTATGTCTTATATGCTATATGCTGTTTGGTTATAATTTTTTTTTTAATGACTCAGAAAGTATAAAATTATACTAGTTTTCTTCTTTAATTATAATACATAAATATTCATCATTCAAATTTAAGTTTAACTTAGAAATAAAATGCCAACCGCAGGCTTATTATAAATTTTGTTTAATGTATATGACACATTAAAAAATACTAAATTATTTTAATAATTATATTATCATTTTATTACATTTATTTCTTAAAAAATAAACAATAAATATGTTTTGAACAATGAACACCAATGAGAGCTCATGCATGATTTTAGTACTGTACTTTTGAACAAAACAAACAACATGGTGCCATGTTCTTTCGAAGGAAGAAAAAAAGAAAAGTAATATTAGGAATGATGAAAAAAAATATCATAAAGATAATTATGAAAGATTTTTCATTTTTAGATTACACATATAATAAAATACTACACATTAATTAAAGAATAACAAAATTTCATGATGCATTTTATAATATTTTTTTCATTATCCTTAGTATTATTTGAAAAAAGAAAAGATGGCATGTTTTTCGCCACTAAATGTCGTCGTAATGACACTAATTGATTATTGAGACGTCCTTGATATATGCAATTAATTGAGACGTCGTTGATATATGTAGGAGTTTATGATATTTTAAAAATGTTGGCTAAAGTATTTAATGGCCCTTTATAAATATAAATTAACGGCGACCATTTCTATGACTTAAATTATAAACATCGTTTTAGCTTTATATAGTATTTTTAGGACCTATTGCATTGTTTTTCACAGATTACTAATTTTAAAAATTTTCTACAATGCATGGATTTCATCTCAATAATTTGAATAGTTAATTTTTAAGATTGTAGATCATCTATTAAAAAAATAATATTAATACGATAATTGGAGTCACATAATTTCAATGTATTTGCTGTTAATTTTTTTTTTAAAAAAATAGACCATTTATTTCATTTCTATTTCATAAATAAGATGATTAAATTATAAAACTACATTATCATATGAATTTGATAAATTGCACTGAAATCCCCGCAATACCTTTGAAATTAATTGTCAACCCATTTATTCTCTCAAATATCACTACATTCCTTTACTTTGGAAATTTGTCTAACAACTGCCTTGTTTGGGATGCTGGTGTTTTAGCTTAAATAGTCAAAAAGCATTCAATTATAATTTATATTATTCTCTTTATTTTTTGAACGTATTTTTGTAAAAAATTAAAAAATTAATTAAAATAATTACTTTCCAAGCACCCCTTAGTCAAACTGCTAGTCATCAAACTGCTAGTCATCCATCCATTGACTAATAGAAAAACATAACAAAAATAGATATAATGATGCATAAAATATCAAAATTACCCCAATCATTTATCTCTCTCCCCTCTTTTAATAGCTCTAACAGATTTCTTTTCTCTATCTTATCAAGCAATCCTACTCCATCATCCATCATCCATCATCTATCACCACCACAACTCCAAATGTGTGCTTATGAGCAGTCCTACCAACTCCAACACATAATGGCTTCAATGCATAAATAATAACACTTAGATACCAAAATATTTCTTTGTTGTTATTAGGGACTAGTTTTTCTACTGTGGTTCACAATCAGATTGCCTAGGGTTATCTCTGGCCCAATTCAAAGCCACGAGATATGGAAATGTCAGGTTTCATTATGCATGTTGTTCGAGAGATTTTCTGCACAACCAACATCCAAAAACTAGGAGAAGATGGGGGATATGAACTACGGTCCGATGGATAACTAACCTGTAGCAGATGAGAGTTGGGTTGCAGCATTGATGCGGTAGATGGGGGTTAGGTAATGTATCACTTAACTCCATTACATCTCTAAGTTGTTTGACAAAATGCCCTATCCACTTCTCATGCATACAATGGCCACTGCTTGCTTAAGAAGCTTATGGTCTTCTAGTGCTTCTTGTGGACTCTCTTAGGACTCATTGGTCAGTGTGGTAAGTTATGGTACAACAATATTACATATGTAGGAGATGTTAAGAAGATAAACTATTGTCCAATTCAGTTAATTTGTGATTTGAAGATAGAATAATTATGAAAGCAAATTAAATATATATATATAAAATTAAACAAGTAAGGATGAAAGACAAATCAATTCTATGACCATTGTGATGGTGGACTTCCGAACAATAATAATTATGCATGAGAAGGAGATTTCATAATCTCACCTTGGGCCGCGGTTTCGGCCGGGTTGAAGGTGGTTCGAGCGTGTTTGGGTCGAATTGGGCTACGTCGTTGTAACAACCCTCGTTACCGTTAACCGATAAACGCCGATTACTGCTAAACTAAGACTGATTATGACTGATAACTGAATTGATTTAAATACTGAACTGACTGACTGGAATCTGGAACGGATTCATTGATTGTATCCGTTTGAATTACATTCTTTCTATTTGACTGTTTAATTATCTGTTCGTGTTTTTACGTTTAAATTGCGAATTGCAGGCCTTATCGGCGACCGAATCGGAAATCGATTAGTGTTTTGTAATCATCATAATTTATGCGATTTTATGGTGTAATTATCTGAAAACTGATTAGGTATGATTAAATTAGATTAAAATGAGTTAAATTGCATTGTTGCACTTATTTACATGTTTGCCATTGTTAGTAGGCCATTATACCAACATAGAGAGACTTAGTCTTGCATTGTAAAACATTTGTTTCAGTCATCTTTCTTGAGTGTTCAGTCGACCAAGAGAGAGGAGAGGGAGAGTTTGAGAGAATTGAGTTGTTCTTGGTAGTTTTACTTGGTGACTTGAAGAAATTGTAGAGGATTTGTGCAATTGAGCTTCCATACTTGCATTTGGGGACCTAGGTAAGGAACCTATCCTTTCAATTGTGTGTTCAAAGCTTGTTCTTGCATGATTCATGAGCCTCTAATGATTTAAGTCAAGTTTTAGCCTAATAGTGTTGATTGGAGTTAGAATTCATGCATGCATGTGTTTATCCTTGCATTTTGATGTTGATTTCATGGCAATTGGTGCATGCATGTTCATAGTAGTGTAATGGTCCATGATTTCATCTTATTTTGAAAAGAATGAGCTCATTTGAGCAAGCTTTGAAGCTTTGAATTGAGTTAAATTCATGCATGTCATGTTTGAAATTATGTTCATGAAATTTGGTTTGAAATTGGATCTAAATGAACTACCTTTGGGCCTTGATTTTACAAATTGAGCTTTAAATCATGTTATCCTATGTATTTACAAGTGTTTTCTAGGAAATGGGCCCAAAGGAACTGAGTTTGATGCATTTGGAGTTGAGTTTGAGCTTGAGGTTCGAATATGGAAATTCCAGATTTTGAACTCACGCTCGAGCGGGGTTACTGGCGCTCGAGCGTGAAATTCGTGCTCTCAATACTTTGCACGGTTTTGAAGTCCGCTCGAGCGGAATAATTGATGCTCAAGCGGGACCTTGTGTCTCACGCTCGAGCGGATATCGAGCGCCTATCAAGCGTGATTTTCACACATCCAGTACTTTTGCCCTGTTTTGCAGAACGCTCGAGCGGGAAAGTCCACGCTCGAGCGGATACCTTTGTCTGCATTCACGCTCGAGCGGGGAAACCAACACTCGAGCGGGAACTCTGTTTTCTGAAAATTCTGAAAATGTTTTTTAAGTGCATCTTCGCATCCTCATCCCATCCTAGGCATTCTTAGGCCTAGTTTAAGGCATCTTAATGAGGATATAGATGTAGAACCACACCGAGGCAAATTAGGGCCTGGTTTGGCATGAACTATATAATCCATCTTTTTATCTTTTTATCTTTTTTCCATCACATCACCTCTCTACTTTTTTGTACATCTTTTCGTAAAAAGACAAAAAGTACACTTTTTTAAGACACCCCAAACCAACCCTAGGGATTAAGTTATTATTTTTTCCAACTGTGTAGCTTAGTGTGTGTGTTCAATCTGTTAACTGTGTAGGGTTGGCTTCCGAGGAGACGTTCTAGCTTACTGTAGCCCAGAACTCTGTGAGTAACAACTGTGTAAAGATATGTTCAAAAATGATTATCTTCTGAGCAATTGAACTGTACTGCTTCCGAACTGATACTGTTAATTGAATGAATGTATGTCCTATATTCTGAACTGTATTGTGGCATCCTTAGCACCTACTGTTTACTGTTACTGTTACTGTTACAGAGATCTCTGTCGGTTCTCTTGTTGGAACCACTACTGTTTACTAATTGATGGCCATCATTTACTGTTCGGTCTTTTAAGACCTACTGCTTACTGTACTGTTATGCTATTTAATGTGCCACATATGGCTAAATGACTGATATACTGAATCAATGAACTGTTTTCATTACTGTAAAGACATTCATTCTTAACCTCTTTACGTATGGTGTTATTCACTGGGCTTTAGCTCACTGCTCATATATATATGTAGGTGTACAGGCACCAGACCGCGGCTAGAAACGTCGGGGTAGACTCCAGTTTTGTCAAGCCAACCACTGTGCCTCACTGCGAGGTTCCGAGCCTGCCAAGCTAAGGCTTTGGGGTGTTTTATTTATCCCCCGTCTGTTTCTGCATCTGTTTTGTAATAACTGTATAGACTGATAGCACTGTACTGTACTGTTAAATAGAGATTAAGTCCCTGTTTTGAATGACTGTATATGTTATACAACTGTTCTGCACTATATGTATATTTGCATAAAAAATCTTTTTCCATACAGACTGTCACAGCTCATTGGACATTGTTTATTTACTGTATTAGCTTCTGCCAGGCCCCTGCACTCTGTTTTACTGTATTCCTGTTAAGCAGGCCTTCGGTAATCTCGGATTACTGGCCGGTTACGGTGCTAAACCCATAGGGGCGGGTTTGGGTCGTGACAGTCGTGCTTGGAGGAAGTTTGCTCGGTAGAAGTCTAGACCAGATTTAGCCGAGATGATCCTCTGCTAACCCGACTTCTTTTGTTCGCTTGTTTAGCTCGGTGTGTGAGATCTGCCGCAGATCGGCCCAATCGAGTGGAAGCTTGGTCACAACGGATAACTATTAAGCTCGGTCATGATGAAGCTCGGCTGGGTCAGCGCTGCCGAGCTATCCATTCGTGCCAATGCCGTTTGGCAGTTTGATTAGGTGGTGCTTAGCTGAATTGACGCTGACACGTGGGGAAATGAGATAAGAGAGCAGGTCCACGCATCAGACGGTGAATGGATGCAAGGGGCAAGCGTAGAAGGTATATAAGCATGACTGCGTCCCCCATACTGAGGATGGAACATCAATTGGTGAGAGAAACCCTAGCACTTAGCTCCTCTCTCTCTCTTTCTCTAAGTGTGTGCTAACTTGACCGTTTGAGGGGTTTTCTGGCAACACACCGCCGGGTAGCTCACCGCTGTTGTGTTCGCAGGTTAACCGGATCAAAGCGAAGCTTGGACGCGAGGAGTACGGGCGATATCAGATATTTTTCCCCCCGCATAATTGGCGCCACCTATGGGAAACTTGAAGTAGACATAACCTTGCCCTCTAGGCTCATCCAATCGCCCTCCATGGCAAACAACGACAAAGTACCATTATCTGGCATCGATGGTATTACCCCACAGTCAGTTCGACGGAGAGACGAACTTTCCGCCATTTCAAACATGGCGGACCTAGAAGCTTCCCCTAGAGGACTTCCTAGGGATGCACGAGATAAGCACGCCAGAAGCTTTGGTCACTTGCGGAGTCTAGACGGACACCGGCAGCGGAGGGAGTCGCTCGCCCAACGCTTGGAGCACAAGTTGAGGAACCAAGGCACCGTCATCCAGTGAATGGCAGTAGAGATGGAAGCTCTTAAATGGCAAGTCAAAGGGAAGGATGTTACTAGAGTGGGTGACCATAGTGAGCGCACCTAACGCCGCCGCTCAGGCAGCCAGAACCAACGACACACACCCTCCCTCTCCATCACCAGAAGCTATGGGTTTGGAGACAAAGACCCACATGCTAAGAAGTCTAGCGCACAAGATAGTAGCTACCATCCCTTACGTCTGTTGACAACATCGAGGTATTCTTACTCCGCTCATTCGGAGGACCTGAGGGACGTCTTAAAGGAACAAGCTCGCCGATGGGAGGTTCAAAGGGTGCCGGCGCTCCAACAGTTATCCTACGGGAGTCACGCTAGCAAGGAAGTCATAATGCCACCAACACGCTTAGCCGTGCCAGTCCTTTTGGACAAAGATTTGGCGAGGCTGAGCGCCACCCCCTTCTTTCTTGAGATAGGGACCACACCGCTCCCAGTAGGCTTTCACCAGCCCAAGTTTACACTTTATGACAGGAAAAGCAATCCATACATGCATGTAAGCCACTTCCGGCAAGACATGGCTTGACACCGGCGTAATGATGTTCTTATGTGCCTTATTTTCCCATCGAGTCTGGGCGAGTTGGGCTTGAAATGGTTTGAGAGGCTCCTAGAGGAAAACATTGAAAATTGGCAGCAATTGGTGGAAGCGTTCATGACTCGATTCAAAACCAACACCAAGACATCAAAGGAAGTGGACCACTTCCTGAGCGTCAAAATGGAGTCAAGCAACTCCCTCAAAGCATACAACGCAGGTATTGGGAAACCTTCAACGAAATCCTGGATTGCCCGACCAACCTGGCAATCACCTAATATAAGCACAGCCTCCCGGTTAGACATAGATTGAGGGACTCATTCACGATGAATCAACCGACTTCCATGGGACAACTGATGCAATGCATCAATGAGTACATCCGAGTGAAGGATGATGCGGTGGCGTCCACCGTGAAGGCAAATCTGGTGGCAACAGACAAAAGAGTGGCTGGGAAAGTACACGCGGTCAGACAGGAGACAAACCGTCCAAGTGACTGCACAAGAAAGTCAGACCATGGTCCAGATCGTAGAAATCGGGGTAGAGGTCGTTTCAGTGACCGAACAGAGTATCCCCACGATGACACAGTAGATGCGAAAAGAAAGTTGAACGCTCGGATGGGCATCAGCATGGTATTTAAGATTCCAATCTATCGCATACTTAGTGAAATTCGCGATGAGGATTACGTCTGGTTTCCCGCTAAGTTAGGCGATGTGCAAAAGGGCTTCAATCCGCAGTACCGCTGCACATTTCATAGGGAGCAAGGGCACTGGACGGAGGACTGTTTGCCCTTGAAGCAACACTTGGAAGAGTTAGCCACAGCCGGTCACTTGGACTGTTACATCGATGGGGACATTAATGCCGCGCACCACACCCTGGCTGAGCCGAGCGGTTCGGATAACCTAGAGGCGCCCCCCCAAGGAGTGGTCAATGTGATCTACGGTATAATGGAGCTAGCGCGGGTATGCGAGCTCCAAGAGATGATGAAAAAGGCGGAACATATAAGGGAAGTTTTGTCAGTCCAGCCCGTGATCAAAAGGGGCCAGACAGAGGAGAAAAATGTGATTAGCTTCTCAAGTAGGGACCTTGAGCGCATCCAAACGCCGCACAATGATGCCCTAGTAGTCACCCTTCGCGTCAGGGACTTCAATGTTAAGCGCATCTTGATCGACCAAGGTAGCTCGGTCGAGATCATGTACTACGACGCCTTCAAGTAGCTAAAACTCCGGGATACGGACTTGGCTCCGACAACTTCGCCACTAATTTGAATAGTTAATTCACAACCGGAGTGGCCGATGGGAAAGATAATCTTACCGGTCAAAGCCGAATCCATGGTCAAGGCGGTGGAGTTCTGGGTATTAAAGGTGCCGTCCACATACAATCTAATCCTGGGTAGGGGATGGCTTCACGCCATGTAGGCGGTAGCGTCAACTTACCACCAGGTCATGAGGTTCCCCTCGGCTACGGGGGAAGTTGAGGAGATTTGGGCCATCAAGTCATGTCAAAGCAGCGTTTCGTGGCAGTAAATGGGAGCTAAGCTGCCAAATGATCCAGGGTCCGGAAGACCAAAATGTCCTTGATGATGTGGGCACCAGGGTCGAGGAAAAGCCTTTTGAAGAGTTAGTAGAGGTGTGGATCGACACAGAAAGTCCTGGCAAGTTCTTTTAGCTAGGATCTAGCCTGACCGCCCAAGAAAGGACTGAGATGGTGGAGTTTTTGGTGGCGAATATCGAAGTCTTTGCATGGACGCCGTATGATATGCCTGGCATTGATCCAAGCTTTATTTGCCACCAACTCAATGTCTTCCCGGACGCGTGTCCTGTCATTCAAAGAACAAGAAGATCAGCCCTTCATCACACAGAGGTAGTCGTAGAGGAAGTCAAAAACTTGCTGGAAACTAGAGCAATCCAGGAAGAGCACTACCCTCGGTAGGTTTCGAACACGGTCATAGTACCCAAGAAGAATAGGAAGTGGCGAGTCTATGTTGATTACAAGATGGTCAACCGAGCTTGCCCTAAAGACAGTTTTTCTCTGCCCCAAATAGACCAGCTAGTGGATCTTACAGCCGAACACAACCGGCTCAGTTTCTTGGATGCCTATCACGGTTATCACCAAATCACCATGCATGAACCCGACCGCGAGATAACCTCTTTCAAGACCCCAAGGGGATTGTTCTGCTACAGAGTCATGCCTTTTGGTTTGAAGAACGCCGGGGCTACTTTCCAGAGGATGGTGACTACGATGTTTGCCCCTCTGCTAGGCCGAACGATGAAGGCTTACATTGATAACATGGTGGTCAAAAGCAAGTAGCAGGCCGACCACTTATCCGACCTAGCTAAGATGTTTGCCATTCTTAAATAATACAAGCTTCGTCTGAATGCGTCAAAGTGTGCCTTCAACGTGGGATCGAGGAAATTCCTGGGCTTCCTAGTCACAAACTGAGGCATCGAAGCGTACCCCTCACAAATCAAAGCCATACAAGAATTGAAATAGCCCGACTCGGCAAAGGATGTGCAACATCTTGCCGGTATGGCAGCCGCGCTTCACCGATTCATAAGCCGGTCATCAGATCGTTGCCGCCCCTTCTTTCGAGCCTTGAAGTCTAAGTTTTCATGGGATGAAGAGTGTGACAGGGCCTTGGCCGAGCTCAAGATGTATTTGTCTTCCGCCCCACTCTTGGTGACACCCAAACTCGGCGAGGAACTTTAACTTTATCTGGCTATTTCTCAACATGCGGTTAGCGCGGTGCTTGTCCAGTCAGAGGGCATCCAATATCTCCCTATCTTTTACGTGAGCAAAATATTGCTGCCAGTAGAATCCAGGTACTTGCCACTGGAAAAACTTGCTTTAGCACTAATGATGGCTTCCAGGAAATTGACGCATTACTTTTATGCTCACACGATCGTGGTGCTGACCGAATTCCCTCTGAAAGCCTTATTTGAGCAGGCAGATTTCTCCGGTCAAATCCTGAAGTGGGCAGTCAAACTGGGGCAATTCGACGTCAAGTTTCAACCCTGAACCACTATCAAAGCCCCAGCATTGGCCAACTTTGTTGCTAAATTCTCGCCTGGAGTTCACCCAGTGTGCCCAGTGGATCTAACCGAGGTAGCCAGGGAGGCGTACGGAAGCCAAACAAAAATTTCACAGTAGAAAGATGTCGGCGACGCGGAACTTGCGCGCCCATCCGTAAAACCTTCAGTCGGAAGCGTACTTCAGCCCTGCAATGTGATGACGGGCTTGGGAGTAATAGATCAACCTATTGGGTCCAACGCCGCATTGTTGAAGGGGTATGGAGACACATCTATTGAAATCATCAGTGGCGGCCTTCTAGCAGACATAGCCGAGCAGCCGAGCGACCGTGATCCCATCAACCTTAAAGCCTCCCAGGATCCCTCAGAATGTTGGAAACTTTTCTTGGGAGAAATGTGGAAACGTTTTGTGGATGGCACCTCCAACCAGCACGGGCATAGTTTTGATCTCGCCGAACGGTCTCACTATCGAACACTCTATCACGCTCGGATTTCCAGTGTCAAATAACAAGGCCGAATACAAAGCACTACTAGCCGGGCTTAAGAGCGCGCTCCAATTGCACGCATCCGAGCTGATAGTCTACAACAACTCCCAACTCGTTGTAAACCAAGTATCTGGGGTGTACGAAGCCAAAGATGACAGAATGGCCAAATACCAAGCTCTAGTGAGAAAACACATCAAGGAATTCGAAGCAATAAGGGTCCAACAAATTGGTTGTGAAGAAAATGACCGAGCGGATGAGCTGGCCGGTCTAGCCTCCATGTTCGACAATTCAACTCCCAGTCCTCCCCTGATCGAGTTTCTTCTGAGACCTAGTATTGAAGACTCGGAGCAAACAGAAGTACCTTACACCGAGCTTGGTCCCTCTTGGATAGATCCCATCATCCTTTTCCTGAAATAAAGGACCCTTCCGGTCGACAAAAATGAAGCACATAAAGTCTGGGTGAAGTTAGAGCGGTTTTGGCTCTCTCCATCTGGCACTCTATACAAGAAGTCATTCATCGGTCCGTACCTCAAGTGTGTTCATCCAAATAGTGTGGAAGCTTTCCTCTATAAGATCCATGAAGGTATGTGTGGAAGTCACATCGAGGGGAGATCTTTGGCCTACCGCACTATTTCGCAAAGATATTGGTGGCCGTGCATGCAAGCCGACGCTCAGAAATATGTTAGAAAACGTGAAAAGTGCCAAAAATTCGACCACCAAATTCACCAACCGGCCAGAGAACTTCTCCCTCTCACAAGTCCTTGGCCTTTCGCAATGTGAGAACTGGACATAGTAGGACCACTCCCAACAGCGCCAGGCAACTGAAAGTTCTTCATTGCGGCGACGGATTACTTCACCAAATGGGTTGAAGCTGAGCCCTTAGTGTAATAACCCCAAAATGCGTATAAGAAATCATCTGTATTTAACTATGGGATGAGGTGTTTTAATTTAGTTATATCTTTTGGAATTGAAGCATTATCTGTTGAGTTACGGATTTAAAATTGAAATTACCGACCTATATGAGTTCAGAAATCAAAATTGAGTACTTGGATATGTTAACGAGAATTTTTGAAACTATTTGGGAAAATTAATTGGAAATCTAATTTGTCTGATTCGTTAATGCACGTTTGGGCGGTTAACTTTATACTGCAAATTGAAGGCCTTAGAGGCTTCAGAAACCGGAACAGAGGGCATATTTATGATCAGCATAATTTTTAGAGTCATCTGGGAAGTTTAATTGAAAATTGATTTTGTGCGATTCGTAAGGGCACGTTTGGTTTCCCCCTTTATGGTGAACTTATGTGTGTATTATATATGCATAGATATATGAGTTGTTGAACTCATCACTTTGGGTCAAAAATATCTAAGGGAGAGAAAGAGTGAACCGTGAGAGAGAGAAGGAGAGCCAACTCAACACCCATGGGGGATTTGAAGATTATTGAAGAAAATAGAAGAGAGAGGGAAGAGATCAACCAAGAAGTTTGGGAAAATTGAAGAGCTTAAAGGGAAGAACAAGGGTTTGGGGTCAAGACGAGGACATCATTCCACTGCTATCAGAGACCTACCACTGTGAGTAATAATACGGTTGTTACTAACGTCTTATCCTTGTAAGTGATTACACTAACAGTTATGTCAGCTGGAAATCAATGTGAATGTTGAAAGATTTACATACGTCGGTATGACTTTGGAATCATTTTGTTCTGTCAATAACGAACATTAACTCTATGTTATCTATAAATGAACTATGTCGTCTTTTAAGAATAAAGGGAACTTATGTTCATCTTAGAATGATGAAATTTGGGTGCATTTAAGATCATTTTGGGTTGGCACTAATGAATCGAGATTATTCTGTTATATGACACATGAACTTGAGATCGTTCAGATCCTATGACATAAATGCAAAGGTCTAATGTTATCATATAACCCACGTTAGAATGTGAAGTGTTCTATCCTCATGAAATGCAATGGAATGGCATGTATGCCCTCTGTTAATGATATGTTCGCTCTTGATCCTCGTTAATGTTTATGTTCTGCTATTTATGAGACAACTATGCTGATAGTTAATATGCACATTCTGTTATCTTCAAGTTAGTGGCATTAATTCATGATGAACAAGTGAAATGTGGGTACATTATGAAACTACAGCATTTATGTACCTTTGGAATCGCCCAATCTGTTAATGGTTGCTGTTAGCACTTTGTTAAATGTAACTTAATTATGCTAACTCATTTGAATGATAAAAAGAAACCGTGTGCCTCTGTATGACTATAAGACTAGTCTGTTATGATGATATCTGTGGTTATTCCATTATGATGTTCATTTCGTTTATATTATGACATGATGAGACTTATTGATTTCTGGTATGGAACAAAGTGTTGTACGGAACTAAGTGCTACACTTTGGTGGGAGGCACTTCTAGAATCCGTGCGAGCCACCTCTTGAGTCCATATATATATGAACTGGGCTTAAAGCCGTTCTGTTATTTCTGGGCCGATGGTCGTTCTGTTATTTCTGGGTCAATGGTCGTTCTGATATTTCTGGGACTATGCCCGTTCTGTATCTGTTAGGCCTATGGTCGTTCTGTATCTGTTAGGCCTATAGTTGTTCTGTACATTACTGAGCTTAAAGCTACTCTGTTAAGCAAACTGAACCCATGATTATTCTGAAAATAATTACAGAAAGAAGTTAATCATATATCTCTGCAGTTATATGCTCTATCATTCAAGTTAACCATTACATTATTTATATACTATTATTCATTGAGTTTTACTCACTCTGTATTTTGTCCATTTCTGTAGGTAAGCATCTGGGAGGCCAGTCCTAACCCTTAAAGCTCGTCTCTCTCTTGTCAACCCCAGTGTGTCCAGGCACTTAGATGGAACCATACATTTTGCAAGGTTTTACTAGGTTTTTGGTTTATGCTTTAATTGTCTGTCTAAGGTCTAAGTGTATATAACCCTTTTACCTTTAAATATTCTTGTTATGTGCCCAATTTTGAGGGCTGGGTCTGTATATGTATATGTGCATAGCCGAATTCTCAGATGCACGTCACTGTATGTTTATCTGCCTTATGTTCTGTTTGCGATCCTGGCATACTAGTGATAGCTCAATGGATGTCATGTATGTTATTATATGATATTAAATGCTTCTGTTCATGCCCCATATGATATGTATATCAGATTTAGTGTCCGTTTTCGAATAAGTCATGCCCAAACTTTTAGGGGCGGGTTTGGGGCGTGACACTTAGCGACCATCAAAGAGAAGGATGTCAAACGATTTGTTTGGCAGAACGTGATAACGCGGTTTTGAGTCCCCAAGGCTTTGATTTTTGATAATGGCACCCAATTTGACGGGCGCTTGTTCAGAGGATTTTGTGAGGAATTGAAGATAGAATTCTACAATTCCACCTCGGCCTACCCGTAGTCCAATGGCCAAGTCGAAGCATCAAACAAGACCAATCTTGATGGGTTGAAGAAAAGGCTTGAGAAAGCCAAAGGAAAATGGGCCGAGGAAGTCCTTAATGTCCTCTAGGCATATCAGACAACCACGAGACGCTCGACCGAGGAAACTCCTTTCGCCCTGGCATATGGCATGGAGGCAGTCATTCCATTAGAAATCGGCATGCCCACCATCCGCAGTGAAAATTTTGAGCCCAAGTTGAACTCTAAAGCCATCGCCCTAGAATTGGACCTAGTTGACGAATGTCGAGAAAAGGCGTTAATCCACGTGGTTGCATACCAACAAGAATTGTCCAGGAAGTACAACAAAACAGTGCACCCTAGACCGTTTAAAGTGGGGGACTAGGTTTTAAGGAAGGTGATGGGCAACACACTAGTGCCAGGCGAAGGCAAGCTGGGGACAAACTAGGAAGGGCCTTACAGGATAATCGGTCTGGCGGGCAAGGGGGCATACCACTTGGAGGACTTGGACGGCAAAAGCATACCCCGACCGTGGAATGTGGCTAACCTTAAACTGTACTATTTTTAGTATTTGTCTTTTATATATAATTTTTTGTGAAAGAACTTGTTCCCCCTTTACCTTTTAATGTAATACTCCGTTTCGCAATGTAATGGAAATGAATTATTTCTGCTTAAGAAGTTTATTATGTTCGAAGTAATGTAGTGGATGAGGGGCATATGCTTCCAAAAGCTGAGATGATTTAGCCCGGCTAAAGAGTTGATGGTTTGCTTAACTCTGATGTTTTAGCCAAGATGATTTTGCCCGGTTAAAGAGTTGATGGTTTGCTCAACTCTGATGTTTTAGCCGAGATGATTTAGCCCAGTTATAGAGTTGATGGTTTGTTTAACTCTGATGTTTTAGCCGAGATGATTTAGCCCGGCTAAAGAGTTGATGGTTTGCACAACTCTGATGTTTTAGCCTAGATGATGTAGCCCAGCTAAAGAGTTGATGGTTTACTAAACTCTGATAAATGGTTAGCGATTTGCTTGAACCTGAAGGTAAAGCCGAGATGATTTGCCCCAGCTACAAGAGTTGATGGTTTGATCAACTTTGATGTTTTAGCCGAGATGATTTACCCCGACTAAAAGAGTTGATGGTTTGCTCAACTTTGATGTTTAGCCGAGATGATTTATCCCGGCTAAAAGAGTTGATGGTTGGCACTATTCTAAGATTTTAGCCGAGATGATTTACCCCGGCTAAGAGAGTTGATGATTTGCTTAACCCTGATGTTTTAGCCGAGATGATTTACCCCAGCTAAAGGGTTAACGATTTGCTCAACCCTGAGGGTTTAGACGAGCTATTTTACCCTGGCTAGAAGAGTGTGATCCGTTCAGTTCTAGACAATTTTCGTCTTTGAAAACCGAGATAATTTTCTCGGTTCAATCAAATTGTAATACGTCGGGCAATAATTTTCTCGGTTGAATAGAAAACTACGGCAAACATTGCAAACAAAACAATAACTTTTCATTGATGGGAAAATTTGGTACATGAAGTGGGGCTTGTAGCCCCTGGTTATAAAAACTCAAACAAAAACCAAAAGAAACAAGTCTAAACTACGCTAACGGGGAGAGGTCGGCAAACTCATCCGCGGCTCCTTCTGTCACGACCTCTAAGTTAACAACAACAGCCTTCTTCTTTTCGCCGAGCTCCTGCTGGCTACTCTCATCCTCAGCTTCTTTTTCTGCCTCCTCTTGCAAAGCGTTGAAGACTTCATTGGCATAAGGAATTAGGTAGGCCGGTAGGAAAGTCAGGGGAGAAGAAGCAAACACCTCGGTCTCCTCTCCTTGACCGAGCTTTTCACAACCGGCCTTCCAACCGGACTTGAAATAAATGTCCTTGGTGGCTTCATTGATGTAGTTGTCCTCGGCCTCTTGGAAACTGAGATTGTTGGCCTCGTCCACGGAAACCTTCCTCGCTTTTTTTTTCGGCTGCAAGTTGGGCTTTCAGCTCATCTCTCTCTTGCTCGGCAAGGCCGAGCTGGCCAAGGAGTCTTGCGTTGTCAGCATTGGCCATTTTGAGCAAAGGCTTAGACCTCCCCAGCTCGGTTTCCAGATGCTTGACCTGATTGGCCCCATCGGTTACCTTTTGCCGGAGCTTGTGAATCTGGTCCATCACGAGATGTTGTTTCTAGATGGCCTGCAAGAGGATGCGTTAGAGTTCAAATAAGAAAATTAACCGTGCAAACACTTTGGCAAATTTGAATAAATGTGTAGAGCTCTTACCCAGGTCATAGATTTAACTGAGCACTTGACGAGCCGGGTGTCGGGTACGTGGTCATAGCCGGTCACGTCATTCGGCAGAAGCAGTGCTTTGGTTAGGTCAAAAGCCAACAGATGTTCTTTATCGCCTTTGACTGAGGCATTGGCCGGGATCTCCTTACCCCGGTGTTTCAAATGTGGCTGCCACGGGGGGAGTTGGTTCAGATCCCTCTGCCAGTTGCTCGGTGCTTAACTCGGCCACAAGCTCGGCAGTTGGGTCAGCGGACCGGGGCCTTTTTCTCGGTCTGCGACTTTCCTTGCTGGCTGGCGCTGCAATGGTCGACGCCAAGGCGATAACGGTCCCAGATATTTGACCAACAGTTGTGGATGCTCGGTAACTCGGTTGACGTGGCGGTTATGAGATTCTTAATGTGGCTTTTTTTGGCCATTTCCTCTTCCTCTGTTAGCCGAATTAGTGGCATGTCCGGTAGTATTGGATTAGGTAGAAGGGATAGGGCTCGCAGAAAGTCGATGACTTTACTTTTGTGAGGAGTCGAGTATCTATAGCTCGGTACGTATCCAAGAAGGTCGTGGCAATCTCGGTAACGATACCATAGCACGGCTCTAATGGCAACCTCGTCTAGATTGAAGTAGTTCGCTTGCAAGGCTTCGATAGCTGGAAGGAAAGGAGCAATTAGTGCAAAACAATAAAGGAAAGTAATTTGACCAGTTAAAGAGCGTGGCTTACATGTTGAACCGAAGTTCTTGCTGATGTACCAACCCGGCACATCAACTGTCTCATAATTCCCGGACACCCGAAAGAAGTCATCATCATGCATATCTTTGTCCGGGGGTACCGGTTACCAGCTTCTCCTTGCCCGGTCTAATCTTCAAATAGTAGTTAAACCCGTTAGCGGTGTGCCCGAGGGTGTACTGGTGCAAAATCTCGACTAACCCTAGGTTCAAGCAAAGCCGGTTGTTCAGCTCGGGTACCCCGTTTATTATTCTGTATGTATTGGTCGAAACTTGTGTCGGCGCTAGCCTAGTACGCCTTAAGAACTCACATATTAGAGGCTGAACCGGGAAGCGTAAACCTCCCTCGATTATGGACAGCACGGTAAAGGGGCATTGGTCCAGTCTACCCCAAAGTGTGGTGTCTTCTACACCGAGCTCAAGGTGGACGTCTTCAAGGACGTCATATGTCTCCTAGAACATGTCTAGCGCGCCCAACGTGTTAACAAGGAAGCAGTAACGCCCCTATGTGAAGCCGGGCTGTTTCAACATGGCGGTTTTGGTTTGGCAAAGTTTCGTGCGAAGGCAGCTCAGTCTTTGAGGGCCCTAGTGTTGGTTTCTGGTCCCCTAGGACACTACGGTAAAAGTCAAGTGTAAGTGGAAGGGTGGTCACACAAACGAGCTCGACTTTAGCTCAGACATATGGAGTGCTAGATCACCTCGGTCACAGTGGTATACCCAGAAGCTCGAGCGGACCAGATATTAGCCCAGTCGACCGGTCTAGCATTCTGTTACCTTAGTTCCTACACAAGTCTCACAAACTTGCAAATTGCTCGGTTTTGGTATTTTTTGGGATCAAACGAAGACCTGGAGCCCAGTTTGCCCCAGATCCTCACGTGTTCATCATAGAAGATGATGAATAGTTAAGGGAGAAGGGGAAATGTGGTTTTGGGGGGCTATATTCTAAATTAAACATCATTCAAAGTCCTAGAACCTACTGTTACCATGCCCTAGACTCAATTATGACAATCTCCGGCCCAGTTGTACAGTAAGAACACAAGTAACAGAGGAGGAGGAGAAGAGATTCGAAGAACTTATAAGTTTGGAGGTGAGAATCGGATCTTCATGCACGGAGACACTCCTGAGCGACAACAATGAAGCCAAATCCACTAGATGGATGCTAAGGTGTGGGCAAGAATAGTGTTGGATAGAGGGGGTTGCACTGTAGCTCTGGGTCGCTGGGTTGTCTGGAAGGGAAGATGAACAATAAGGAAAAAATGTGAAGGGACAAACGACGTATATGTAAGAGGAGAAAAGGCGCCAAAAGTTTGAATTTAAGAAGACGGTGTGGGACGGCTGGGACAGCTGTTCGGGGCCAATGAATAAATGACGCGTGCCTGCAATGACGGCGGCATCAGTACTAAAGAGACAGGTTGGCAAGTTGAGGCGCCAATCGAGAAAGTCAAGTTACCGAGCATGGAGCTTAGCGCGGTTAATGTCTTGGGGCGTACGACCGGGCAGAGGAACGACCACGGCCAGAGCATGTAATCCCAGTCACGCTAGCGCGGACGGAATTAATAGGCAATTGAGAGAGAGATTTCATAATCTCTCCTTGGGCCGTGGTTTTGGCCGGGGTTAAGGTGGTCCGAGCGTGTTTGGGCCAACCTAGGCTACACCATGCCGGGTGAAAGTTTGCTCAGTAGAAGTCTAGACCAGATTTAGCCGAGATGATCCTCTGCAAGCCCGGTGTAAACACCCTATTTTTGACCAACCTTAAGACTCAGATGTCATCGTTTGTGCACACGATGATCGCACATGTTTGTGCTTGTTTTGAGCGCCCGAAGGTCTCGGCTGGCTGCCTTGTCTTTGAGCCTCTTAACCCTTTGTGTTTTGGCCTTGGTTTTTTGGGGCCCAACCTTGTTGCCCCTTGCCTAGGGGGAGGAGAGGGCCTTGCCGGCCACTTTTGGCAGCTGCCGGCCACTTTTCTCTCTTGTAGGCCACTTCAAGTGGCCGGCCGGCCACTTAACTGGCCGGCAACCACTTTTTCTCTTCTTTAGATATTTGTAGATCTTTTGAGCCAGCTATGGCTCACTGAACTCATCCTTCATACATGTGTATGGAGGGATTGAGCAAGTTTTTTGCTTGTATTTCTCTATAAAAGGGGAGCTTTTTTTCCCTTGAGAAGGATTCAGATTTTTCAGAGCTAAAAATCTTCCTCTCTCTAGAATTCTCACACACACTCTCTCTCTATATTGTGCTATTGTGCTTAGAAGTGTTGTTTCTTCAGACTTTTGCACACAAACACCTAGTTAAACACCTTTACTTTGGAGCTGAGGTCCATTGGATTTTCATTTGAGGTCTTTGAAGTGCATTTGGTTTAGAATTGTTGCTGAAGTTGCCTCTTTGCTGCTGTGCTCTAAGGGTAGGGCACTTGTCCCTTTAAAAACTTTGTTTTGATTAAGAGCTTAACCATCTTTGCATGCTATTTTAAGGCTAGTTTTGGCCTCTCAAAAACTCTATTTTTAAGGCTTTAAAGTGTTGGTTTGAACCTTGTGGGGTTAGGGGGGGTGATCCCCCTCTTTTGCTCTTTGGCTTGTTAAGCCTCTTGAGCCAACTCTCTAAGCTTTTGATTCTTCCCTTGCTTGGCCTTTTTACCACTGAAACTCAGAGGAATTTCAATGTAAAAAGTTGCTCTTGTGGTCCAAAATAGAAGGGGGTGGTCCCCCTCTTCTTTTGTCTTGCTTGTAGGCCTTGTTGGCCTCCTACTTGAGCATGCTTTTCTACTCTTTTGTGACTTAGCTCAAGCATGTTTTTGTGACTTTTGGGACCTGCCATAGCTCTGTTTTTGGTTGGTTTGGTCATTGGTTGTTTGCTTCTTACACTTGTAGTGTAATTCTTGCTAATTAGCCTTGCATACTTAATGCTTTGGTCCATTATTCTAGCCTATTTTGGTCATACTCTAGCATATATTTGGTGTCATTTTAACATGCTTTAACTCTGATTTTGGTTGGTGGGGTCACCTCTTACTTGCATCTTATACTTGTAGTGTAATCCTACTTATTGGCCTAACATGCTTCATGCTTTATGTCTCTCATCTTAGCTTGTGTTGGCTCTATCTCAGCATGTTTTTGCCATTATTTTAGCACGCCTTAGCTCTGCCTTGAATGGTCTTGGCCATGTGAGGCTTGCCTTGTAGGGTTGTAGTGTAAGTGGCTTTGACTAGTTTCGAGTTTCAAAGTCCCTAACATGTTGTGTATGTGATGATTGCATGCCTTGGTCTCATCTCTCACATGATTTTAGTGTATATGGTGTATTCATACTCTCACATATTCCACTCCTTCATAGCTTTTGTGAGTTGTGCCTTATGCCTCACTTATGAGCCAATCTGTATGCATGCTTGTCTAAGCTTTTGGGCTACCATTTCAACATGCTTTACCCTTTGTTTTGGCATGCTTGAGCTCTGTCCAGAGCTGGCTTGGTTATTTAGGCCATGTATTGCATGCTTCTTATGTAGTGCTCTTTACTAGCCTTGTGCTTTAGGCCTTCTAGCATGCCCTATTTGTGTTGTTTGCATGATATTTTTTTTTTTTTTTTGATCAGCAAGAAGAAATCTTTATTGATGAAATCAAGAAAGAGTACATCAATAAAGAGGAGCTCGGAGCTACATTAAGCTCGGAGCTCCAGTTGGAGAGAATCCAACATAGAGGAAAACCAAAGAAAACAGAAACAGAACTGATATACAAAACACTCTAATATACAAAACTGAATCTGATATACTTCACCCTCTGAAACCCCCACCCAAATTGAATCTGATACAAAACCCAGCAGGTTGTACACCCAGCAGATTGCACACCTCAACTGATACAAACAGACCAACAAAAGTGCAGCTGACGAACACCCAACTAAGAGCACCATAGAACTACAGTAAGCTGAATCAGCAGGACTAGCAACAAAGCACACTGAACAAACCAGCAGGACTAACACCAGCAGGGGGATTTACCACAGATGAATCTGATACGCTGAAGACTAACACCGCATTTACTTCACTCTCTGAACCCACCTCCCAAACTGAATCTGATACGCTGAAGATTAAATATGAAATCATGGATAGAAAACAAATGATCCTTAAAAACTTCCTTAAACCACACAGCCAATTTTAACTTAATCAGATCCGTAATCCCATCCACACTAGGTACAACCTCCCGAAATAAACACTCATTTCGATGTTTCCGTAAAGACCACATCACAACTAGAGGAATGGCATTCGTCATCATCCTTTCCTTCTTGGTGAGACCCACCCCTGCCCACCATTCAAGCATATCCTCCACTGAGACTGGCAGAGCTCCTTGAATCTGCCACCATCTAAGCATTTCATACCACACTCTCCAAGCCACTGGACATAATAGAAGCACATGGATGAGAGACTCAGCTTCAGAATTACAAAGACAGCATTCTACAGATGCCCCAGCAGGAAGAACACCAATCCTGTGCATAAACTCAGCCGTCTTTAGCTTTCCTTTCCAAGCGAGCCATCCAAAAAATTGAACTCTGGGAGGGACATGTTTAACCCAAATCCTTTTGTTAACTATGCTGCAATTGCTGGAGCCCTCAACCAAGATTTTATACATAGATTGAACTGAATACCTTCCAGAATCTGAGGCTTTCCAGACAAGAGCATCTTCTGAGTCACACCTAATAATAGGACCTGCCTCAATCTGACTCACCAATCTGCTTAATTCCACTGTTTCCCAGTCAAACAGAGCCCTCCGAAACTGAAATATCCATTCACCAGCTTCCTCCTTCCTGATCATCATATCAGATAAAGACACTCTCTTGTCAACTACTACCCTGAACACCAGTGGAAATTCACGTTTAAGGCTCAAGTTATCACACCACTTATCCACCCAAAACTTGATTCTATGACCATTACCCACTTTCACCTTACAATTGTCCAGAAAAATACCCACCAGATTGCCACTCTGATTAGACTGTAATAGTATATCCTTCCACATTTTAGAGCATCTCACATTAGAGGTTATTTGAGGGCTCCAATTCCCCTCCTCAACCCTATATTTACTGCTCAAAACTCTCCTCCAAAAAGCTTTATTTTCCACACCAAACCTCCACCACCATTTTAACAAGAGACAATTATTCACTTCCTTCACTCTCCTAACCCCCAAACCCCCTTGGTCTACAGGCTTTGCCACTTCCTTCCATTTTACTAAATGAACCCTCCTCTTCAATTCAGATCCCCCCCACAGAAAAGAAGCTTGAAGCTTGTCCAACTCTCTAGCAATCCCCTGTGGCAGCTTAAACAATGACATGTAATACAGAGGCAGCGAGGATAGAACAGATTTGATTAGAACAAGTCTCCCAGCAAAAGACAGCAATTTCCTTTTCCAACCAGCTAGTTTACTCCTGAAATTGTCTAGTATAGGCCGCCAAGTTGCTTTCCTACTTGGGATAGCCCCCAGCGGTAGACCAAGGTATTTAAACGGCAATCCTTTAACTTCACAATTCAGCACTGATGCATACTCGGACATTTCCTCTTCTGGAATGCCCACACCACTAATAACACTTTTATGGTAATTTATCTTCAACCCTGATACCAACTCAAAACACCTCAGAATCTTCTTTATATTCTTTATCTCCCTTACATCAGCTTCACACAATAACAAAGAATTATCTGCAAACTGGAGATGAGTAAGAACTAACCCGTCAGCACCAATCCTCACCCCCTTTATCAGCCTAGATTCAAAGCTCTATTCAACAAAATGCTTAAACACTCTGCAGCTATGATGAACAGAAAAGGGGACAAGGAATCCCCTTGTCTTAGTCCTCTCTGGGGACAGAACTCCTCAGTAGGAGAACCATTTACAAGCACCGATAGCCTAACTGAGGTAATACAAACCTTAATCCACTCCACCCATTTACCCCCAAACCCAAAATTAACCAACATGGAGAGTAAGAAATCCCAATTTAGTGAGTCATAAGCTTTCTGAAAATCTAACTTAATAATCACTCCTTGTTTTCTAGATTTCTTCCAACTATCAACAACCTCATTAGCCACCAAAACACCATCCAGAATATTCCGCCCTCCAATAAAAGCTGATTGGTTTTCACTTACAATCTGAGGAATCACTACCTTCAGCCTTGAGGACAGCACCTTAGAAAGAATTTTGTACATTGACCCAACCAAACTGATAGGTCTATAATCGGCTAGCCCCACTGGATTCTCCTTTTTAGGTACCAACGTGATGAACGAGCTATTGATTCCTTTGACCAACTTACAGTTCTTATGGAAATCGAACAAAAAATTCAGCACCTCAGACCTCATTACCTTCCACACTTTCTGAATACACCCCAAATTAAAACCATCTGGACCTAGAGCCCTATTCCCATCACAACCCTTAATAGCAGCCCATACCTCTGCCTCAGTGAACTCTGCCTCCAACATATCAAAACAAGGACTATCCCTCACTGACTTAAATGGACCTACCAGTACAGGCCTATGCTGCCAATCCTCAGAGTATTGTTTCCGAAAGTACTCTAGGACCTCAAGCTTAACTCTACATGGATCATCAACCACCACATCACCAACAATTATAGTATTAATTTCATTACGCCCCTGCCTATATTTCACTAACACATGAAAATATCTTGTGTTTTTATCACCAAGAAAATTCCAGTTAAGTCTCAATTTTTGGAACCACAACCTTTCCACCATTCTTGTTAAATAGCCAGCTTCAACTCTAGCTTCTCTTCTTCTTCTTATTTCTGCCTCTACAAGCTCTCTTTCCTCTGCTAACAAATCAATCATATGAAGCTCATCCTCCACCTTCTTCAACTTAATATTGACATTCCCGAACACTTCACTGTTCCACTTTTTAAGTGCTAATTTCAACTCTTTCAGTTTCTGGAATAACCTAAACCCAGGCCACCCCTCCACCTGATGCTCCATCCACCACTTTTCCACAAAAGGTAAAAATTTAGGGTGTAACAACCAAGCATTAACAAACCTAAAGGGCCTAGGGCCCCAATCCCTCTCATCTTCCATAAGCAATAAAGGATTATGATCAGACATTACTCTAGGGAGCCCCCACAACTTCAAATTAAATGTTTCCACCCATTTAGGATCCACCAAAACCCTATCAATTCTGCTCCATTTCTCCCATTCCCTAGCATTACACCAAGTAAATCTTCTACCTATTAAGGGCAAATCATTCAGCTCACTTCTATCAACAAATTCGTTCAACTCCTTCATCCCCTTATCCCTCCTAGAGCATCCTTTCCTCTCTCCAATCTTTCTAATTTCATTGAAGTCCCCCCCTATATACCAAGGCTTAGAATACTCTTCCTTTAACTTTAGAAGACACTCCCACAGTTTACCTCTTTGGCCCACTTCATTTGGTGCATACACATTGATCAAGACACAATCAAAAGAGAAGAATAGTGAGCCAGAGAGAAGTACAAACCTTCTATTACAGCAGCAACTAGACATCTGAAAAACTCCAGGATCCCAAATACATAATAGGCCACCAGCAGAGCCCTCAACATCCACAGACATATATTCCATTCTATCCCTAGCCCAAATCTCTTTGATCTCCTTTTCGGACATGGAGGCCTTCTTTGTCTCTTGAAAAAGAGCAATATCAATACCTCTATCTTTCAACATCCTCTTAATTTTACTCCTTTTTTCCTTTCTCCCCAAACCTCTGACATTCCATGTTAGTAGCTTCATCATAACCAATTCCACTGAACACTGAACTCCCAAGATCTAAATTAATCTGCAGGAACTACAACCCCTCCCATTCTTGCTCTATCATTTGCCTCAAGGTCCAAGATTTTGGTCAACACTTCCTCTTCTTTACCTTTATAATTTATACCCAACAACTTCCCCATCTGAATAGTTCCCTTAGCCTCTTTAAGTAACGATCTGCTTCTAGTTGAATCTGGACCTGATGCTGCCGCAGCTGCTGCTCTCCATAAAGTACCTTTCGGACCCAATTTACTAGAGGATGCTCCTCTATGATTATGGCTTATTGGGAGCTTGAGATACCCCTGCTTCATCTCTTTGATTTTCTTCCCACTGGATTTCGTAACTACTCTCTTCTTCCCTCTATCCTTCTGGAGTTTTTTCCTGAAGCTCAATTCGTTACCCTGTGATTCAGATATATCAGAACATATTATTACAGGGCTCTTAACAACCTGAGGCCCACTATGAATACTAGCGTTGGAGCGTAGGGTTTGCGTCTCCCCCCATTCCCTCATATCCACAGGCCCATTGCATAGGCCCACCTCATTACTCTGACCCAGCACCACCTCTAGACGGACCCCCGGTTTGAGTATACTAGATCCGCTCAAACTTTTGACAACACCTTGCGTGACAACCTGCTCCTTACTTTTCTTCCCTACCAAAACACAGCCATTGCTTATGCTCCCAGCTACTTTCATTATGCTACCTTCTATACCCTTGAGCTCAGTACCAGCAGACTCTGGTACCATAGTTTCAGACTGCCTTGGTAATCCCATCTCCACCTCATCGCTACACCTCACTCTTACTGGCCCAACCCCAATACACACCTCCTCCGATTGGTCCAGCGCCCTAGCTGACTCACCATCCCAAGCATCATCTTCTACAACCACATCAGTCGCCAGAACTTCTACACCCACCTTCTCACCATTGTTTAAGCTGCAAACTCCTACCCCACCATGTTCCACAGAGCACTCACTCCTCCCAGTCAATATCTGTGCAGCCCCAGATAAATGTTCCCACACTCTCACAGTATGAGAATACCCTTTGCACTCCAGATTGATTACTTTATTAATAGGCTCCATACACTTTGTTAAAATTTGAATCCTTGCATATTCATACGATTCTGGGTTGCATATATCACCTTCAATACGAATAACCTCCCCCCATACATTCCCAATTCTATTCAAAGTTGATCTATTCCATAGATTCCACGGGATCCCAAGACAGCAGACCCACGCCTTACGTTCACCTCCACTGTAATAATCAGGACTCCACATCACAATTTCCTCACACCAATCCCCTAACCATTCCTTCACAGTTCCGAAACTATCTTCCATGCACTTCTTAGAATTGAAAGTTAACAACACATCTCTTCCTCCTCCATCCCTCACTAACACATTCTCCATGCCCCTTTGCTGTAATTCATATTTAATCTTAACATTGGCGTATTCAACTTTAAGACGCACCATCATACTTTCATAAAGCCACCCGTTTCCGACTTCCTCTGCCTGGACAGACACAATTCCACTTTCCGTACCATGACTATTCTTGATGACCTCTGCATATGTCCGAACACCTGCTACTGGCTTCCACACACTGCACTCGCCCCTGCCACTATGTGGGAGACCTTTTGTTTGAGGAGGATAACTAGTATTGACTACCCTATCTTTCTTACCATAGTCTGCGTGCTTCACTACCAGTTGCTTATCCTCCACCCATATCCCATTGGCCTTCTGCACTGCTACTTCTGCTGCCACTTCACACTCATACCGGACAAAGGCAAACATGGTGTTCCTCACTCTCCTTCTCTTCATAGGAATGTAGACATCCTTCACCACTCCAAACTTCCTGAATATTTGTCCCAACATCTTCAAGTTCATTGATTTGGGTAGATCATCAACAAATCTAACATGTAATTTTAGAGCATATAGAGTTGCCATACTCTCATGTTTATCACTCTTTGATTGTGTTTAAGAGTTGTGCCTCATGCCTTTATTGATGAGCCAATGCATGAACATCATTTGCTTACCTTTCATGCCATCATTTTAGAGCATTTCGGCCACTGTTTTAACACCCATAAGGTCTGTTTAGGGTTGGTTTAGTCCATTGAGCATTGTATTGTATAGCCCTAGTGTTGTGTACTTGGCTAGCTTTAATGCTTAAGGACTCTAGCATGCCATACTTGTGTTGTTTGCATGATATGTCATCATCTGGCATATGATTTCAGTGCTTGAACCTTTGTCATGCTCTCATATATGTCACTCTTTCAATGTGTTTGAAAGTTAATCCTTTTGCCTTGCTTGCAAGCAACTGAATGAGCATGCATTTCTTGCCTTTTTGTGCCTAAGTCTTAATGTGTTTTGACCACTGTTTTGAGATGTCTTAGGTCTGTCCATAGTTGGTTTGACCATTTGAGCATTGTAGTGCATGCCTCATGTGCAATACACTTTACTAGATTTGATGCCATAGCTTCTAAACATGCCATGTATGCGTTGTTTAACTGTTAGAGTCTTGTGCATGTCACTTTAGCATTGAAAAATGAGCATGTTGTTTGCATTGCATCATGTTTGGATTGAACGTTAATCCAAACATGAGGAATGTGGCACGTTTTATACTCAAAGTGATGAAACGTTTCGTATTTCTTGGTTGCCAACCCTCTTGATCATGCATGATAGAGGTGGAGGCTCTTATATGTTGTTTGTGCATTCAATAACATTATGCGAGCTTGGCTCTTTGGCCATCGTGCATTGAGATGCGTGATTGGTGGCTTGAAAGTCAAGTACTACGCTTCTTTGAGCTTGAGAAATGATAAGGAGAGTAGTTGCGCACACATTTCCTTGTAAATGCATTGTTGTGCCTTTGTTGATCTCTATTACAGCAAAGTCGAGGTTCTGGAAAGGAAGTGGCCGGTCGGCCACTTGCACTAGCCTGCCGACCACTTGCAGCAAATTTGTCCAAAATGCTCCTGTTTTGAGGCAGATGCAACCTGAAAGTGTGTTCGATGTTCTGAGGTCACCGCGAGTGCAAACAGAGATAACTTATAGCAAGGCAATGCATTCCGGGCAAAGCAAACCGAGCATGCATCTGTCTCTCACCGTCAAGGCCATTTTACTGCTTTACTTAGCTAGTTAATTTGCCGTTTTTGTAATTAATTAGTTAATGTGCTTAGATAATTTAATTCATTTTTGTAATATTCTAATTAGCTTAGAATAGCTATTTTTAATCCGGTTTGTAATTAATTAGCATAGCATAATTAATTAGTTGATTTGTAATAAGTAGCTTAGCTTAGCTCTTATTTATTCGGACCCTCCGTCGAGACGGCAAATGCTGTAATAAGTGTGCGTGTGTGTGTGAATGTCTTCCAACCCCACGTCTTTCTCCATTTTATTAACCAGCTTTTGATGGTTAGTTTTAGGGCATGTTTCAATTAGCATATTTATGCTTTGTATGCGTGCATCATTCATTCTTATTGCATGCACCGGGCTCGGCACACCATACAAGCTGCATCGTATTTCAATACATTTTCTTGAATACATGTTTAATAGCATGTTATCAATTGTTGCATTCATATGCCATCCTAGATAGCTGAGCCTACTTAGTTGCATTTTGCATATGCTGCATTAGGCATTGTTGACATAGCTAGGATCATGCATTGATTACTAACTAGCTTCTATTTTGGCTCGAAGTACACTGTAAGTATTTACGCTTTAGCATCCTTGTATGTGTGTAAGTGACTACCATGATAGCATGCTTGCCATGAGGCTATTTTCTTAAGTGATTAACTGCTTGAATGCCTGTGGATGAAGACTTGATTGCCTGAATTGGAACAACTCGATAAATGTGAGTTTAAGCCTACTTTGCGGAGTGGCAAATCGTGTTTTAAAGCCCACTTGAGGGTGGCAAATCTACGCTTTAGCCTACTTGCGAGTAGCACTTTCAAACCATTTTCAAAAACAAACATGAGTTGTTTTGTTCCAATTCTCGTGATTGAGTCTATACTTGTATGCTGTGCGCATTACATAGTAAGCTAGTTAAATAACTGGAATAAAAACACATGTGTTTTTAAAACAACATATCATGTTAGTAGAGGCCGATCCTTTGATCGGGCAAGCAGGGGTGCTCATTTTAGGACCTTCCCCTCTTGTTCCCAAGTTCCCGAGCCGAGGCAACTTTGGTGATGACGGACACGTGGCCTTAGGCACGAGTCAGGGTTTCCTTAATTTTCCAAATAAAATATTTAAGTGGCGACTCTGAAATCTGGCAACACAGTCCATGTTTGGCGCTTTTGATTCAAAATTCATTTTTCAAAACCAATTGCTAGATTTGGACTCTTTGGTGATTTATTAGTCTTACATTGCACTTTGTGAGATTAAATTTAGAACTGTGATAGGAGTCCAAACTGTAGTAGCACGGACCCAATTCGCACCCTCTTCGAAAGGGGGGCGTGCGGAGAGAGTTCAAGGCGGTCTACACTCGGCTTCTTTTGTTCGCTCGTTTAGCTCGGCAAGTGGGATTTGCCGCAGACCGGCCCAATCGAGCGGAAGCACAGTCACAACAGATAATTATTAAGCTCTGTCATGACGTAGCCCGACTAGGAGCTCGGCTGGGTCAGCGCTGCTGAGCTGTCCGTTCGCGCCAACGCCGTTTGGCGATTTGATTAGGTGGTGCTTAGCTGAATTTACGCTGACACATGGGGAAATGGGATAAGAGAGCAGGTCCACGCTTTAGATGGCAAATGGATGCATGGGGCAAGCGCAGAAGGTATATAAGCATGACTGCACCCCCCATGCTGAGGATGGAACATCAATTGGTGAGAGAACCCGTAGCACTTAGCTTCTCTCTCTCTCTCTCTCTCTCTCTCTCTCTCTCTCTCTGTGAGTGTGTGCTAACTTGACCGTCGGAGGGGTTTTCTGGCAACACACCGCCGGGTAGCTCACTGCCATTGTGTTCGTAGGTTAACCAGATCGAAGTAGAGCTTGGACGTGAGGAGCACGGGCGGTATCAGATATTCCACCTCCCCCCCCTCCCGGCGGCCCGCGCACAATGCAAAATAAGATGTACAATTGAAATCCATCAACCAATTATATACAAATTGCATCAACTCTTACAATCATAAATCATAAAGAAAAATATACTATCATATATTGAGATTGAAAATTTAGAAAAAAGAAATGGCTTTTGATTAGAAGTGGATATGCGTGTAGAGAAAGGAGATAACAATTGATGGGAAAATGATTTGGAAAAAGATGAATGAGAATTGACTCCAAAAGTTATGGTTTTAATTCGAAATTTATTTAATTTAAAATTATTTTTTTAATAAATTTGTTATTTAAAGCATTTAAACGATGGATACATCTCAATGTATAAAGTGATTAATTATCTGTAATATGATGTCAAAACATAGAAGGACTTGCTGTTTAGTAACTGAAAAAACAACTCAAGTAGTAAATCCAAATTTCAAAGGTTCTTCGAGAGTATTATTGAGCAAATTTTTCATCCGGCAAGTTGTGATTATATAAAATAATGTAAGAAGGATTTTTTACAGTCAAAATATAATCCATATAGAATTTATAGTTAGATTTCATGTAAAACTCAAAATAGGCTTGTAAAAAAAATATTTCTTAAATAGAATCCATATAAAATTGGTATTATCTGAATTTATGATGGGTAAAGTCATTTTGGGAAATACTTCTTTCACAAACCCAAAATAAATAGAGTTCATATAAAATATGTAAAGTTAGTATAATTTAAATTGACTTTAAATTTGTGTACAACTCTATATGTAAATGAAACATACATGCTGATGTGGCTTCTCTTTTTTTTTTTTTTTTTTATATAAAAGTAACCCCTTAAAATGTGCTACTCAAAAAAGGGGAAAACACTATATATATAAATACATAATGTATAATATAGATAAATATGGAATAATAAGAAATCAAAATCATATTATAGGATCTACCATAAAAGTGTTATCTTTTTAATTGAATTTCAAAATAGATTAGTATATTCTCTTTTTGAAAGACATAAATCATGTAATAATTACTTAATAGATTTTTTTATTAATTTTTTCAAATTAAGAAAATAAGAAATTAGACATGGATTTTTGTTACAAGCAGATATAAATATAGATAAATTTTTCTAAAATATTTTATTATTAATAATTTTGTATGTAACACAAGATTCTTGCAATTTATAAGATTTTTTTTTTTTTTTTGTGAAAATAAGATATTTTGAAAATTTATTCTATATAAAAATTATGTATATGAAGAGATAGAAATATATGGGCATAACAAGTCAATATTTTAGTATTTGAAATTTGACATCTTTATTTTTTTATTCTAGTGAATCGCTTTCTATATTTAATAGAAAAACAAAGCATTAGTATATTTTTCTTTTAAAAATCATAAATTATAGAATAATTAGAATTTTATTTTATGTGGTTAAAGCGAAGATAACTAATGGAGATTTTCTTAATTGTTTAAAATTAAGAAAATCAAAAAAATTAGTATGATATATTGAAATTTTCAAAATGCTCCTTACTAAAATCTCTATTTTCCTTAATATATACATATACATATAGATGTGATTTTCCATTAGGATTTGACTTCTCTCAAGTTGTTATTTCAACTTGAGAGAGCGTTTGGACATAGTAGATCCATTTTGAAACCGATTTCAGTGATCCAAACTATTAACTTTTTAAGATTTGTTGAGTATAATATTTATGCAAAAAATAAAGGTGATTGGATATCAATAGTTTTATACTTGAACCATATTTTCTTTTAAAAAATGGACGACAACTGTAATTTTGAAGAATAACTGTTCATTTTTTATAATACAAATTTGATTCAAATATATAGGTACCGATATCCGATCATATTGATTTTTTGCATGAACATTATACTCAACGAGTCCTACAATGTAAACATTTTGAATCACCGAAATTGGTCCCAAAATGAACCTACTGTCACGACCCAAACCTGGCCCTATGGGTTTAGCACCGTAACCGGCCAGTAATTCGAGACTACCGAAGGCCTGCTTAACAGTAGAGCAGTAAAACAGAGTTCAGGGCCTGGCGGAAGCCAATACAGTAAATAAATAATGTCCAATGAGCTGTGACAGTCTGTATGCGAAAAGATTTTTTCATACATACATGCAGTCAGAGGCAAAACAGTGTATACATTATATACAATCATTCAGTACGGGGACTTAATCCCTATTAAACAGTACAACAGTGCTAACAGTCGATACAGTAGACAAAACAGTGCAGAAGGGGGGAAAAGCTAAAACACCCCTACGCCTTAGCATAACAGGCTCGGAGCCTCGCAGTGAGGCACATAGGCTGGCTTGACAAAACTGGAGTTTACCAAGACGCTTCTAGCAACGGTCCGGTGCCTGTACACCTACATATATATATGAGCAGTGAGCTAAAGCCCAGTGAATAACATAATGTGTAAAGAGGTTAAGAATGATATGTCCTTACAGTAATGAAAACAGTTCGTTAAACAGTATTTCAGTCTTTCAGAGAACAGTTATTCAGTCATATGTGGTACATCCATTAGCATAGTAGTAAACAGTAGGTCTTAAAGACCGAACAGTAATGATGGCCATCAATCAGTAAACAGTATGGTTCCATGAGGGAACCGACAGAGATCTCTGTAACAGTAACAGTCAGTAACAGTAGGTGCTAAGGATGCCACGGTACAGTTCAGAAATAAAGGACATACATTCATTCAGTAAATAATTACATTTCAGTAAACAGTTCAGTTCAGTAATCAATATCCGTTCAGAAAATCATCATTTGAACATATCTTTACACAGTTGTTACTCACAGAGTTCTGGGCTACAGTAAGCTAGAGCGCGTCCCCAGTCGCCAACCCTACACAGTACACAGGTTGAACACACACTAAGCTACACAGTTGGGAAATATCATAACTCAATCCCTAATTTGCCTTGGTGTGTTCTACATTTATATCCTCATTAAGATGCCTTAAACTAGGCCTAAGAATGCCTAGGATGGGATGAGGATGCAAAAATACACTTAGAAAACATTTTGCAAAGTTTGCTGAAAATAGGAGCCTCGCTCGAGCGAGCCTTCCTTCGCTCAAGCGAGCTTCCAAAATCAAAGGCTTCGCTCGAGCGAGCAATCCTTCGCTCGAGCGGTCTGTCGAAACAGTAAAAGTATTGGATGCTGCGATTTTATGCTCGAGCCACCAATTCTACGCTCAAGCGTAGCTTCGAACAAAGGTTGGTCGCTCGAGCGAAGAATCCTTCGCTTGAGCAAAGAATCCTTCGCTTGAGCAAAGAAGCCAAATTCTGGAATTTCCAGATTTGTCTCCTTAGCTCAAACCAAGCATTCTTTCACTCAAAACTTGACCTCTTGGGCCCAAATTCTGGAAAACACATCTAAATCCAATGTATAACAAGTTTCAAAGCTCAATTTACGAATTCAAGCCCCAAAGGTAAGTCAATTAAATCCATTTTTCAAACCCATTTTCAAGAACAATCTTCAAACATGCCATGCATGAATTTTAAACCACATTGAAGCTTCAAAGCTTGCTCAAATGAGCTCATTTCTTCAAAATCAAGATGAAATCGTGGACTAGAACTCTAAAACAAACATGCATGTACCAATCTTCCATGAAAATAACTTGAATCTCACCAATGAAGACATGCATGGTCTTAATCACCTTCAAAGCTTTAAATACAAGCTCAAAAGAGTCAAATCTTTCAAAACATGATGAGTTCATGGTCTCTTGTAGAAATATGAGCATGCATGTACAATTTTGCCATGAAAACTACTCACAACTCAACAATTCAAGCATGCATGCATGATATATGCTATAATCCAACATATTTGAACTCAATCATGACTTAGTTCTACAATGAAGCATGAATCATGCAAGAACTTGTTCAATGTCAACAATAAGAAGATAAATTCCTTACCTAAGTCTTGTATTTAGGATATGGAAGCTCAATTTACAATCCTCTTCTAAGATCACTAAGTCCTCAAGCAATCCACAAGCAAAATTGAGATGAAAACAACCCCTCTAGTTTCTCTCTCTCTAAATTCGGTTGTGCTCTCAAAATAAGGCTGATGAAATGTTGTTTGAGTGTAAGGCTAAAGCTCAAATGTTTTAATAACCAAGGCCCACTCACAATGGCATTAATGTAAATAAGGCAACTCTTATAATTTGGCCTAAATTAATCTAGTTTAATCATACCAAATCGGTTTTTCAGATAAATACACCATAAAATCACATTAATTCCAATGATCATAGAACTTCAATCGATTTTGGATTCGGCCGCCGATAAGGCCTACAATTAACAATTTAAACGTACAAATTTGAACAGATAATTAAACGGTCAAACAGATAAACATGCAATTGAACAGATACGGTCAATCGATTCAGTCTCAAATTTCAGTCAGTCAGTTCAGTAATTCAGTTGGTTCAATTACCAATCATATTCAGTCTCCGTTTAACCGTAATCGGTAATTAATCGGTAGTATATCGGTAATCAGTATGAGGGTTGTTACAGTCTCCCATCCTTATAAAGAGTTTGGTCCTCCAAACTCGAATTAACATATGACAACAGAGATGATGCCTAGCACAAGGGTAACTTTCACTCTATAACAGGAATATAATCATATTCATAAACAGGTTCATGGCCCAATCTCAATCTTAGCAATGTACGGAAACAGAATCAGAAATCATGTATAAGGATTGGGGCTCATATTAAAATAGAATCTTATGCACAGTCGGATTTCAGTCAAGGACAGTTTCGGATACATGTTCATTTCCATATTCTTGCATTTAGCATATGCGGTGCATTCATTAGCACTACTAGAGCAAGTACAGACATGGCAGATACAGTGCAGAACAGATACAGTACAGAACAGATACAGTGCAGAAGCTGAGCCCCCATGACGAGGCCTCCGGTACGGGTAACAGAGCAGACAGATACACGTTCCATAAAGGAACTTCTGATACCGAGCAGCTAACATATATTACATAATACCAAGAGTCACGAATGCACATCAGAAATCGCACAATCATTCAGTATACAGCAGATAGCATTTCAGAAATAGAATTTATTTCGTGACATAGGACATGAATACAGTTGCACAGTAGAACATAACGGTGTCAGTACAGTGACAATACAGTAACAATATAGTAACAATACAGTAACAGTACGGTAGCAGTATAGTAGTATTCACACTACTTATATCAAGTACTTATCGGGGTTATAAATTTGCACTGGTCTCAGTTTCATAAGTAATTTCCCCCGTTAAGTTACAGAGTTTCAACTCATTCTCTTCCGAGCTGTTCACCCGGTCTTAGTTCAATTTGGTTCTCAATTCGGTAATTCATCACAGTCAGTCCAGTTCATTCGGAAGTTATCGGGAATATAAGGCGAATTGTACATTACTCCCATAGCAGTAGGCAGAGTTTTGAAATAAGTATTCATTTACTATTCATCAGTTCCAATTATCACAGATTCAGTCATAGCATATGTCAATACGAAAGCAGTCATACAGATTACATATACTTCCAGACAGTCAGAGTCTATGATCAAAACCAGTCTGTGGTCAGCAGATCCCATCAGTTCTGAAGTACAGTAATTACCAAAACAGTCATTTCCTAGTCCAACAAGTTCATGGTCATAACAGTAATACCGGGTAAGTCATCACATGCCACATACCCAGTTTTTTCCCATATTGTAAGCAAATCAGATAATAGCTCTCAATAAGGGTTCCCTCAAGTCAAATCAATGAAAGTTCGACTAGGTTATTTCAGATGCAAGTTCTGCCCATTCATTTCAAGTAAAAGTTCAATGCACAAGCATCCAACAGAAGTTCTATCAGTTACACAAAGGGTTTCATCAACCCACCGTTCTATCAGATTAGATCGGTTAATAGTTCCATTCCTATCATTTCCAGATGAGACACATTAGTTCATTCTCCATTCGTTTAGGTACATAATCAGTAGTTTCACAATTAGTCTGAGTTCATCAATCGTAAACTTACATTAGAGTCCGGTACCATTACAATTCATATCAAAGCAGTACAGGCCATTTACTAGGTGTCCCTCTCAATAAGTTTATAGACAATTGCCCAGGCATGCAGTTATTCATATCCAGAGGTAAGCATCACAGTCAATATAGTAAATTTTTTTTTCAAACAAGTCTTTCATATAGGCATAGGGTACACAGTAATACATCACCCAAGGTTCTCGGTGACACATAATGGTGAGTTGCCCTACAAGGGTTCCAGATCAGTCATACAGTCACTAAAGCATAGGCTCGCAGGTTCAATCAAACAGTCGTGTCGATTTTCCAAAATCAGAATTCATAGTCTAGAGTTTATCATTTGGGGTCTTTATTCAGTCACGCAATCCCGGAGTCATAGTCACAACGGTTAAATCGTTGGACACGTTTATCAATCATTCCGAGCAAGGGTACAGTCATATATGTGTATATTCAAAATCTACTAACAGTCCCAATACAGATTTCACAAGTTCAATGTACAATACAAAACAGTTTCTCCAGATACGATAGTTAAGGTAACCAGTCATACGTCTATTCAGTCTAATAACATCCTTTAGCAAAGGTAAGCAGATGTGTACATAAGTCTAAACAGTTTCCATAGCATAGGTAATCGTTAACATGAGGTTTTACAGCGTCGTACATATAGTTCGCATCAACAATAGATTTCAAAAGATTCATTATCCATAGTCCATTCCTCTCAATCTTAACAGTGTTACAAGCATGGGAACATACATACAGGTGTGAGATCAAAATCAGTTTTCATGTAGGCATTCGTTCACAAATTCATAAGCAGAAGTTCATCTTTACAAACCAATATGGGTTCTCAATTTCAGCAGTCCCACACACAAACAGTTCACGTGTATAATTCGAGTTCAAGGGTCCGTTCATTCAATAATGTCCGTCAATACGTAACAGTTCAGTACAAATCATAGTCGTACAAATTTCTCGAATTACAGTCAATCATAAGGTATTCTCATGTTCAACAGTTCTAGTACAGTTCAAAAGGTCATACCTAACAGTTCGCATTCAGTTTGTGCAATACGATACAAGGGCTCAACTCAGCAAGTTCTCGCCGTTCACAAGTCCTAACAGTTCTCATAGTATATGGTTCATAATTCCAGTAATTCAATCGGTTCAGTCAATATGTTCACAGTCTATACCAAATTACGGAATATACGATTCCCACACAAACGTTCGTATAAGCAATTTCATCTATTTAAGGTAATACCTGCGTCAGTCATTTCGGTGTTCCGAGCATTCTCTGGAACTAGGGTCTAGATTTAGACTCATTATCGTTCGGTTGAGTTCGTGGGCAAGGTTTAGGCAAGTGTCCTTCCTGTCCATGTCTAAATACGTTTCGGATAGGTGACGGTAATGCCCCAGTGGTATTTCCCACATACAGTACAGATAGGTATGTCATTGTTCACATTGCTTCTTCGACCTTCATTGGTCAAAGCTATTGCCCGAGATTTTCCATTCACGGAGGTCATTTTCACTTTCTGTTACTTCTGTTTCATTCTTTCTGATTCAGTTGACGATGTTGATTTGGATATTTCAATGTTACTGCGTTGTCTTAGGCATTATACTCTATCCATGACATCTACACACTTTGACAGTTTTAAAACGTCGATTCAGTCAAACACTTCTAGGTCACGCCCACCTTCAGTTCTTTTCTAATCTTTTGTAGTCAGTATCTATCATGTGGGGTGCCTATCAAACTAGCTAGGTAAATTTTTTTTACCTCATATTCGAGCACAGTCTTCTCACCTCACTCAAGTTGTTCAAACTCAGGTACTTTCCTATCTCGGATGCATTAGGGAAGGTATTTTTCAAAGAAACTTCACCTATTTTCTCAGTTTCTAAACCCAAATCTCAGCTTCCAGCGGTTTGGTACCTCCCAGAAATTCCGGTGGTTTCAGTTTATTTGGGTTTCCATATCAGTGTCATCAGATCATATTCAGTTGGTTCAGGCGCGTAGGTCTGCCCTTATTATCTCAGATTTCCGGTTAAGGCGTCAATCATTCCTTTTAGCCTATTGATCCTCGGATCAGAAAATTCAGTTTCATCCACATTCCTCGTCCTTTCCCTTGTTTACACACAGCAGGGTGATTATCAATATAGGAAAGGTTCTTACTGATTTCGCATTTCATTTCATATCAGACGTGTGTATACTTTCAGTTCGGTTTAGGTACGGTCACATGACCCTTCACTTTCACACGTTCATTTTCCTTACATATATTTTCCACAGTCAGTATTAACATTAACTTTACACGTTATTCCACTTAACTTCGTCAATTATGCATATTGGTTTCGTTCATTTCACATAGGCAGTACAATAATCATAAGCATAGACAGTTGCATAATTGAACACATTGATCACATTAGCATATAATTTTCATATCATAGCCACACACACTTTTCATGCTCATGCAATGCCCTAATTTCTTTTCTAGGACATCCTATAGCTCACTTGGACACGTGTGTGCGGTATAACTCGTGGTAAGCATCGCTCTGATACCACTCTGTCACGACCCAAACCCGGCCCTATGGGTTTAGCACCGTAACCGGCCAGTAATCCGAGATTACCGAAGGCCTGCTTAATAGTAGAGCAGTAAAACAGAGTTCAGGGCCTGGCGGAAGCCAATATAGTAAATAAATAATGTCCAATGAGCTGTGACAGTCTGTATGCCAAAAGATTTTTTCATACATACATGCAGTCAGAGGCAAAACAGTGTATACATTATATACAATCATTCAGTACGGGGACTTAATCCCTATTAAACAGTACAACAGTGCTAACAGTCGATACAGTAGACAAAACAGTGCAGAAGGGGGGAAAAGCTAAAACACCCCTACGCCTTAGCATAACAGGCTCGGAGCCTCGCAGTGAGGCACATAGGCTGGCTTGACAAAACTGGAGTTTACCAAGACGCTTCTAGCAACGGTCCGGTGCCTGTACACCTACATATATATATGAGCAGTGAGCTAAAGCCCAGTAAATAACATAATGTGTCAAGAGGTTAAGAATGATATGTCCTTACAGTAATGAAAACAGTTCGTTAAACAGTATTTCAGTCTTTCAGAGAACAGTTATTCAGTCATATGTGGTACATCCATTAGCATAGCAGTAAACAGTAGGTCTTAAAGATCGAACAGTAATGATGGCCATCAATCAGTAAAAAGTATGGTTCCACGAGGGAACCGACAGAGATCTCTGTAACAGTAACAGTCAGTAATAGTAGGTGCTAAGGATGCCACAGTACAGTTCAGAAATAAAGGACATACATTCATTCAGTAAATAATTACATTTCAGTAAAAAGTTCAGTTTAGTAATCAATATCCGTTCAGAAAATCATCATTTGAACATATCTTTACACAGTTGTTACTCACAGAGTTCTGGGCTACAGTAAGCTAGAGCGCGTCCCCAGTCGCCAACCCTACACAGTACACAGGTTGAACACACACTAAGCTACACAGTTGGGAAATATCATAACTCAATCCCTAATTTGCCTTGGTGTGTTCTACATTTATATCCTCATTAAGATGCCTTAAACTAGGCCTAAGAATACCTAGGATGGGATGAGGATGCAAAAATACACTTAGAAAACATTTTGCAAAGTTTGCTGAAAATAGGAGCCTCGCTCGAGCGAGCCTTCCTTCGCTCGAGCGAGCTTCCAAAATTAAAGGCTTCGCTCAAGCGAGCAATCCTTCGCTCGAGCGGTCTGTCGAAACAGTAAAAGTACTGGATGCTGCGATTTTACGCTCGAGCCACCAATTCTACGCTCAAGCGTAGCTTCGAACAAAGGTTGGTCGCTCGAGCGAAGAATCCTTTGCTCGAGCGAAGAAGCCAAATTCTGGAATTTCCAGATTTGTCTCCTTAGCTCAAAGCAAGCATTCTTTCACTCAAAACTCGACCTCTTGGGCCCAAATTCTGGAAAACACATCTAAATCCAATGTATAACAAGTTTCAAAGCTCAATTTACGAATTCAAGCCCCAAAGGTGAGTCAATTAAATCCATTTTTCAAACTCATTTTCAAGAACAATCTTCAAACATGCCATGCATGAATTTTAAACCAAATTGAAGCTTCAAAGCTTGCTCAAATGAACTCATTTCTTCAAAATCAAGATGAAATCATGGACTAGAACTCTAAAACAAACATGCATGTACCAATCTTCCATGAAAACAACTTGAATCTCACCAATGAAGACATACATGGGCTTAATCACCTTCAAAGCTTTAAATACAAGCTCAAAAGAGCCAAATCTTTCAAAACATGATGAGTTCATGGTCTCTTGTAGAAATATGAGCATGCATGTACAATTTTGCCATGAAAACTACTCACAACTCAACAATTCAAGCATGCATGCATGAGATATGCTATAATCCAACATATTTGAACTCAATCATGACTTAGTTCTACAATGAAGCATGAATCATGTAAGAACTTGTTCAATGTCAACAATAAGAAGATAAATTCCTTACCTAAGTCTTGTATTTAGGATAGGGAAGCTCAATTTACAATCCTCTTCTAAGATCACTAAGTCCTCAAGCAATCCACAAGCAAAATTGAGATGAAAACAACTCCTCTAGTTTCTCTCCCTCTAAATTCAATTGTGCTCTCAAAATAAGGCTGATGAAATGTTGTTTGAGTGTAAGGCTAAAGCTCAAATGTTTTAATAACCAAGGCCCACTCACAATGGCATTAATGTAAATAAGGCAACTCTTATAATTTGGCTTAAATTAATCTAGTTTAATCATACCAAATCAGTTTTTCAGATAAATACACCATAAAATCACATTAATTCCAACGATCATAGAACTTCAATCGATTTTGGATTCGGCCGCCGATAAGGCCTACAATTAACAGTTTAAACGTACAAATTTGAACAGATAATTAAACGGTCAAACAGATAAACATGCAATTGAATAGATACGGTCAATCGATTCAGTTTCAAATTTCAGTCAGTCAGTTCAGTAATTCAGTTGGTTCAATTACCAATCATATTTAGTCTCCGTTTAACCGTAATCGGTAATTAATCGGTAGTATATCGGTAATCAGTATGAGGGTTGTTACACCTACCAAAATCCAAACACTCTCTCAAATGGAAATGACCAACATAAGAAAAGCTCAATCTTTTCGTTGAAACCCTGTTTAAAATATACCCCTCTTATCCCAAATTTTTATTTTTGTTAAAATTGAAAAATAAAAAAATTTGAATACTTTATTTTTAATTTGATGAAAATTTTAATAAATTATCAATTTGATGAAAACCAATACTTGTCCCTTTGACTTGATAAACTTTTGACAAAAAGATTGGAGATAGGGGAAGCCATGGGCCTGATGGCCGCGTAACCCGCTCAATCTAGTTTCATATTTTTAGGGTTGGAAAAAAATTTTGGGCCATAGGATTAGGCTTTGCTGAAATTTTGTGCCCATTTAATTTTTGAATTGGACTTGAAATAAAGAGTTTTAGTCAAACTAGGTCTGACCCAGCCACTTATAAAAATATTGATTTTATATTTTATATTATAATTTTTATAAAAATTGGTTTAAATTCAAATAATCATTAAAAAGGGTCTAGTAGCCCATAAAAAAGAAAATAATAGTTTATATCTATTAAGTTAAATGGGCGGACTTGATAACTCGATTAGGCCTGATGTTAGACTGTACCAGACTTGAATTGATACATATCTTATATATTACAAGTTCGGCCCAAACCTGGCCATGTTAAATGTTTGCCCACCTCTAATTTTTGAGTATTTTTTTTTTAATTAAATTTAAATTTAATAAAAAATTAAAAATAAAAAGAGATGCTCCTGTGGTATATATAAAGGGTTAGGGTTTAAGATTTACATAGGGTTTTTAGGGTTTATGTGGACACCTCTCTCTATCTCTCTCCGTCTACCTCTGTGCCGAACAGATTCAATTCATATATTCCCATCCCTACGTATTCTCTTTTGGTCTTCCTTGCAAAGCAAGCATGATCAATATAACAACATCAAGCAGCACAAGAACGAAGTCAATTATCGGCTGTTCTTCTTCATCAACGGCATTAGAAGCAGTTGTGAGCAATAAAGATCTTCTTACACAGATTCTCTTACGCGTTCCTCCCAAATCCCTACTCAGATTCAAGTATGTTTCCAAGAATTGGTTCCTTCTCATCTCCGACTCTCAGTTTTCGTTCAACCACGCTCGCCAAATCAACCCAACCACTCCATCTCGGGACTATATTTCTGTTACGACTATTGGTGTACCATGAAACAAGTCATGTATGTCTCGCTTCACGACAATGCAAGTCTTCCCACACTTTCTTTCCTTAACGGTGTTATTGTTGAAAGAGATTCTGAAATCAGAATTCATAGCTCTTGCAATGGATTACTCCTTTGTGAGAGTAGTCAATTTGTTTGGAATCCTAAGACAGCAGATTTGAATGTTAATAGAAGTTATATTATTTGTAATGTGACCACGCAGAAATACAAGCTACTTCCTCAAACTTGTCAACATTTATCTAGATCACAAGCTACTTCAGCTTTTTAGGGTTAAAGTATGGAATATTTTGTGGTAATATCTTTTGTTATCATAATTTTATCATCATCATGGTTATCTAACATAATGCTTTGCACTCTGCTCAAGTATTTGTTAGGGGCCAGTCTCTGATGCTACTATATATCTTTCTATTGATATAGCATTAATAGAAAGATAGTACATTTTCATCATTTTTTAATTTTGTGTGACCTTCACAATTATTTATTTGTTTGTTTTTGGCTAACCTATTGTTGGGGTAATGTATTCCATGGATGGAGACCTCGATTTGGATAATGTATTCAACATTTAGTCCTCTCTTTGGTGGTTGGGAAAATAGTGAAAAACATGTAACAAAATAGATGTGAAAATTTTACCTCCATTCAAATATATATATATAAACAATTTGCAAGGACCACTCTATGGTACTCTAGGGAAGAGTTGATTAAAGAAGCTCCGACTAGTTTATAATGCTACTCTCGAAATGTGACCAAACCATGGAAATAGTAATATTGTGTTTAGATCATGAATTTAGGTAGATATTTAAAAAGAAAAAATAAATGTGTGATATGTAACTATATGTTATTTACGTTTCATCAATTTTTTCTCTTTCTCTTACTAAATTTGTATATAAAACAATAATAATCTAAACGCAAGTTCAGGGCTAGTCGGTGAAATTTAAGAACATAATAAAAAATTATGTCAAACTTAAAACAAAAGATCTAAAACTATTATCAGTGTCACCTTAATGTTGTGTTTGGTTAGAGGATTTGAAGAAGGATTTGGAAAGAAAAATGAAAAAGGTAGGTAAAATGTAAATAAAACATATTTAGTTTTCACTTAGTTTCACACACATTTTTTCTTTTTATTTTTAAATCTCTCCTTAAATCCCTCAACTAAACACAGGAAGAAGATTCCCATGTTCTGTTTACCTCTCTCTGTAATAGCAAATTCAGCATGCAATGGTGATAGAGACTTTCATTATTGTCGCTTTACATGTGAACCATGTTTTGACCATTCTAATACATTAATCAAAGTATCACTCATTGGACTGATTGCCAGAGAGGGTGGGTTAAACAAATTTGATTCATGGATTTGATCTCCTCCTGATTTAGTTGGGTGAAATGAATAGGAAACATAAGAATAAAAATTTGACAAAATGTGGCACACAACTTTCAGGAACAATTATAAAAAAAAAAAAAAAATTCAAAGTTTGTCCCTTGCAACAAAATAATTTTTTATTTTATCAATTTAAAGTATAGCCTTTTGTCCCCACTCTTTAAAAAACAAAAAAAGTAGTCTTTTGATTTGTTTTTAACTTACACCATTTGTCAATTTTTATTAAGTAAATTGATAGAAAAATTATATTTTAATCATTAAACTCAATTAAAAATAGTATTTTAGATATTTTATGTACATCTACATTGAGTTCAATGACTAAAATATTTTTTTCTGTCAATTTTATTTAATGGAAATAAAAAATAAATTAAAAAATTATTGTTTAAATTGACAATATTAAAAATTTATGATTTAATTTGTTGCAAGGGTCAAACTCAAAGAGCATGTTTGGTACGATGGAATAAAATAAAGTGAGGATGGAATTAGACGAAAAATGAAATGCAGTTGAATGCAATGGAATATCCATTTCCATTTCATTGTTTGATTGCCAACATGGAATGTGACATAGGAATAAGATGATAATTATCATTCTCATATTTGGTAATGCCTATTAAACTCATAGACTGGAATAAATTTTTATTATTTATTTATTTTTTTTAACTAGTAACAAATAAATTAAAATTTTATATAGATCATGATGATATTGATAGTTGTGGAAGTGATGGTGTGAGTCGTGGTCATAATGGTAGTTTGATGGTGTTTTTAGGACCTATTGATGTGTTTCTCACGTATCACTAATTTCAAAATTTTCAACAATGCATGTGGTTTATCTCGATAATTTGAATCATTATTTTTTACCATTATAGATTATCTATTAAATAAATAATATTAATATGGAATCACATTTCAATGTATTTGCCTTTAAAAAAAATGAATAAATAAATTTTTAAAAATAGAACATTTATGTTTATTTTTATTTTATAAATAAGACGATAAAATTATAAAACTATATTATCATATGAATTTGATAAATTACACTGACACCCCGTCAATACCTTTGAAATTACATTATCACCCCATTTATTCTCTCAAATATCACTCATTCCTTTACTTTGAATTTTTTTTTAACAGCTGCCCCATTTGGGGTGTTGGTTTTTTTTGGCTAAAATAGCCAAAAAGCCAAAACACCCGATTATATCACCCTCTCTCTCTCTCTCTCTCTCTCTCTCTCTCTCTCTCTCTCTCGTATGTATTTTTATAAAAAATAAATAAATAAGTCAATTAAAATAACCACTTTCCAAACACTCTTTAGTCAAACTGTTAGTCATTCATCCATTAACTAATAGAAAAGCATATAAAAAATATATGTGTATATATATTAATAATGCATAAATTATCAAATTTATTCCTATCATTTATCTCTTCATTCTTTTAATAGTTCTAAGATATCTCTCTTTTTTTTTTCTTTTCTTTTTTTTCCCTCTTATCAAGCAATCCTACTCCATCATCCAACATCACTACCACGACTCCAAATGTGTGCTTATGAGCAATCCTACCAACTCCAACACATAATGGCTTCAGTCCCTAAATAACTAGTAAAAAATAACTAAAATAGAATAATTATAATTTTTATCTTTTTGTGGTAGTGGAAATATATTTTTTTTTTTTAAATTTCAAAAATATTTTTTTAGCAATTGTTTTTGTCGACACCGTGCAATAACTCAATTTCATGAAAGATTATACTTACTACATTGTTGTCAACATGGGTGTCGACATTGAAAAAAGTGAATGTGGAGAGGAAATCGACATTCTAACACTGTAACAGTGCTATAATTTAGCAATAACATGGCAATATAGCAATTGTGCATTCGAGATGCTCTTAAGCATACATGAGACTTTAATATATATAACAAGCATTGGGAATCCATATAACTTCATGTGCTTAATTTATTGTCATGGAAGGCCAACTCGTAGTCAAAACAAACCATCCAATATGCACTACTACAAAAATGGTTAAAAATCACACTAAATGAAAATATTTCACTTTTATTAAAAGTGTGATAAAAAAAAATTTAAATTGATATTTTAATCACACTTGATTTGATTAAGTGTGATTATATATATATATATATATTTAATCACACTTTCTAATTAATATGTGATTAAAGATCACATAAGAAGAATTAAAGATATTTCACTTTTATTATAAGTGTGATTAAAAAAATTAAAATAATTTTTTAATCACACTTAATTTAATGAAAAGATAATATTTTTTTTAATCACACATTTTAAATATCTCACTTTTGTTGAAAAAATAAGCTTGATGGTAGGTTGTCAAACCAGCCACCACGTTTGAAGTTTGAAGCAGCCACCATGTTTGAAGTTCAATGGTAAACAATGGCTGCCAAATTTGTAGGTTTTCATACTGTGATTTCACACTGTATTATGTATCTATAAATAGCTATGTATTATAAGAGTTTAGAGTATGTGGGAGAAAAGAAAAGAAAAGAGAGTGCAGTGTAATATTTTCAGAAATTTCAGAATAAAATTTCAGTGAGTTTATTTTCAGTTTGATTCGTGTTTAAGCCTCTCTTTGTAAATCACCAACAGTGGTTTACACCCCACTCCCACCAACACTGGTATCAGAGCCCGAAGGTAGCTCAAATTTGCAGAAATTCTGCAAAACTGTGAAGAAGAGAGCATTCTGCGAAAATTGCCCAGAAATCAACATTGTCAAAATTCATTTTTGATTACATTAGATTGAAGCTCTCGACGAGACGAGCACAACGGTGAAAACCGCGTCGAAAATCGAGCACCACAGACCCATCACGCGCTACACGCGCCACAGTGACGCCGTCGCCACGCGTTGTCACGCGCACACGCGCTCCACGCGTCTTCTTCGCCCGAATTGCAGGGCTTGACCCGAGATCCGATCCGTTGACCCATATTCGGATCCAGGTGCTGACGACATCAACGACGTCATCTGCTGACGTCATCCAAGCCGAGTCGCTAAGCCGAGCCTCCAAGCCGTCAAGCTGAGCCATCAAGCCGTTTCCTGAGCCGTCAAGCCGTTGACTCAAGCCGTTGACCCGAGCCGAGCCGTCGTTGACCTGAGCCGGTCCAAGCCGTTGACCGTAGCCGTTGACTGAGCCGCACGGAATTTAATCCAGTGTGCCGCGGCTAATCTGCAGCCTCAGATCTGAGCCGTTCAACTTGTTTTGGTTTGATTTGAGTCATTTGGAGTCTGTTTCGGGTGCTCCAATAGTGGTTTCCAACTATTTGGAATATTCCGGACACATTTGTACGGTCAGAATTTGCAAATTCCATTCTGAAAATTTGCAGATTGTTAAAGACATCCAAAGGCCAACACAAACAACTTCTTTCAGCCCCAGTTTCTGAAACTCAGCAAGGAGAACTATGAAAATTGGAGTATTCAAATGCAAGTCCTACTAGCTTCACAAGATTTTGTGGGAGTTAGTGGATCGAGGATATGACGAGCCAGCTACTCTCGAAGATGAAGGAAGGTTAAATGATGGTCAGAAGACGACGTTAAAAGATTCAAGGAGAAGAGATAAAAAGGCCTTGTATCTACTCTATCAAGGCATTGATGAATCAAGTTTTGAGAAGATTTCAGCAGCAACAACTTCTAAAGAGGCATGGAGTATTCTTCGAAATTCACACCGTGGAATTGAGAAGACGATCAGAGTTCGACTACAGGTGTTACGTGGCGAATTCGAGATGCTGCACATGAATGAGAATGAGTCAATTTCTGAGTACTTCAACAGAATATTGACCACTGTTAATCAGATGAGAAGATATGGAGAGAAGATGGAATCCCTTCAAGTGATAGAGAAGATTCTCCGATCACTCAGTTCCAAGTTCGAGCATGTGGTTGTAGCAATAGAAGAGTCCAAAGATCTCAATGCCATGACCACCGATGAATTGATGGGCACACTTGAGATTCATGAACAAAGGATCAACAAGAAGACTTCCTCAAGTTCTCTAGAGCAAGCTCTTCAATCAAAGCTGTCTTTCAGAGATGACAGAAACGAGCAGGGGGGGACATCACAAAGAAGCCGAGGAAGAGGTCGTGGTTATAATAACCGAAATTCTAGCTTTCGAGGAAGAGGCGGAAGAAGTCCAGCCAGAGGAGGAAGAAGTCAACCACACTTTGCTCCAAGAGGAAGAGCAAGCGGTAGAGGAGGTGGTTACAACAACCGACCAGGTTTTGACAAAAGTAATGTTCAGTGTTACCAGTGCCACAAGTTCGGGCATTACAGCAATGAATGCCGAAGTAGAGCAACAACAAAAGCCGGCGAGCAAGCAAATTTTGCCGAGCAGGAAACAAACAAAGTTGGACCTACAGTCCTGTTTGTTCACCATGGAGACACTGAAAACCAAAACAATGTTTGGTATCTAGATTCGGGAGCTAGCAATCACATGTGTGGTAAAAGAGAGCTGTTTGCTGAGCTTGATGAGACTGTACAAGCACAAGTCTCATTTGGAGATTCTTCAAAGACTCCAGTGAAAGGAAGAGGTAATATTCTAATCAAGCTCAAGAATGGAGATCATGATTACATCTCCAATGTGTATTATGTTCCTGCCATGAAGAACAACATATTGAGTATGGGACAACTCCTAGAGAAAGGATACGACATCAACATGAAAGATTGTCATCTTACCATCAAAGACAATCATGGTAATTTGATCGCTCGGGTGAGAATGTCCAAGAATCGGATGTTTGCATTGAACATCCAACATGATGCTGCGAAGTGTTTAAGTGCCATCATCAAAGACAAAGACTGGCTATGGCATTTGAGGTTTGGACATCTCAACTTTGGAAGCTTGAAGCTGTTGTCAAGCAAGAATATGGTGAGAGGACTCCCTCATATTGCTCATACTAATGAAGTCTGTGAAAGCTGCATTCTTGGCAAGCATCACAGAACTAGCTTTGCCAAAGAAGTGAAGTGGAGAGCCACAAAGCCGCTGGAGCTAGTGCACACTGATGTGTGTGGTCCATTGAAGCCGATGTCAAATGGACAGAATAGATACTTTCTCACCTTCATTGATGATTATAGCCGGAAGACATGGGTATACTTTCTTAAAAGAAAGTCGGAGGTGTTCAGCATCTTCAAAGAATTCAAAGCTTTTGTAGAGAAGCAAAGCGGCTACTACATCAAGACATTGCGATCAGATCAAGGTGGAGAATATACATCAGATGTTTTTGAGAAGTATTGCAAAGAGTAGGGAATCAAGCATCAAACAACACCATCCTATACGCCACAGCTGAATGGTGTTGCTGAAAGGAAGAATCGCACAATCTTAGATATGGCAAGGAGCATGTTGAAAGGAAAGAAAATGCCTAAACAATTTTGGGCTGAAGCCGTATCATGTGCTGTGTATCTACTAAATAGATGCCCAACCAGGAGTCTTCATTCTATGACTCCAGAAGAAGCTTGGAGTTCACATAAGCCAAGCGTCAATCATCTCAGAATATTTGGGTGTATGGCATACACCAAGATTCCAAAAGCAAGAAGAACCAAGCTCGATGATAAGGGAGAAAAATGTATCCTTGTTGGATATGGAGATAGAACAATGGGATACAAGTTGTATAATCCCATTACCAAAAAGGTGATCATGAGTCGAGATGTGATATTTGAAGAAGAAGAAGCTTGGAACTGGAATTAAGATGAAGTTGTCAAAGATGCAGAACTTATTCTTGAAGATGAAACATCAAAAGCTCCTGTTGAAATCACAAGAGAAGTCCAAGATGAGCCACAAACTCCTCCACATAGAATTCCTGCACCTAGATCGCCAATTTCTCACAGAGGTGCTGCATCATCATCATCAGCATCAGCATCAGCATCATCATCATCAGATGATAGTTTTTTCAAACAACCAAGGCCAATGAGAAGTTTGCAGGAGATATATGAAGCTACAGAAGAAGCAGATCTGAATTTGTACTGTCTACTTGCAGATAGTGATCCACTTACCTTCTCGGAAGCCATCCAAGAAGATAAATGGAAGAAAGCAATGGATGAAGAAATTCATGCCATTGAGAAAAATGACACATGGAAGCTTACCAGTCTACCAGAGGGGCACAAACCCATTGGAGTGAAATGGGTATACAAGACAAAGAGGAATGCACAAGGTGAAGTGCAACGCTACAAGTCAAGGTTAGTAGCAAAAGGTTACAAGCAGAGAGCTGGAATTGACTATGGAGAGGTGTTTGCTCCAGTTGCCCGATTGGAGACTATCAGGCTAATGATTTCATTGGCTGCCCAGCACAAGTGGAAGATTTATCAACTTGATGTAAAATCTGCATTTCTTAACGGTTTCCTTGAAGAAGAAATCTATATTGAACAACATTCGGGGTATGTTCAGTATAGGCATGAAGACAAAGTGTACAAATTGAAGAAAGCACTTTATGGATTGAAGCAAGCTCCGCGTGCATGGAATACTAGAATTGATCAGTATTTTCATGACAATGGTTTTGAAAAATGTCCATATGAGCACGCACTATATTTGAAGAAGGAAGCTGATGGAAGCATGTTGCTTGCTTGTCTTTATGTTGATGATCTAATCTTCACCGGGAACAATCCAGCCATATTCAAAGACTTTAAAAGAAGTATGGTCCAAGAATTTAAAATGACAGATGTTGGATTGATGGCTCATTTTCTAGGCATTGAAGTTGCACAAAGAAAAGATGGAATTTTTATTTCCCAAAGTGGCTATGCCAAGGAAATTCTGAAGCGATATGGAATGGAAAATTGCAATCTAGTGAACACTCCTGTAGACAGTGGAGTGGAGCTCAGAAAAGGTACGAAGACAGGTGATGTGGATCCAACTTATTTCAAGAGCCTAGTTGGAAGTCTTCGGTATCTTACTTGTACCAGGCCAGACATACTCTATGGAGTAGGACTGATCAGCAGATATATGGAAACACCGGATCAGTCACACCTTTATGCAGCAAAGAGGATTCTTCGCTACATCAAAGGTACAGTCGATGATAGTTTATTCAATAAACCAACTGAAAACTTCAGTCTTGTTAGCTACTCAGATAGCGACTGGGGACGTGACTTGGATGAACGAAAAAGTACTACGGGGTTTACTTTCTTTATGGGAGATACAGCCTTCACATGGTCATCCAAGAAGCAAGCCATTGTGACATTATCGACTTGCGAAGCTGAGTATGTTGCAGCCAACTCAGCTGTGTGTCATGCAATATGGTTACGGAACATGCTGAAGCATTTGGGATTTTCACAAGAAAAATCCACTGAGATCTATGTTGATAATCGCTCAGCAATTGCATTGGCAAAGAACCCAGTTTATTATGAAAGAAGTAAGCATATTGACACCCGCTATCATTTCATCCGAGAGCATGTGAAAAATAAAGAGGTGGAATTATTGTCTTGCAAATCCCAAGATCAGCTTGCAGATATTTTCACGAAGCCGTTGAAAAATGAACTATTTAACAGAATGAAGAGAATGCTTGGGATGAAGCAGTATGGAGAATCAAGCTTAAGGGGGGATGTTGAAAAAATAAGCTTGATGGTAGGTTGTCAAACTAGCCACCACGTTTGAAGTTTGAAGCAGCCACCATGTTTGAAGTTCAATGGTAAACAATGGCTGCCAAATTTGTAGGTTTTCATACTATGATTTCACACTGTATTATGTATCTATAAATAGCTATGTATTATGAGAGTTTAGAGTATGTGGGAGAAAAGAAAAGAAAAGAGAGTGCAGTGTAATATTTTCAGAAATTTCAGAATAAAATTTCAGTGAGTTTATTTTCAGTTTGATTCGTGTTTAAGCCTCTCTTTGTAAATCACCAACAGTGGTTTACACCCCACTCCCACCAACAACTTTCTCTGATCTGATTTCTACCCGCACTGCTTCTAATAATGGGTTGTGTGATTCAATTTATTTCTTTCAACTCTCCGTTGCCTCCACCATTGTCAGACCGTCCATCTTCAGCGCTGACAACGTCAGCCCAACTCTTCTCGTCGGCGTTGTGTTGCCACAGTCGGATCCTTCAACTCTAGCGTTACCACTTCGCACATGAACACCATCAACCACTGGAGCAAAAAAAGCATTTCTCCCTCCCCCCCTCTCTCTCTCTATTCATTTTGTTGAACACATCTATGCGCAACTATATATATTTTTCACTACATTTATGTATATAGAACAGAGACCTCTTCCCACCACTGTTAGCCACCATTGTTGTTGCCAGGTATTTCCTCTTCCCTCTATGTTTCAATTTGAAAACTTTTACTTCTTGTCAATTTTTTTTTTCTTCTCTTATTAGACCCATTTTGCATGTGTGCCTGATTTTTTGTTTTATTTAATCAATTGTGCTTTTTTTTTTTTTCTAATTATGATTTTACATTAATATTTGTGGGCATTTTTTTATCGATGGGTTTGTTTGGATTGAATGCTTTTAACAAAAATTTTGATTAGCTACAGCCTAAAAAATTATTCTTTTATGTGAAACCAATACCTTTAACAAGTTCAGCCCCTTACAACTCACTGTATTACTTTAGAGTACGAAACTATTTCCTTTTTGATGTTATAATTAATAATTCCAAGAATACACACCACATATCATTCAGTTCAAATAAAAAATGTAATTGTATCGCCTGAGGATTAAATTCAACAACATTAGGTTCACATTTCACCGTAAGTATACAGAACTACTCTACCTAATAACACAGTACCTCCAAGAAAAGATCACCAAAACATATTTTATCACCACTACCACACCACTACTACAACAACCCAACTACTATCACTGCTTTTGTTTCCACCACCTACACTACCATCACCATCACCATTTCCATTGCCGCTACCTCCACCACCACCACCACCACCCCAACACCTCCACCCCACCACCATTTCATTAGAAAATATTTTTCGCTCTTAACAGAACTCTTAAAGTTTGTCAAGCTATATACTCTACTGTTGCCTAAACTAACAGCACAAAGAAGAAAGGCAAATGAAAATTTTCCGAACTGTCCTATATTTTCAAACCCCCGAGCACCATTGTAGATTATCAAACTGGCTACCATTTTGGGATTCTACAAGAACACTATGGCCTTTTCAATTTCTTTTTTAAAAAAATATTTTTGTCCCCAGCATTAGAAACCATTCCACCCAACTGGACAAGCATTCTAAGAGATCAAAACCATGAAGCAAATGAGTGAAACTTCAATGAAAGGTATACTAGAGTTCGGTTGTCAAAACAAGGCCCACATAAAGTGCAACGTAAGGGAGAATTATAGAATGCTCAGTAGAGCAGGCAAGGAAAATGATGAAAAAATGCAGATAGCAAAAGATACTACAACAATATCTAGAACAAGCACCGATGACTACCAAATTTGAGATGGCAAAATATTCAACATTTTTAACACTAGGAAGCTGATTCTCATTGAAAGATTATATGACAGGTTCTACAAAAAGTACCAACAGCTCCAACATGCAGAACAACATGCTAGCTCAAACAGGGGATAGGCTTTCAATGAAGTTATAGCTATTATAATAACAAACTGATTCATGAAATTCACCTAGCTGAAAATCAAGAAGCACCTTCCATGTCTTGCGATCCAAATTATAAGAAATGAAATTGCCATAAATATTAAACACCAGTGCAAAATCTTTTTCATTTGCTCCCTTCAAGATACACACCACAGAAAATTGGTGAAATTTCTCAGTGAAAACAGATTCTATAGGTCTCAGATTAACCCAGTACTTCACTTTCCAGCAAGCAGCAGTCCCTGTCCATCTCAAGAATTCTGAATCTCAATGGCAAAACCTGTCGATTCTGAATAAGAAACAAATGACCATGACATTCACCAAAATACAGAATCTTATCATCAGAAAGAATTTTAGGGTATGGTGGCATTGGAGTTCGTGTCAGATTCTCAGCATCAACGTCAAATTGAATGTAAAGGTTAGTGGACGTCATCCAATGAATAGCTCCATTCAAAAACACCCTGCGTCTCAAGGAGTGACCTGGTGGTGCAATGACACGAATGTGTTTCCAAGATGCACTCTCCGATGAGTAGATATCAATTACATAAGAACTTCCAGACCTTCCACGAAGATCAAAAGAGTAATTAACCAATACAACCTTCTAGTGAGGTGATTTTGAAGGGTCAAAGGCCAAGTAAGCACCAAACTTGTGATCAAAAAATCTAGATAAAGTTCCAGCAGGTGCAGGTAGTGCAGTGTATTTTTGGGTGGTCGGATTACAAACGTAATGTTTTCCGTAAACCTAGGAGCACAAGAGTAAGCCGTTACAGGAGCATACAATCCTAGGTGTAGATCCTTCTCCAACACCATTGAGGAAGGCGAGTGTTGGAAGACTTGAGTGGCTGTGAAACGAGACAGAATTAAGTTCCTTGAACATTCGAAGTTTGCAGTAGAAATATATGCCTGAGATCAAGGAATTGTTATTTCGGCGGGCGTGGTTGTGGGAAAATTGTGAGTCAGAGATGAGAGAGAGCCAATGCTTAGATACACACTTGAATCTGAGGAGTGACTTTGCCGGCACATGTAAAAGGATCTCTGTTAGAAGATCAACATTGCTGACAACTACTTCTACCGCCAGTGAGTCTTCCAATGATGTGGAGCCAATAACTAGCTTTGTTCTTTCTTTTTTTTTTGATCAGCAAAGAAAATGAACTTCATTGATGAAACAGAAAAACTATTACATCAAAAAGAAATGGAGGAGTGCAGAAAGCATCATAGCGAACCAAATCAATCCCAACTAGGTTGGCACCAATAAGGCCGCCCAATCATATGCTAGCACAACCACAAGAGTTGGTGAGGAACCAACCAAAAACACCAAAAACACCTCACCCAAAAAGCACTGACCACACCTAATGTCAATTTGGACAACACTAACAACAGATACCTGAAGATTAGCACTGCCCACACAAATAACTCTGCAACCAATTAAAACTCACTGCTGCCCTACTGAGTCTGCTACTCACACCAGACAAGCACAACAGATCAAAGCCAAGAATTGGATAGCTAACAGCAACTTCAAGCAGCCTTTATTCAGCCATTCAGCCACCCAACCCAACCCAGACAGAGCAGAACAGATCATTCATCTAGCACCTAAGCATAGCCATTCAAGCTTAGCATATCCAAACACACAGCCAGAGCCTAGCCATTCATTTAACTAACAGCAGGGGCTGCCAACTCTACCCCTCGCAAACACCACCAGCAGCTTATATGCAATACAGTGCACTTTATCAGATTCCAGCCCAAATGTCCAAATTGACACTAATTGACAGATCCCATTAATCAACTGAAATGAACAAGGATCTATTGGAGCTTCTGTGGAGATCTTCCCCCCACATCAGACTTTCATCAGCTCAGCATTGACACATTCTGCCTCAGATCATAATGCAGAAACATTGCATACCCTAACAACCAGCTATCTCAGATAGCAAACACCAGCTCCAATACCTATAGACCATTAACCTGAAGTGTTGAACAGACCATTAACCTGAAGTGCTGCAGCGTTCCATCCCAGCTAGTGTTGAAGGAAGTCACCAATAGAAGGCAGCCACAAGATTCACTCCATGTCCAGAAAAAAATCCAGTGTACTCATCCTTTTACACATCTCCCCTGGTTCTATATGACTTGCACACCACTCAGCCCTTCAACTGAGTAAAACCAAGCTAAACCAGAACCTGAGTTGAGAGGGACAAAAACCAAGCAACCAGAGCACACCAGCACTGGAACCAGTGCAGCAAAGCAGTTACACTAGTCAATCCACAATTATTCCCCAAGGCTAATCAGCCAGACCAGTACACCAGACAACCAGAATCTAACATGCTGATTTTCAAAGAATCACTTTGCAATCAATCAATGACACCTCCTCTGCTTCACACACCCAAAACCTGATGTACTGAAACCCTGTTGAGCTGCAAGAAGTCACGAAAATTCCATTTCTATATTGCCTACCATCTCTACAAACCACCAGTGCAATCTGCTGCAGAAGCTCCTAAGCCAAGCACCTTCTTTTTTTTTTATCAGCGAAGAAAAGAATTTATTAATAAAAGAAAGAAGGGAAAGACTTGACTAAATAGCATCATTGCTCAAGAATACATCCCAACTAGGTTGGCACCTATAATTGAGCCCAATTACAAGAGGTTGCCAAGACCTCAACCAAAACTGAAAATAAAGAAAATAAAAAACAACAAAAAAACATCAACCAGCCAAGAAACTACAGCTTATGGTCCTTCAATCCATTCAAGCAGTGCATGAAGTCATGGATTGAGTAATGAGGCAAATGACTGGAAAACTTCACCCATGTGGCCACTTTGATCTTGATACTTTCCACAATATTTTCCCAGACAGGAACTTTAGAATTAAATATCAAGTTGTTTCTTGCTACCCATAAGCTCCAAAGCACCGCCAATGGAATTGTTTCCCAGATGAGTCTACCCAGATTTTTGAATTTTTGACCATACCACCATAAAAGCAAGCCTTGAAGAGAGCTAGGGGAGACCCACTGAGAACCCCACCAACAAAAAATTTCATTCCAAACCTTCCAAGCATGATTACAATGCAAGAGCAAGTGTGATGCGGATTCATTATCAATACCGCAAAAAGCACAATGATTGATTGCGGGAATAATGAGCCTACGGACAAGAAGATCTGAAGAGGCGATCCGATTCCACCAAACAAGCCAACCAAATGCTTTGATTTTGGGAGGAGCTACTGATTTCCACATCTTCATAATTGGAAAAGGGGTTAAGCGAAGAGAGCTTTCAAAAATTTCGTAAAGAGATTTAACTTAAAAGGATCCAGATGATGTGGGAGCCCATACCAGATGATCCTCACAATTATTACTAATGATAAGAGATTGTGGCAGTCTGTTAATCAACTCGAGATGCAATTCATCTTCCCAAACTCTCAAACTCCTCCTATATGTGATATTCCAATGAGTTTGGTTATCCGCAGTCTGGTGCAAGTACTGATGAATGCATGAATCTTTATTTGATGCTAGAGAGAAGAGTCTAGGATAAAGGTTGGACAAAGGAGAACATGAGGCCCATGCATCAAGCCAAAATTTGATTCTTTTACCATCGCCTAGTTTGAACTGAATATTTTCCAAAAATAAAGCAACTGATCGAGATTCATACCTGTCCAAAGAGGAGATACTTTTCCACATAGCAGATGAATTTCTGAAGTTGAAGTCATTTGGTAGCCAGCAATCTTCATGCACATTATGTTTGGCACATAAAACTTTCCTCCACAAGGAACCCTTTTCAGTGGCAAATCTCCACCACCATTTGCATAGCAGAGTGTCGTTACCTTCCTTAGTCTTTCTAAAACCCAAACCTCCAAAAAGCTTGCTAACAGAGCATGCCTCCCAGTTGAGAAGATGTAGTTTCCTTTTATCATCACTATCCCCCCATAAAAAGGATCTCTGATATTTATCAATTAAGTTCGCCACTTTGGTGGGGATTTTAAAAATGGACATATAGTAAATTGGGAGAGAAGATAGTACCGCTTTGATCAAAGTAATTCTTCCTCCAAAAGAAAGGTATCTCCTTTTCCATGATGATAATCTTTTCTTCACTTTGTCTATGATAGGCTCCCATGTAGAAATTCTTTTTGGGTTGACCCCAAGAGGCATTCCAAGATAATTGATTGGTAGCGTTCTCACCCTACAATTGAAGAAATCAGCTACTTGAGAGGTGAATTCCCTATTAGGCCCAACTCCACAGATTACAGACTTTTGGTAATTAATCTTCAGCCCGGAGATTAACTCGAAGCAATTGAGGATTCTTTTTAGATTTGTTAACTCATCCCAATCTAGATTACAGAACATGAGGGTATCATCTGCAAATTGCAAATGAGAAAGGTTTAGCCCAAAGCCACCTATATCCACTCCCTTGATAAGATTGAGACTTTTGGCCCTAAGGATGAGAATGTTGAGTCCTTCAACCACAAGATTAAAGAGAAAGGGGGAAAGAGGATCACCTTGTCTTAAGCCTCTCTGAGGAGAAAATTCTTGAGAAGGAGAACCGTTTACCAAAACGGATATATGAGAGGAAGACACACATTCTTCTCGGTCATTTTTTCCTGTACATAACTCACAAGAAGATCAGAATCAGAGAATGTGCACAGATGTGATGCGTATGGTAATATGAAGACGAAGAAGGATCTAGTTATGTAACTATCTTCCATTGCTTACAATTTGTGTAACAAGCTTAACTACTAATAATTGTCTAATTCTCAACTCAACTCCAATAAGCTCCTATCTTAGCTGCAGTAATCTTCATTATGTAACGACGTGATAACAGGAAAGGGCACTGGGTTGGGGTTTTTAGGGTTTCGAGCTCAAATCCGTCATTTTAAACTCTACTAAAAAATATATAGGTATTAACCGTAGTGGAGCGAAACAGTTTGGAATGCGAATTGTAAAATTTAAAATTTAATTCGTGATTAGCGGATAGAGCGGTGCAGATTGATGCGAATTGATGTGATTTTAAGGGATTAGATAGCATTTTGCACAACTCGATCCATATATCAACTCAAGCTTTTTACTCAAACCTGTATATTAAAAAGTTACTCAAACCAGATCCAGATTGACCGCAGAATCGCAGGGGAAGGAACTGAAGGCGTAAGTGGGATATGGGACTAGGGTTACAGGATGAAGAGGGTGGGATGGTTGTTTCATGGCGGGACTCGCTAGAAATTGCATTGCCAGCACATGAAAACCACACCTGAGATTGGGAAGTTACAGCCAGAGCAATAGATTCCAATTTTTACCATTTTTGGGAGTTTGAGGAGGGTTAGATTGCGGGGGTGACTAAAATGCTTCTCCTCGAAGGCCTATTGGAAAACCCTCCCAAAACCTTGTTAGAAAGGACCAAAATAATAGCATTTAAAACAATATTGATAACTTTTTCAGACATTACTGTAAATGAATATAATATATATACATACGCACCAATATAAATCTAAAAACTCAAGAAGTAGAGGAATTCACCGAGAAAAGTGAAAACTCACAATTTTACATAGAATTTTTTTTCCTGGCTTTTAAAAAACACATAAAAAAAATCAACACAGAAGCAAATTATTGAGAGAGAGAGAGAGAGAGAGAGAGAGAGAGGACTTACACGGAAGAGAGACACTCTGTCTATGGGGTGGTGGTGGAGCGAGTAAAAGAGGGAGTCTAATCATTTGTGCAGCTTTTCTAATGGTATAGAATGATATTGTTAGGATTTTCAAAGTATAACCGGTGGGTTATGATTGTATAGAATATATAGGGAAGATTTTCAAAGTATAATCGATATAGGTTTTGTAGTTAGATTTCATGTAAAATTTGAATTAGGTTTCTGAGTTTGTCTAGGGTTGTGAAAAGAGAGAAATATTATGTATTCCTTCTATTCTAAAAGGAAAATGTTTGACGGCCACAATTTTTGTGGCCACAATGGCTCAAAACTGTCAAAACGACGTTGTTTTGAGTACAAAACATGCCAAAACGACGTCATTTTGGCAGTTTTAAGCCATTGTGGCCACAAAAATTGTGGCCCTCTAGCATTGTTGATTCTAAAATAAGGAAAATACTTTGTTGCTCGAAAGTCTTGGCTCGAGATTAGCTCAAATTTATAAAACGACGTCGTTTTATATTTTTTTTTTTCTCTTTTTTTTTTTCTTAAGCAGACACAGAGGGAGAGGGAGAGGGACGAAGGAAGAGACAGAGAGAAGGAAAAGGAAAAGAGAGAATGAAGGGGGAAGAGGGTCGCCCCAGATTTTGCTGATGGAGATGACGATGATGTTGAAGATGATGATGATGTTCAAAGTCTCTGCCTCTGCTGATGATGTTCAAAGTCTTTGCCTCATTTTGCTGGTGAAGATGACGATGATGATGATGTTCAAAGTCTCTACCTCTGCTTTCTCTACTTTTTTTTTTTTCTAGTTGATTTGGATTTGGATCTAAAGGGGGAAAAAAAATTGATCTGGATTCAAGATGGATCTAAAGGGGGCCTCTGTTTTTTTTTCTCTACTTCTTCTTCTCTCTCTCTCTCTCTCTCTCTCTCTTTTTTTTTTGTTTCCTCTTGTTGATCTGGATTCAATATGAAGGGGAAAAAATATTTGTTGTTGATGAAGATGATTTTGATCCAGATCTAAAGGTAAAGATGATTTTGATCTAAAGGTGAATAAATGTTTTTTGATGATGATTTTGCTCCTAGATGATAAACAAAACAATTACTATAAAAAAACATTGTTCAAAGCATTGCTCCCAGTGGTAACATTGTTGTGTTGTGTGAAGAAGAAAGGAAGAAGAAGGTAAAACACTTTCGAGCCCTTTCGAGTCAAGCACTTTCGAGCTTTGTAGCGGTTCCGCTAAAATAATATCTCTTTTAAAAAATTTAACTTTTTTTAATAGTACAGTTATTACACTTTAATGCTGTGTTTGGTTAGGGGATTTGGGGAGGGATTTGGAAAGGGAAAGGGAAAAAGTGTGTGAAACTAGGTGAAATGTAGGTATATTTTATTCACATTTCACCTAATTTTTCCCTTTCCCTTTCCAAATCCCTCATTAAATCCTCCAACCAATCACAGCGTAAAAAAAAATTAATTTTTTAAAATTACCGGTTCAGATTTTTAAAGATGCATCACGAACCCTATATACAGTCCATGTTCAGATTTTTATTTTATTTTATTTTATTTTTTTAATAGAATGTTGATAGCCCCCAATTTAAGAGTCCGTCTATCATACACATCGTTTTTTGTGTTGTGGTATTGATAGCTACAGGCTGTTCAAATTAGCCAATGAATTGAAGCATCGAACCAAATTGATTTCTTTGGGTTGAGTTGGATTGGGTTAATTTTTGAGTAAATTGATTTAGCTTTGAGTCTTTAAATCACCAAATTAATATAATTAGAATGGTTCTTGGTTTAAGTTTTGTATACACCGAATCAATTCAAAAACCAAAACTACATATATACATGCATATCTGTATATTTTAAAATTGTATTTATATTGACTTATTCACTTTATTACTCTATTAGAATGGATTGGATTACATCTAATAATTTTTCATATTCAAGAATTATTGGTAAATGAAGGAAATATTAGAAACTTTATTAAAACTTCGCAATTGATTTAATCTTTATTGGTTGTATTAATAGATTTAATTGGATTTATTATATTTAAACTTCAGTTAGATTTAATTTGTATTGGATTGTACTAAATAATATTTTGCTCTTTGTTTTGTATTAAGCTTAAGTGTAAGAGTGTGATATCCCTGTTCCGTAATATGTTAATTAGTCCTTAATATGATTTTGTGTGCGATTATGTGAAAATATGTGGTTTTAAATTTCTATCTGTTCACCGTAGGAATATCTGTTTGATTATCTACTTTGGAAATTAAATTGAAGGCCTTATCGCCCACAAAAACCGAAAATTGATTGCGCCATTGTGATTGGCGTAATTTTTAGAGCTTACGGTAAAATTTGATTGAAAATCGATCCGGACCAGATTAAATCGATTAAATTGTTGAATTAGTACCCAATTATTTATTAATATTAAATTGAATTAGTGGGATTTGTTGTAAGAGGGCACTACACCCTCAATTCTCATCCTTTGTTGCATTTTGGCTGATCTTGAGCTCTAAAGAAGAGAGAGGGGTCGGCTAGAGAGAGAGAAGGAAGGAGAGTTGGGTGTTTGGCTCAATTTTGTGAAGATTGGAGGATTAAACTCAAGATTTTGCCATAGATTGGGAGAATTAAGCCTCTAGGTAAGTAAGTGCATGAATTGTAATTAGAAATTTTGTGAATTGAAGGTTAAAAAATGATTAAGAACATGAATTAAATTGGTTATGAAGAAATTGAGTTGATTTTGATGTATTGAAAGCCAATATGTGCATGCATGTGTGTAATTGCTTGAAATTGCATGTTTGAGTTTAAAATACATGATCCATATAGAATTTTGGTTGAAGCTCATGTTTGTAATCACAAATTGCACCATGTAAGTTGAAATAAGAGTGATATCCCACATGCACGTACAATTTATGAGGAATGAGTTTGAAATACATGGAATTGATGTCATTGTAATAACCTTGACCCGTAATTAGCTATTAATCGGTATTTAAGGATGCTAATTAAGCGAATTAAATAAATAATGGAGTTGTTATGTGAATTGCATGTTAATTGGTTATCTATCTGTCACCCGTAGAAACATCTGTTTGGAATTCTGCTATAATATAAAGACTGGAAGCCTTATCGACATCTGAAATAGGAATTAATTACATTAATGTGTTATTTGGAATTTTTAGAACACCATGACAAACTTGATTAAAAATTGATTCGATTTAGTAAAATCCCATGTGATTAAATTAAGCCTTAATTAAAACTACTTTTGATGATTGAATTTTGTGCTAACTTTGACTAATTCAGGTTACTTGTGTTGAATTAGAGCATGCATGATTAGTGTCTAATTTTATCCTCTTACTGGTCCAAGATATGATTAGAGCATAATGTGTTGAGGCATTTGGTGGGGTGGAGTGTAGGGAACCAAAACCCTTGGAAGGGTGTGTTGGAAGTGTGCATGTGTGTGCACGTGTTGTGTGCTCAAAATGTGAGAGTGTGTGTGTGTTGTGTATATTCTGATGAAAGCTGAGGGAGAGTTGTATCATTCCCTTCACTCTTGTGGTCCCTGCATAGAGAGAGAGAGAGAGAGAGAGAGAGAGAGAGAGAGAGAGAGAGAGAGAGCTCAAGTTTGAAGAAGAAGAGGAGAAATAGGAAGATTCACCCCTCTTAAGTTGAGAGCAAGTTTTAGGTAAGGATTCTTTGTTCAAATTCTGTAGTTCTTCCTCCATGCATCATGTACTAAGAAAATTATTGAATCATTAATGGAATTTGAAGTGAAGTTGGGTTTTGAACAAGAAAGTGGCTTGTGTGCATGTTATGGAGGATTATACCTTGATTCATTCATGTCTTGGGCTTTGCTCTTAGAATCTTTGCATGCATGTGAGTTTTACTCATCATCTTCAAGAAATTATCATGTTTCATGTTTCATGTTTCAAAATTTCAGGACCTTATGGTTTTCATTGCATGTTTTGTAGAACAAAAGAGAGGGCTTTGAAAATCTTCCATGCAAGAGTTTTTGAGTTTAAATTGGTAAATTCATGAGCTTTGAGCAAAGGAATTTGTAAACAAACAAGTGTCCATGTTTTTAGAAAGGTTTTCCAGCTTTAGAAACAAGCCATGCATGAACATAACCTTTAAATTAGCATTTTAAGCTCAAGCTCTGTTTCTTTGAAAAACCCAGAAATTTGCAGTCCGCTCAAGCGGGGAAACCTGCGCTCGAGCGGAGATTTCGAGCAACTCGTACTTTTGTTGAAATTTACAGACCGCTCGAGTGGGTGAACACACGCTCGAGTGAAGCCCCTTTGTCAGCATGCCCGCTCGAGCGGGGAAAGACACGCTCGAGCGGGGACCTAATTTTTAGAAATTTCACAAAGTGTTCCAAGGCATGTTTTGGCATCCTCATTGCATCCTAGGCATTCCTAAACCTTAATTAAGTTATGGTAATGAGGTTATGGGTTAGAAACACACTAATGAATGAATGTGTTAAGTTAAGAGGAATGCAATGGTGTGTGTATGTTCTAAACATTGTGATAAGAACGAATAAGAACCAATGTGATGTAAGCTAAGCCGTGTTGGCCAAGTACATGTGTAATGATAAGATTCATTGGTGTTATGTATTTTGTGATTGTAGGTCAACGTCCGAGAATTGATTGACCACCTACGGAACCACTGTGAGTAACGTTATCGTAAAGATATGTTTATATGAAATTATGTTCCACATGATATATGACAAGCTATGATTTCTGAAATGATATATGTTTCTGTGAACGAACATTCCAAGTTTGAAATCTATTATGGCATCCATAGATAGTCCCAAGTCATGGGGGGACGGCATGAAAATGCGGGTCCATGACATACAAGTTTACGAGATCTCGTTAGCCACTTCATTGTGGTGATATGTGTTTAATCGGTATCCGGAACCGGTTACTCTAGTCAGAAGACATTCTGTTCTGTTCTGTGATGACAAGTTTACAAGTTCCCAGTCTGGAGGTTCCTTAATGGAACTAACAAGTTATCCTCATCCGGCTGGAGGTTCCTCTATGGAACTGACAAGTATGATCTGTGATGTGTTCTATGTGATATGCCATTATTATGTTCTAATACGAGATGACTATGTTTATGCTATGATCTGTTCTGTACGTATAAAATGTTCAGAATTCGTTCACTAACCCCTTTACCTTAATGTTATTCACTGGGCTTTAGCTCACTGTTTGTATATATATGTATATAGGTGAGCATTCTGGAGTTCGACCCCGAAGGCTCTTGCCTGGAGTTGTGTTCTGTTGTCAGCCAGCCTGCCTTTGTGCCTCACGTAGAGGTTCCTGAAGTGTCACACGTGTTCAAGTTCTGTTGGTCTGTATATGTACGAGACTTGGGTTGTATTTTGTTGGTTGTACTTAAGTTAATGTAACATGTGTGGGTATAATGTATGTTGGCACTCTGATATGTATATAAGTTTTAAAATATTCTGTTTCATGTAAGTCAGCACAGCTCATTGGACAATTGTATTATGTATTATTGCTTCCGCAGCCCCTTATTATATGCTTATCTGTTTAGAGGCCTTCGGTAATCCAAGGATTACTGGCCGGTTACGATGCTAAACCTATAGGGGCAGGTTTGGGTCGTGACAGAGTGGTATCAGAGCACGAGTTATACCGCACACACGTGTCCATATGAGCTATAGGATGTCCTAGAAATGAAATAAGGACATTGCATTTGCATGTGTAAACATATGAATATATATTTGAACTGAAAATGAATTGAATGAAACCTAAGTGCATGATCAAAAAAGTTAAATGGAATAACATGTCTTGATAATTTCAAATGCTGAATGTGGAATCTGTACGAACACGAACGTATGAAAGTAAGGAATCATGTGACTGTATCTAAATTGAACTAGCAATGTAAAACCATCTGATATGAAATGAAATGTGAAATCAGTGAGGACTTTCCCTATGTTAATGGTTACCCTATTTATGTGTAGATCAATGGAAAGGACCAGAAATATAGACGAATCTGAATCTTCTGACGCTAGAATTAGCCGGTTAGAAAGGATGGTTGAAGCCTTAACTAAAAATCTGAAACAACAGCAACAAGGGCAAAATGTGTACCTGAACCAGTTAGTTATGATATGATAGCACTGATACAGAAATACAATAAGATGAAACCACCGGAATTTATGGGGGGTATTGAATCGTTAAAAGCCGAGGCTTGGGTTTTAGAAACTGAGAAAATATTTGAGGTATTTCGGTGTACTGAGGCATAGAAAGTTTTGTTGGCAACTTTCACACTCAAAGAGGAGGCTAGGAGATGGTGGATGTTAGTCCGAAATGATAATGAGGGTGTGACATGGGATAAGTTTAAAGAAATTTTTTTCGAAAAATATTTTTCCCAATGCATCCGAGATAGGAAAGTATCTGAGTTTATACAACTGAAACAAGGCAAAATGATTGTGGCCGAATATGAAACAAAATTTACTGAGTTAGCCCAATATGCACCGCATATGATAGACACTGATGACAAAAAGGCTAGAAAATTTGAAAGAGGGCTTGACTTAGATATGTATGACCAAGTCGGCATCTTAAAATTACCAAAGTACGTGGATGTTCTTGATAGGGCCTTAATGTCTGAAGCAAACATACCTGCCTTGAAAATATCAAAATCAACACCATCAACTGAATCCGAAAGAACAAAACAGAAGAAACAAAAAGTTGAAATGACAAGTAATTCGATGGTCAACGTGGACGAGAAATCTGGGGCAATAACTGTGAACAAAGATATACCTGTCTGTAGAGAATGTGGGAAACAACATTGGGGCATTTGTCGCCGTCTGTCAGGAGCTTGTTTTAGATATGGTCAGAAAGGGCACTTGGCCAAATCTTGCCCGCGAACTCATCCGAACAACAAAAAGCCTAAATCTACACCCTAGTTCCAGAAAATGCTCAGAACACTGAAATGACTAATGCAGGTATTACCCTAACCATATCTAATTGTTTATGGGAATTTGTGAGTGAATCATATGTTTCTTAGTTTGATATAGATTGTGGACATGTTAATTGGGTAATTTGAATTGTTAGAATTATGAACCATGATAATTGAACCTTGAGAACTGAACGAACCACCTGTGCCTGGGAAATTATTAGAACTTGTGAACAATGGGAATTTGTCGGGTTAAATCTTTATACCGTATTGCGAAAAATTTAATACGAACTGTTAAGTGTGACCTTTTGAACTATGCTAGAATGGGTGAACATGAGAACGCATTGTGATTGACTTTAACTTGAGAAATCTGTATGACCATGACTTGAGTTGAACCGTTATATACCGACGGACATCATTGAATGATTAGACCCGTGATCTCGTATTGTATATATGAATCAGCCACGTAGGGAATTGCTGAAATTGAGAACCTATGTCAATTGGGACGAATGAACTTCTACTTATGAACTTGTGAACGAATGCCTAAATGATAATTGATCTTAGACTCGTATCTGTATATGTATATATGTCCTCGCTTGTGAGACTATTAGAATTGATGGGATTGAACTGTGGTTAATGAATACTCTGAGACCTGCTGTTTGATGTGAACTGTATGTGCAATATTGTGGACCTTTGCTAACAAGTACCTATGCTTGTGAATGTCATTAGACTTTGGACATGTACATATATGACTATATCTTTGCTCGGAATGACTGATATGATATTTGCTTTGATAACTTGACCATTGGAACTATGACTCTGGGATTGTATGATTAAGTAAAAAACCCCATATGATAACCTCTGAACTGTGGACTGTGATTGTAGAACATTGACTAGACTGTTGACTAGACCAGTGATCCTATGCTTTAATGACTGTATGACCAATCTGAAACTTCTGTATAACGATCTGCTATTGTGTACCTTATGCTTACATGAACTCAGCTGGAAAATTGTTCTATTGACTGTGATGTTTACTTTTGATATGAACAATTATATGCCTGTGCACTCACATGTGAACTTACTTGGAGAATGTAACATTGTATATGACCTGAACTCTTTGGTATGAACTACTGTGATACATAACTCTGCTGTGATTTGAGAACCGAGGAACTTAGAACAACTGTAAAACTACTGACTATTATAGAACTACTGTACCTCGTCGAAAATGATAAGGAAAGAACCTTTACCTGATCTAATCTTATAGAACTGTGGTGTGATGAAACCTTTGTTTGACTGATAAAACTTCTGTTTGATGACTCATGCTTGAACTGTTACTTGATATGACTGGGTAGAACTTCATCTGAGATGATCGGGTAGAACCTTTATTAATTTGATCTGAGGAGACCCTTATTAAAAGTCGTTATCTGATTTGTGATTACACTATAGGGGATTGTAAATTACTTATGACTGAATGACAAGACTGTGTTGCTAAGGGAATTAACCGAATGAAAATTTGAATTGATCATGAACACTTAGGAAGAATGTGAACCGTCAGTAGCAGACTATGAGACTATGGAATCTGGTACCTTATGCTTGGGAGATATGGGAATACTGTATAATGACATGTGTCTAATTGCGCCGAAATTACCGTTGCGACCTCGAATTTGTTGACGAAGAGAATGATTACTTCTGTGTTACTGTGTGTAGACACCCCATTTTTGACCGACCTTAAGACTCAGACGTCACCGATTGAGCGCTCGGTGATGTTGCATATTGTGCTCGTTCAGAAGTCTCAGAGTCACGGCCGTGCGCCCTGCCTCTAGACTTCCGAACCTTCTTCGTGCCTTGTCTCGGTTTGCGAACCAGACTCGGTTTTCTCTGTTTTCTTTCCTGAGGGGAGGGAGTGGTCCCGTAGACTATCTCTCAGTGGCCGTGGGCTACATTTCATGGCCGTAGGCCATTTTGCCCGTTTCGGAGCCCGGTTCCCGGTTTTCGGGACCATCAGGCCGTGTGCCTCGGTTCGGGACCGCCCAACCATCTCCGATTTCTCCGGTTTTTGGCAAGTGCCTCTATTTTGTCATACTGAGGAACACTGGGGCCTCTGATACCCACTTCGTGGCCGAACGCCACTTTCGGTGCTTGCAGCCCATTTTCGGGACCCCGAACCGCGCGGTTTTGGTCCCCGAGCATTCATTTTGCATCGATTTTTGATCAATTTTGGAAAGTGCCTCTGTTTTATCATTCCGAGGGACACTGGGGCCTCTGATACCCACTTTGTGGACGAAGGCCACTTTCGGTGCCTGCAGCCCATTTTCGGGACCCCGCGCGGTTTTGGTCCCCGAGCTTTCGTTTTGCATTAGTTTTTGTTCAATTTTGGCAGGTACCTTTCTTTTAGCATCAGGAAGATCACTGGAGGGTGGGAGGCCAGCAATTGTCTCAGTAACCAGTTATCTGCTTGGTCAAAATGGTTCAGCATGAATCCGGGAAGGAGAAAAGTCTGCGCGGCTTCACCGAAACAAGCGTAACTCTTTGCACAAGAGGAATTAAAATATGAGGCCACCACCATTGGAAAGCTTACTTCTGGGGCTTCATTTTTCACTCAAGAATCTCCTAAGTCCAAATCCGAGGGGAGGAGATATGGTTGGTTGAAGTCCGGTTGGACTGAATCTGCGCGGCTTTACGAAAACGGGCATAACTTTTTCTACAGAAGGAATTTTGATGCAAGGTTTGCGGAATTGGAAAGATAACTTCCGGGACTTCAATTTGGACACTTGAATGGACATTTTTGGACTTCCCTAGCACCCACCAGCCAGTGGTCTTCTCGGCCGTTTTTTGTTTTTTTTTATCTAGCTGGCCAGCCACCCCATTTGTGAAATGACGTTTTTGCCCCTATGAGTTGGCCGGCCCTATTCCTCTCTTTGAGTGTATTCCAGCTAGGCATTAGTTGCCCTCAAAATATCTAGGTTTGGGGAAAGATCTTTAGAGCAAAATATCTAGATTTGGAAAAGATCTTTTGGAGGAAAAACTTGGGTGTATTTTCCACTCCCTTTTGCCCTCCTTTTTGACCCCTTTCTTGGCCATATAAACCAGGGGCCACCAGCTGGTTTAAGGGTTAGAAAAAAATCCTTTGAGCCTTGCATGTACATCTCCTCCATTCCTCTCTTCTAAAAAGCTTCAAACATCCAAGTCTTGGCACCATTTGTTCATCAACACCTAGCATCACCATCACCATACCATTTCCAGCAGCAAGGAAGGTTTTTCAGAGGCTAAGAAGCAACAAATTTGGTCCAAGAAGCAACAAAAGAAGTGGTCTTCAAGGGTGAGTCCCTTTTCCCTCTTTTTTAGCACCTTTTTGTATCATTTTTCTACCGTATTTTCTTGTGGTTTTGGGCTCCGACCCCTACTGGTTTTAGGCTTATTTTGAGCCCCTCTTCAACATTGAAGAAGGGCTCAACCATTTTTGGTAACTCTATCATGCACTTGTTTCATAATCTCTCATATTTTCCGTAATTTTGCATGCTTTGTTAAGCCTTTCTTTGTTCTGTTTTTGGCCATGCTCAGGCCTGAAAATAGTCTTAAAATGATCCCCTATACATGTTTTGTTAAGGGTCTTAGGTTGTTTGGTGCTTCCATGCATGACCTCTCTTTATAACCCCTATTTGGTTCATTATTTTGCATGCTTTGTTAGGCTTGCTTAACTTCTGTTTCCGGCCTTCATCAGGCTTAGAAAGTGTCTTATTTTGTCCCATTCTTCATGTTTTGTTAAGGGTTTTAGGTCATTTGATGCATGCTTTTGGTACTTCATGTTGTACTCCATCTTTGGTTCATTATTTTGCATGCTTTGTTAGGCTTGCTTGGCTTCTGTTTTCAGCCTTCATCAGGCTTAGAAAGTGTCTTAAAATGGCTCATTCTTCATGTTTTGTTAAGGGTCCAAAGTTGTTTGGTAATTGCTTTTGGTACCTCATGTTGTAGCCCTTGTTGGCTCATTATTTTGCATGCTATGTTTAGCCTATCTACATACTGAATTGGGGGGTGTCATCTCTTGTAAATGTGCATATTTTTGGTTCCTCTTTAATGTTGTAGAACTGTGTTTTTCAGTTTGAGCATTGTAGATACCACTTGCTTTGTAATTCTCCTCTTTTCCCCCATTTTTGCAAGCTATTTTTGCCATACTTGTGATCATTGTTTGGCCATACTTTGCACTGAAAAAATGCTAGTTTAGGGGCTTCCTTGCTACTGTTTTACATGTTATGTCCATATTGTGCATGTTTAGTAGGGCTGTAGGCCATTTTGGGTGCATAACATTGCATTTCGGGCATCGGGTGTAATTTTGTCATAATTCGGAGGCTATTTGTGCATCATTTTAGCTGCTGAAATTTGCATTTTCCATATGCCATATGCCACATCTCATTTGCATGTCATTATTGTGCCTTAGGGCCATGCCTTGGTTTGCGTGCCCGTGGGCACGCATTTCGAGGCACTTCATTTTCATCTCACGGCATCTTATGTGAGTGCGGCTGAGGCTCTCTCATGTTAGTGTAAGCCCAATTTGCATTCCGTATACCATTTCATGCCTGTATGTCACCGCCTCGGTTTGCGTGCCCGTGGGCACGCATTTCGAGGAACTTCATTTTCATCTCACGGCATCTTATGTGAGTGCGGCTGAGGCTCTCTCATGTTAGTGTAAGCCCAATTTGCATTCCGTATACCATTTCATGCATGTATGTCACCGCCTCGGTTTGCGTGCCCGTGGGCACGCATTTCGAGGCACTTCATTTCCATCTCACGGCATCTTATGTGAGTGTGGCTGAGGCCCTCTCATGTTAGTGTAAGCCCAATTTGCATTTTCATGCCTTTACATCACCGCCTCGGTTTACGTGCCCGTGTGTACGCATTTCGAGGCACTTTACTTTTATCCGATGGCCTCTTATGTGAGTGCGGCTGAAGCTCTCTCATGTTAGTGTAAGTCCATCTTGCATCGCGTATGCCATTTTAGATCTGTTACATTCTGTATGCCATTTCCTCGATTTGTGTGCCCGCGTGCACGCATTTCGAGACATCTCATTTTAGTCTCATTGTATATCATATTTCATGTCATCTCATTCAATATGCCATTTCCTCGGTTTGCGTACCCGCGTGCACGCATTTCGAGACATCTCACTTTCATAGCATTGTATATGTTAGAGTATATGTTAATTGCATTTCATGCATATCATGCATATTGCATCGTGTTCGGGATAGGCGTTAGCCCGGGCACGGGAAACGAGGCGCATTTCGTACTCCGAGTGACGGAACGGGTCTCAATTCCCAAGTCACCGACACTCCGGATTACCCATGATGGAGTTAGGTTTTGTTGTAGCATTCATGTGCATTCATTCTATATTGAGTTGTGCAATTCGGCTCCTCGGCCATCATGCATCGATATGCGTGATTGGTGGCACGAGGATCGAGGCATGCATATATTTGTGAAATACATTGCTATGCCCTTTTCCTGCTCTCTGTTGCAGCAAAATAAAGAATCAGCTACTTTTCGGAGTCTGGCACGCATTTCGAGAAACATTGTAAACAGAGGCTAATTGGGACATCCCAGTGGATTTCCGCGCGAAGGCAGCCCAACATACATCATTCATCATAGCAAGGCAGTCCCTGGCTTGCATGCCAGTTTACAACTTTCTTAGTTTAATTTGTTAATTAATTGGGAAATTGTATATTTATTCGGACTGTATATTTCGGACTGTATATTCTTTCATTTTGGGTCTGTATTATTATTCTTTCGGACCCTCTGCGCGAGGGCATAATTGTAATAAGTGTGGGTGAGTGTGATGTATGTCTTCCAACCCCCATTTCTTTCTCCCTTTTATTTACCCGCTTATGATGGTTAGATATAGGGCATATTTCAATTAGCATACAGTATGACAGCATGTTTGCATCATTCATCTGTTTTGCACGCACCGGGCTCGGCGCATCATACAAACTGCATCTGTATTTCAATTCCAAATTGAATACTTGATAGCTATAGCATTCCACATGCCATGTTTAGAATAGCCGAGCCTGCTATAGTTCGCATTTTTGCATGTGTTGCATTAGGCATTTCTGTATATTCTAGGATCATGCATGATTTCTAACAAGCTTTTGTTTTGGCTTGGAGTACTAGGTAAGTTTTATGCTTTAGCATCCTTGCATGCGTGTGAGTGTTGCCATGAATAGCATGCTTACCATGAGGCTATGTGCTTATGTGATATAACTGCCTTGAATGCCTGTAGGTGGAGGTTGAGTTATCTGAATTGGAGCAATTCATTGACTGTCTGTTTTAAGCCCACTAGATAGTGGCAAAATCATGTTTTCTAAGCCCACCTGAGGGTGGCAAATCCGCGTCTTAGCCTACTTGCGAGTAGCACCATCAAACCATTTTCAAATAAACAAACATGAAATGTTTTGCTCCAATTCAGGCGATTCAGTCTATACTTGTATGCTGTGCGCATCACATAGTAACCTAGGCTAATAACCGGAATAAGAACTCACAATGTTTTCAAAAACAGATATCATGGTTAGTAGAGGCCGGTCTTTGACCGGGCGAGAGGGGGTGCTCACGATGTGACCTTCCCCAATCGTACCCAAGTTCCCGAGCCAACTTTGGTGATGACGGACACGTGGCCTTTTGGCACCGAGTCAGGGTTTCCTAAATTTCCCATTTTAAAATATTTAGGTGGCGACTCTGTTATCTGGCAAAGCAGTCCATGTTTGGCACTTCTTTCAAAAAATCTGTTTTCCTTCAAAACGATTTGCCAGAGTTGGACTCTTTGGTTCAGATTTAGAACCGCAACAAAATCGAGTCCGAACTGTAGCGAGGTCCCTCGCGGGCTTGTTACAGTTTCTGGCGACTCTGCTGGGGATTTAGAGAACTTGACTCGAACTCATGATATCTGGTTTTGACTACACTTGTGTGTTTCTTTGCATTGCATTTGCATTGGTGCGCCTAGGACACCGTGTTTGCCATATGCCATTCCCGAACGATTTGCCGGAGGCTTGTCTTGTCAAGTCATGTCCGTAAGGCTGATCGGCTCTGGGCTCTAACAGCATGGGAACACAAACCCCGGTTTTACCGGGGCACCCTTTTTGACCATTCGACCTAGTGCATATTCGGATCCATAGTGACCATTCCAAACTAGGACAGGTTGCTTACCCGTTTATAGGTTGTTTGAAGCCGCTGCGTGCGTAGTGAAACCCTAGCTCCTGACAAAATAGGACAGGGAAAACCCTACCCCAACATAGGGGTGTTTTGGCTCTCACTTATCTGCTATGTGCTTGTTAGAGTGCGTCTCTACAGGAAATGCATGTATCAGTCTATGAGTTTGGGCATCAGGCCTACGGGCACCAGTTCAGTACTTTGGGATTCAGTTTACCTGAGGGTAGCAGTTTACAGGCAGAATTTTGGGGCAGAATTCAGTAGAGGGCCCACTCATTCAACTATGCTCGTATCTGTTCAGGTAAAATCAGGCTGAGATGCTGTCCCTTTTCTCTTTTGCTAGGTAGTCCTAGAACCATAGCTTCAGAAGGCTCCACTATCCCCCGGGTACATTTGACTAGTGCTGATAGACTTTGTTAGGTCAGAAATTCAATTCAAGGGCAACCAGTGTTCTTTCGCTGAGGCAAGGCAAAGAAGGGCCATACAGGGCTCATTGGCTCATCTGATCCGTCAGTCACCAGTCACATCACCCTTGTTCAAAATCAGCAGCCTGTGATGGCACAAGGTTCGGAAGAATTTGTGGCCGTGGTAGCAGCGTTGAATCAGGGAACTGCCATGCAGGCTGAGACCAGTATTGAAACGCAGAGCCCATCTGGGGCGTCTGCCTTACATCCAGCTTTGGGACCCCAGCCGAACTTTGACCCACTTCCGCCAGTTGAAGACTTGTTGTGTCCGAGTCCTCGAGAAGGGTTGGCTCAAGCCCAAGTTTTCAGACCCCTGGTGCAGCCTAATGAGAGGCGTTATCTCCTTGATGCTAATGACCTTGATCTGACCGCAGTGAAAATTGCGAACCTTGAGAAGCAATTTAAAAGGGCACAGGGCCTTAACTCCATTCCCGACATTGAGGATGGGCACACCGAGTCCGCTGTACGGCTCCCAGACAGATTCAAAATGCCACATATTGACCGTTTCGACGGGTCTGGGGATCCAATGATACATATCCGACTTTTCTTGGATGTCCTAAAGCCGATGGGTCTGACTAAGCCACAGAAACTCTCTCTGTATGGAAGAACCCTGTCCGGCGTAGCAGCCACTTGGTACGCTAAGTTGGAAGACAAAGTGAAGCAAAACTGGGAAGAATTGGCTGAGGCCTTTGTTGAGCAGTATTCCTACAATACCCAAGTTGAAATGACCATCCAAGAGCTTGAAGCAACCCGCCAAAACCCAAAAGAGCCTTTTGTGAAATTTGTTGCGAGGTGGAGAGCAAAGGCAGCACATATGACAGATCGTCGCCCTTCTGAGAGGGATCAAGTGCAAATGATGGTGCGGAACCTCGAGCATGATATGTTACAGAAATTGATAGTCGCTCCGCTATTCACTTTCAAAAGTTTGCATGAACTGGGGGTCCAGGTCGAGAATGCGTTCAACAGTGGGATCATTCCCAGAACAAGTGAACCGATGAGGAGGATGATTTCAAGGAGTACCAATGCCGGAAGTAGCACTATTCCCGAACCCACTAAAATCAATGCAGTCGCCACAGCCAACCCTTTTGCCAATCCAAGCCTACAAACAGCCGGCCCATCCCGAGTTCAGGGCAGAACTTTCACCCCTCTCCATATGAGCCTGACTAGCGCACTAAAAGTCCTGATGGAAAGAGGGCATCTCAAACCTCTCGATCCTCAACCTCCTCCCAACCCACTCCCAGCCAGACATAACCCCGCCAAATACTGTATGTACCATCAGCAGCGCGGTCATGGCACCGACCGTTGCTACCGCCTTCGTCATGAGGTCCAAAATCTCATTGATAACCGGACAATAGCTCCACCTTCAGACCCCAATGACCAAACATTTCCCACCTACCTCAATCTCATCCATACACTGCCATCCACCTATGACCCCAGCATATACATCACCCCGGCCCATTTACCCAAGTCTGAGGTGTTTATTCCAGAAAGCATGGACCTATGCATGATGGGTGCACCTGAACCCCAATCATCTCAAACCCATGAACCCACTACTTCCGAGCTGATGAGGATGATTAAAGATCTTCAAAGAACTGTGACCGATCTGGCCTCCGGGACATTGGCTCCATCATCGACCACACCACATGCTGGGAGTTTCATGTCAAAAGGCTCCCCAGTCTTGGGGCGGGCTACATGTGAGGAAGACCAATCCCTTGGCAAAGTGGAAGCAAGTGGAAAGAACAAGGTAGGGGCGGACATGCATCCCCATGAACATCTTCTATTGGCTGTTAAGGCTTTGAAATCCGAGGGACTGAATAAAGAACAAGTGCTCGCAGTTGTTGCAAAAACTGTGGACGGCATTTTCGCCACCCAAGTTGGAGGCAGTTTGAATCAAGGGGCAAGCCGGGAGAAGGGCCGATATACCAGAGGCAATCCTGTTAGCTCTAATCCTCCACTCAGAAGAGATCAGCAAACCAGGCCAGGACCTGCCAATCCCTTTGCGGGTGCACCCAGCAAAAATCCACAAGCCCAGAAGTACCAACCCCGAGGTCAGAGGGTCTTCCATGCCCTCCACATGCCTTTATCCAAAGCTTTCCAAATCCTCGTTGGACAAGGCCATCTCAAACCCCTTGAGCCTCGGTCTCTCCCGAACCCTCTTCCGGCTACACATGATGCTACCCAGTACTGCGCATACCATCAGCAAACTGGCCATGCTACCAACAACTACTTCCGTCTTCGTCATGAAGTACAGGATCTACTTGACAATGAGGTCATCCTCCCGCCGAGCTCAGCAAAGTCTATCGGCACTGGGTCAGTGAACTTGGGGGATAATGTTATGTGAATGGGGGATGAACCACCTAACTCCAGACGTGGGAATGGCACGCACTGTTCTGAGCAATATGTAAATACCAGTTTTGTGCTTTCTGACTTGGGTATTGGGTCAGTTTTTGTTACTTTGTTTTGAGTCTATCTTTTTGTTTTGAGTCAGTCTCTTTTGTCTTGGGTCTGTCTTGTTGTATCGAGTCAGTCCTGTTGTATAGAAGTCGGGTGATTCCGGGGATGTTACCTCGGGCGTCACCATTTTGTTTCGCGTTTGTCTTTTTGTTTTGTTTTGAGTCTGTTTCTGCCAGGGAGCCAGTTATGCCAACAGATTTTGAATGAAACAGCAGTGATTTCCATACTCTCGCATTTGTTTCTGCCGTGTGCTAGTTGTGCCGGGATTTGAATGAAATGGCAGTGCATTCCACCTGCTCTCTTGTGCCTTGAAGCCATTGTATTGACCTAAGTTTTTTTCAAAACCTTTTTGAACACTGCAGTGAAAACAAAGAGGGAGGAATTCCTCGGGGTTTGCAAAACTTTGATCAAATTGAGAGAAAGAGATGCGTGCTAAGCCCTTAATGAATGAAATCATGCTTGTTAATGTGAGTACTGAGAAGGACCCTGGCTTTGATTCAGATTGATCCTACACTATCTTCAGCGCGAGCGATTTGTCGCTTTCTTAAAAACTTTCAAAAAAATGTTTTGCGCGGTCCTGCAAAGACATGTGTGGAATCGCTCTTGAGATTGTGCAACTTAGGATCACTCTCAGCCTCGAGACTCGACCCCCCCTTGGCTTTCAAACCTTGAACTGGCATTCAGAATGTTCAACGGTCGACCACGATGTAAGGCCTGTGTGGCCAGATTTGAAGCAGCCCTCGAACAAGAGGCACCAAAGTCAGATCAAGAAGGTCAGACCTCATCAGAAGAAGCTTGCAAGGCTAGGATAGAAGCACCCCTCGAACTAGGGGGAAAAAATATCCGATGTGCTCGAAGAGCCAAAGGTGGATCTTTCTGCAAGTGAATACAACAGCCACTCTCCTGGATATAGGGGGCTTCAATCTCAGAACCATTTGGCATGGACTGGTTACATTTTTACCCTTTGAGAGGCTCGCTGGGCCGAAAACCCGAAAGGGCGACCCAGGCAAAAGTTAGAGCGAGACAAGAAAAATATATATACAAAAATGCAAAAAGAAAAAATGCAAAGATACAAAAAATGCAAAAAAAGAAAAGAAAAGAAAAATGCAAAAAAGAAAAAGAAAAAAGAAGAAAAGAATAGAAAATGAGAAAAGAAAGAAAAACAAAGCTCGCAAGGTCGAAAACTTGCAACAGGCGCCTTGGCAAAAGTTAGAGCATAAAAATGAGAGGTTAAATACCCGAGTGTACCCTGACCCCGAACTACGTAAGGCTTGATTCCCATCTTTGGGATACGTAGGCAACTTCATTCTGAAGTCCAGCCGTCAAACAATTCAAAATTCAATTGTGTCCATGTGATGGTTTTGGTCATCTTTGTCTTCTCTGTATCCAAGGATTTGGTTGTGTTCATCGCTCTAAGGACTGACTACAATGCGCTGTGGCATCATCCAAACAAGGGGCAACTTTCCGTTGCCATTCAAAACGCCGCGGTGTCATTCCAAACAAGGGGCAACTTTCCGTTGCCATGCAGTGTCCTTCAGACAAGGGGCAACTTTCCGTTGCCATGCAGCTCCGCTCAAACAAGGGGCAATTTTCCTTCGGGTCCGAGGTTGCGCATCTCAAGAGTAGGTTTTGTGCTTGCTGAGCATTGGCCGTTTGCAAAAATAGTTTTTGAGAATTTTTACTGAGGTTGACTATTTTCTCGAAAATCGTTCCATCTTTTCCAAAAACTGGACCATTTCTTGGACCCGAAAAAGGAAAATTTTCAGTGCTCATAGCCTAACTTGCATAATTTTAAATCAAAAAATTGAACAAGCATGTTAATCTAACTCTCATTTTGGTCAAAATTGTTTTAGTAGAAAGCAAAAACAAAAAATGGTCAAAATGATGAACTAAGGGCACAGTTGAGTCAGGCTTCCTGTCTTTTCCCTGTTGTCAATACATTTGCCAAAAAGGGCACTCTACCTGCCAGAAAAGGGCACCATTGAAGCTAACCGACAAAGGGCTGAAAGCTCCCTCATCCTTCGAGCAACGAGTTATCAAGCCAAGTGCGAAGCACGAACTGGAATGGATCAGGATATTTAACTCCCTCATCTAGACGGATCTGATCATGTCTAAACTTCCCAGCAGAGCAAAGCCGATGCTAGCTGCAAATTTGCTACACACCCAGTTGTAGCGCAACCCCTCTGTGGGAGAAACTCACTGTTGTAAGCAAAAGAAGAAGGATCTAGCAGAATGCTAAGGGGCCTGAGCCCACAACTTGTTGTTTATCCATCAACCACCTAGGGGAGGGATGAAAAATGAGAGATTGAAGAATAGAGAGATGTGCGATGAGAGAAAAAGTGAGAAAATGGCTTTTTCAGAAAAACAGAGCTTGAGGGCCGAGTGATGTGAGAACCACAAATGAGAAAGGGTGGGAAACACTACCTGGTGAAACAGGCTCCCTGTGCACGTCTGAGTGTTGTGTCTTTTGTTTTATCTCGATTCTTGTTTTGGGTCGTTTTGAGTGTTACTCGATGTGTCTAGGTTGTGTGTCTTTTATTTCCTTGTTGAGTCGTTTTGCTGTGTTCAGTTGTAGGCTCAATACCCGGTTGAGGATCCTTTTCTCATTTTCAATCGTTTTGTGCTCCGAGTGCCGTGCCGTTCTCCACATTTGTGCAAAACAGAATTGGTTCTTTCATAAAACCGCAGGGTCCAACCCAGGTCATGTGAGAACAGTAAAACCAGGACCTATCTGAAGCTATTTAGGTTCCGGACTGCAAAGCAAAAGAAAAGAGGGAAAATTTGGAGCATCTTAGCATGTCTCAACTTTAGCAAAATCCGAGACTGCATTCCAGGTGCACCTTCTCAGGCCTCGCTGTTTCTCTGAAGTATGAGTGTGTCTCGACTCCAAGTGCAAGCCTGCTTCAAGTCAGAATGGCAGTCCAAGCAGCACCCGAGGGTTTCACATGCAGATGTTACCTCTTGTCAATTTGAATAGGGTGTGCCCCTTTTGAGCTGAGTATGTTGTGAAGTCCTCTAAGAGGAAAATCAGAGGCACCAGAGTACATATTTGCTGTCCCTCTATTGCATAGAGTGCGAGCTTTCATATACACTGTTGTTGCATGCGTGCCGCGCATCATTATGATTCATGCATAGAATATGCTTGTTTTCGATTCCGCATAGAATATGCTTTACTTGTTTCAGGCATAGAATATGCTTGCTTTCAATATTGCATAGAAAATGCCCCCATACTTGCATAGAAGATGCATTTTATCGCACTTTCTTGTGCATTTTATCTCACTCGCACTGTCTTGTGCACTTACACTTTGTATCTCACTCGCACTATCTTGTGCATTTCAAATCACTCGCGCTGTTTAGCGTATCGCACTGTTTTGTGCATTTCAAATCACTCGCGCTGTTTAGCGTATCGCGCTGTTTAGTGCATTTCAAACAATCGCACTGTTTTGTGCAGTTTTACATTCGCGCTATCTTGCGCATCTCAATCGCACTATTTTGTGCAGTTTTACAATCGCGCTATTTTGCGCACCTCAATCGCACTGTTTTGTGCAGTTTTATCATTCGCGCTATTTTGCGCACCTCAATCGCACTGTTTTTTGCAGTTTTTACAATCGCGCTATTTTGCGCACCTCAATCGCACTGTTTTGTGCAGTTTTATCATTCGCGCTATTTTGCGCACCTCAATCGCACTGTTTTGTGCAGTTTTATCATTCGCGCTATTTTGCGCACCTCAATCGCACTGTTTTGTGCAGTTTTGTCATTCGCGCTATTTTGCGCACCTCAATCGCACTGTTTTGTGCAGTTTTTACAATCGCGCTATTTTGCACACCTCAATCGCACTATTTTGTGCAGTTCACCATTCGCGCTATTTTGCGCACCTCCATCGCACTGTCTTCTGCATTGCATTCATCGCGCTATTTTGTGCACCTCAATCGCACTGTCCTGTGCTTTGCATATCACATCGCACTATCTTGTGCATTTCAAATCAATCGCGCTGTTTAGCGCATCGCACTATTTTGTGCACTGTATCATTCGCACTATCTTGCGCGTCCCACCTGCACTTGTTAGTGCACTACATTTCACTCACGCTATTTTGCGCATCGCACTATTTTGTGCACATTACTTGCATTGTGCATGCATTTTATCGTGCTATCTTGTGCATCTCACCTGCACTTGTTAGTGCGTTGCATCGCGCTATCTTGCGCACCTTACCCGTATCACACTGCTTTATGCATTCACTCGCCGGCACCGCGTGTGCCAAACTTTCGGCATCACATTGAATATATGTTGTTAGCATATTGTTCTTGTTGAATTTCTCTATTTTGTAGGCACGATATTGTATGTACGGTTCATTTGAGACTGGTGCGACCAGACGAATCGCGCAGGTATCGTATCTTCTCCGTGTGAGACGCGACGAGAATTGAATGATTCTCCGCATTCCTAACTGCATGAAATGTAGTTGTTGCTTTGCATTCTTGCTTAAAACTGTTGCATCTATCTGTCAATACTTGCTTCATTACAGCTTGCTGCACTTGCATGATCGCCTGGCTCCGTGCCTATCACTTTGCATTTTGCCCCCCCTGCCTGCGGGCACGCCTGCGGGCACACATATATCTGTTCATCTTGTATGATTGTCTAAGTCTTCGGCCTTGTCAAAAATGGGTCGTCTCTAGGCTTTGACATTCACTCCCGTCACTTCTTGACTTCCGAGTTCTGTCAAAGAGGGGCAACTGTAGACACCCCATTTTTGACCGACCTTAAGACTCAGACGTCACCGATTGAGCGCTCGGTGATGTTGCATATTGTGCTCGTTCAGAAGTCTCAAAGTCGCGGCCGTGCGCCCTGCCTCCGGACTTCCGAACCTTCTTCGTGCCTTGTCTCGGTTTGCGAACCAGACTCGATTTTCTCTGTTTTCTTTCCTGAGGGGAGGGAGTGGTCCCGTAGACTATCTCTCAGTGGCCGTGGGCTACATTTCGTGGCCGTAGGCCATTTTGCCCGTTTCGGAGCCCGGTTCCCGATTTTCGGGACCGTCAGGCCGTGTGCCTCGGTTCGGGACCGCCCAACCATCTCCGATTTTTCTAGTTTTTGGCAAGTGCCTCTATTTTGTCATACTGAGGAACACTGGGGCCTCTGATACCCACTTCGTGGCCGAACGCCACTTTCGATGCTTGCAGCCCATTTTCGGGACCCCGAACCGCGCGGTTTTGGTCCCCGAGCATTCATTTTGCATCGATTTTTGTTCAATTTTGGCAAGTGCCTCTGTTTTATCATTCCGAGGGACACTGGGGCCTCTGATACCCACTTCGTGGCCGAACGCCACTTTCGGTGCCTGCAGCGCATTTTCGGGACCCCGCGCGGTTTTGGTCCCCGAGCTTTCGTTTTGCATTAGTTTTTGTTTAATTTTGGCAGGTACCTCTGTTTTAGCATCAGGAAGATCACTGGAGGGTGGGAGGCCAGCAATTGTCTCAGTAACCAGTTATCTGCTTGGTCAAAAGTGGTTCAGCATGAATCCGGGAAGGAGAAAAGTCTGCGCGGCTTCACCGAAACAAGCGTAACTCTTTGCACAAGAGGAATTAAAATATGAGGCCACCACCATTGGAAATCTTACTTCTGGGGCTTCATTTTTCACTCAAGAATCTCCTAAGTCCAAATCCGGGGGGAGGAGATATGGTTGGTTGAAGTCCGGTTGGACTGAATCTGCGCGGCTTTACGGAAACGGGCATAACTTTTTCTACAGGAGGAATTTTGATGCAAGGTTTGCGGAATTGGAAAGCTAACTTCCGGGGCTTCAATTTGGACACTTGAATGGACATTTTTGGACTTCCCTAGCACCCACCAGCCAGTGGTCTTCTCGGCAGTTTTTTGTTTTTTTTTTATCTAGCTGGCCAGCCACCCCATTTGTGAAATGACGTTTTTGCCCCTATGAGTTGGCCGGCCCTATTCCTCTCTTTGAGTGTATTCCAGCTAGGCATTAGTTGCCCTCAAAATATCTTGGTTTGGGGAAAGATCTTTAGAGCAAAATATCTAGATTTGGAAAAGATCTTTTGGAGGAAAAACTTGGGTGTATTTTCCACTCCCTTTTGCCCTCCTTTTTGACCCCTTTCTTGGCCATATAAACCAGGGGCCACCAGCTGGTTTAAGGGTTAGAAAAAAATCCTTTGAGCCTTGCATATACATCTCCTCCATTCCTATCTTCTAAAAAGCTTCAAACATCCAAGTCTTGGCACCATTTGTTCATCAACACCTAGCATCACCATCACCATACCATTTCCAGCAGCAAGGAAGGTTTTTTAGAGGCTAAGAAGCAACAAATTTGGTCCAAGAAGCAACAAAAGAAGTGGTCTTCAAGGGTGAGTCCCTTTTCCCTCTTTTTTAGCACCTTTTTGTATCATTTTTCTACCCTATTTGCTTGTGGTTTTGGGCTCCGACCCCTACTGGTTTTAGGCTTATTTTGAGCCCCTCTTCAACATTGAAGAAGGGCTCAACCATGTTTGGTAACTCTATCATGCACTTGTTTCATAATCTCTCATATTTTCCGTAATTTTGCATGCTTTGTTAAGCCTTTCTTTGTTCTGTTTTTGGCCATGCTCAGGCCTGAAAATAGTCTTAAAATGATCCCCTATACATGTTTTGTTAAGGGTCTTAGGTTGTTTGGTGCTTCCATGCATGACCTCTCTTTATAACCCCTATTTGGTTCATTATTTTGCATGCTTTGTTAGGCTTGCTTAACTTCTGTTTCCGGCCTTCATCAGGCTTAGAAAGTGTCTTATTTTGTCCCATTCTTCATGTTTTGTTAAGGGTTTTAGGTCATTTGATGCATGCTTTTGGTACTTCATGTTGTACTCCATCTTTGGTTCATTATTTTGCATGCTTTGTTAGGCTTGCTTGGATTCTGTTTTCAGCCTTCATCAGGCTTAGAAAGTGTCTTAAAATGGCCCATTCTTCATGTTTTGTTAAGGGTCCAAAGTTGTTTGGTAATTTCTTTTGGTACCTCATGTTGTAGCCCTTGTTGGCTCATTATTTTGCATGCTATGTTTAGCCTATCTACATACTGAATTGGGGGGTGTCATCTCTTGTAAATGTGCATATTTTTGGTTCCTATTTAATGTTGTAGAACTGTGTTTTTTAGTTTGAGCATTGTAGATACCACTTGCTTTGTAATTCTCCTCTTTTCCCCCATTTTTGCAAGCTATTTTTGCCATACTTGTGATCATTGTTTGGCCATACTTTGTACTGAAAAAATGCTAGTTTAGGGGCTTCCTTGCTACTGTTTTACATGTTATGTCCATATTGTGCATGTTTAGTAGGGCTGTAGGCCATTTTGGGTGCATAACATTGCATTTCGGGCATCGGGTGTAATTTTGTCATAATTCGGAGGCTATTTGTGCATCATTTTAGCTGCTGAAATTTGCATTTTCCATATGCCATATGCCACATCTCTTTTGCATGTCATTTTTGTGACTTAGGGCCATGCCTTGGTTTGCGTGCCCGTGGGCACGCATTTCGAGGCACTTCATTTTCATCTCACGGCATCTTATGTGAGTGCGGCTGAGGCTCTCTCATGTTAGTGTAAGCCCAATTTGCATTCCGTATACCATTTCATGCCTGTATGTCACCGCCTCAGTTTGCGTGCCCGTGGGCACGCATTTCGAGGCACTTCATTTTCATCTCACGGCATTTTATGTGAGTGCGACTGAGGCTCTCTCATGTTAGTGTAAGTCCAATTTGCATTCCGTATACCATTTCATGCCTGTATGTCACCGCCTCGATTTGCATGCCCGTGCGCACGCATTTCGAGGCACTTCATTTTCATCTCACGGTATCTTATGTGAGTGTGGCTGAGGCCCTCTCATGTTAGTGTAAGCCCAATTTGCATTTTCATGCCTTTACATCACTGCCTCGGTTTGCGTGCCCGTGTGCACGCATTTCGAGACACTTCACTTTTATCCGATGGCCTCTTATGTGAGTGCGGCTGAGGCTCTCTCATGTTAGTGTAAGTCCATCTTGCATCGCGTATGCCATTTTAGATCTGTTACATTCTGTATGCTATTTTCTCGGTTTGCGTGCCCGCGTGCACGCATTTCGAGACATCCCATTTTAGTCTCATTGTACATCATATTTCATGTCATCTCATTCAATATGCCATTTCCTCGATTTGCGTACCCGCGTGCACGCATTTCGAGACATCTCACTTTCATAGCATTGTGTATGCTAGAGTATATGTTAATTGCATTTCATGCATATCATGCATATTGCACCGTGTTCGCGATAGGCGTTAGCCCGGGCACGAGAAACGAGGCGCATTTCGTACTCCGAGTGACGGAACGGGTCTCAATTCCCAAGTCACCGACACTCCGGATTACCCATGATGGAGTTAGGTTTTGTTGTAGCATTAATGTGCATTCATTCTATATTGAGTTGTACAATTCGGCTCCTCGGCCATCATGCATCGATATGCGTGATTGGTGGCACGAGGATCGAGGCATGCATATATTTGTGAAATACATTGCTATGCCCTTTTCCTGCTCTCTGTTGCAGCAAAATGAAGAATCAGCTACTTTTCAGAGTCTGGCACGTATTTCGAGAAACATTGCAAACAGAGGCTAATTGGGGCATCCCAGTGGATTTCCGCGCGAAGGCAGCCCAACATACATCATTCATCATAGCAAGGCAGTCCCTGGCTTGCATGCCAGTTTACAACTTTCTTAGTTTAATTTGTTAATTAATTGGGAAATTGTATATTTATTCGGACTGTATATTTCGGACTGTATATTCTTTCATTTTGGGTCTGTATTATTATTCTTTCGGACCCTCTGCGCGAGGGCATAATTGTAGTAAGTGTGGGTGAGTGTGATGTATGTCTTCCAACCCCCATTTCTTTCTCCCTTTTATTTACCTGCTTATGATGGTTAGATATAGGGCATATTTCAATTAGCATACAGTATGACAGCATGTTTGCATCATTCATCTGTTTTGCACGCACCGGGCTCGGCGCATCATACAAACTGCATCTGTATTTCAATTCCAAATTGAATACTTGATAGCAATAGCATTCCACATGCCATGTTTAGAATAGCCGAGCCTGCTATAGTTCGCATTTTTGCATGTGTTGCATTAGGCATTTCTGTATATTCTAGGATCATGCATGATTTCTAACAAGCTTTTGTTTTGGCTTGGAGTACTAGGTAAGTTTTATGCTTTAGCATCCTTACATGCGTGTGAGTGTTGCCATGAATAGCATGCTTACCATGAGGCTATGTGCTTATGTGATATAACTGCCTTGAATGCCTGTGGGTGGAGGTTGAGTTATCTGAATTGGAGCAATTCATTGACTGTCTGTTTTAAGCCCACTAGATAGTGGCAAAATCATGTTTTCTAAGCCCACCTGAGGGTTGCAAATCTGCGTCTTAGCCTACTTGCGAGTAGCACCATCAAACCATTTTCAAATAAACAAACATGAAATGTTTTGCTCCAATTCAGGCGATTCAGTCTATACTTGTATGCTGTGCGCATCACATAGTAACCTAGGCTAATAACCGGAATAAGAACTCACAATGTTTTCAAAAACAGATATCATGGTTAGTAGAGGCCGGTCTTTGACCGGGCGAGAGGGGGTGCTCACGATGTGACCTTCCCCAATCGTACCCAAGTTCCCGAGCCAACTTTGGTGATGACGGACACGTGGCCTTTTGGCACCGAGTCAGGGTTTCCTAAATTTCCCATTTTAAAATATTTAGGTGGCGACTCTGTTATCTGGCAAAGCAGTCCATGTTTGGCACTTCTTTCAAAAAATCTATTTTCCTTCAAAACGATTTGCCAGAGTTGGACTCTTTGGTTCAGATTTAGAACCGCAACAAAATCGAGTCCGAACTGTAGCGAGGTCCCTCGCGGGCTTGTTACACTGTGTTTTGAAACTAATGGAATCTGTTGACAACAGACTGGATTGATTATAAACTCTGACTATCTGGGGGTATATGTAATCAGTATGACTGCTTCTGTGGTGACACATGATATGATTGAATCTGTGAGAACTGAAGCTGACAAACAGTTTGCGAATGATTACTTCGGAATTCCGTTTACTGATAACTTGTACGAAATTACCTTGTATTCCGGATAACTTCAAAATGACCTGGACTAATTGTGATGGACTACCGAATTGAGAACCGAATTGAACAAAGACTGAATGATTGACTCGAAAATGAATAAATCGAATCTCGGTAACTTAACGGGGGAAATTACTTATGAAAATGTGACCAGTGCAATCTATAACCCCGATAAGTGTTTGATATAAGTAGTGTGTGTAATAATGTGGTAAAGTTGTGTGCAACTATATTTATGTTCTATGTCCTGAAATAAGTTTTGCTCTCTGAAATGTTATATGTTGCATACTGAATGAATGTTCAATTTTCTGAAAAGTATTGTGGCACCCTTAGTTCATATGGCTCTCGCCCGAGGGTAAGAATACCGTGGCCGATGGCCCTCGCCCGGGGGTAAGAATACCGTGGCCGATGGCCCTTGCCTGGGGGTAACAATACTATGGCTATGTATGTGGGTCTTTGGACCAAATGAATCTGATAGCTAATGGGTGTACCATGTTTGACCTTATGCGAAGTCTGAATATCAAAATGATTATGAATATGTATATGAATCAGTATCTGATCTATTACGCTTATGCTTTCTGTTCTGTTAATACTAATGAATGCACCATGTATGCTTAAGCAAGAATTGTGACATCCAAGTATGATCTGGACAAGAATATGAAAATGAACATGTATCTGAATGTGTATAAGACTCTGTGCTAATACGAACCCTAACTTTTGTATATGATTTATGATTCTGTCTTGGGTTGTGAGCCTATTTGTGAGCATGGTTATGCTCCTGTTTTGTAAAGAATTGGAATTGCTTTTTTGATATAAGATAACTTGAGTCTGGGGACCAAACTCTTTTAAGGGGGGAAGACTGTAATAACCCTGACCCGTAATTAGCTATTAATCGGTATTTAAGGATGCTAATTAAGCGGATTAAATAAATTATGGAGTTGTTATGTGAATTGCATGGTAATTGGTTATCTATCTGTCACCCGTAGAAACATTTGTTTGGAATTCTGCTATAATATAAAGACTGGAAGCCTTATCGGCATCTGAAATAGGAATTAATTACATTAATGTGTTATTTGGAATTTTTAGAACACCATGACAAACTTGATTAAAAATTGATTCGATTTAGTAAAATCCCATGTGATTAAATTAAGCCTTAATTGAAACTACTTTTGATAATTGAATTTTGTGCTAACTTTGACTAATTCAGGTTACTTGTGTTGAATTAGAGCATGCATGATTAGTGTCTAATTTTATCCTCTTACTGGTCCAAGATATGATTAGAGCATAATGTGTGGAGGCATTTGGTGGGGTGGAGTGTAGGGAACCAAAACCCTTGGGAGGGTGTGTTGGAAGTGTGCATATGTGTGCACGTGTTGTGTGCTCAAAATATGAGAGTGTGTGTGTGTTGTGTATATTCTGATGAAAGCTGAGGGAGAGTTGTATCATTCCCTTCACTCTTGTGGTCCTTGCGTAGAGAGAGAGAGAGAGAGAGAGAGAGAGAGAGCTCAAGTTTGAAGAAGAAGAGGAGAAATAGGAAGATTCACCCCTCTTAAGTTGAGAGCAAGTTTTAGGTAAGGATTCTTTGTTCAAATTCTGTAGTTCTTCCTCCATACATCATGTACTAAGAAAATTAATTTGAAGTGAAGTTGGGTTTTGAACAAGAAAGTGGCTTGTGGGCATGTTATGGAGGATTATACCTTGATTCATTCATGTCTTGGGCTTTGCTCTTAGAATCTTTGCATGCATGTGAGTTTTACTCATCATCTTCAAGAAATTATCACGTTTCATGTTTCAAAATTTTAGGACCTTATGGTTTTCATTGCATGTTTTGTAGAACAAAAGAGAGGGCTTTGAAAATCTTCCATGCAAGAGTTTTTGAGTTCAAATTGATAAATTCATGAGCTTTGAGCAAAGGAATTTGTAAACAAACAAGTGTCTATGTTTTTAGAAAGGTTTTCCAGCTTTAGAAACAAGCCATGCATGAACATAACCTTTAAATTAGCATTTTAAGCTCAAGCTCTGTTTCTTTGAAAAACCCAGAAATTTGCAGTCCGCTCGAGCGGGGAAACCTGCGCTCGAGTGGAGATTTCAAGCAATCAGTACTTTTGTTGAAATTTACAGACCACTCGAGCGGGTGAACACACGTTCGAGCGGAGCCCCTTTGTTAGCATGCCCGCTCGAGCGGGGAAAGACACGCTCGAGCGGAGACCTAATTTTCAGAAATTTCACAAAGTGTTCCAAGGCATGTTTTGGCATCCTCATTGCATCCTAGGCATTCCTAAACCTTAATTAAGTTATGGTAATGAGGTTATGGGTTAGAAACACACTAATGAATGAATATGTTAAGTTAAGAGGAATGCAAGGGTGTGTGTGTGTGTTCTAAACATTGTGATAAGAACGAATAAGAACCATCGTGATGTAAGCTAAGCCGTGTTGGCCAAGTACATGTGTAATGATAAGATTCGTTGGTGTTATGTATTTTGTGATTGTAGGTCAACGTCCGAGAATTGATTGACCACCTACGGAACCACTGTGAGTAACGTTATCGTAAAGATATGTTTATATGAAATTATGTTCCACATGATATATGACAAGCCATGATTTCTGAAATGATATATGTTTCTGTGAACGAACATTCCAAGTTTGAAATCTATTATGGCATCCATAGATAGTCCCAAGTCATGGGGGGACGGCATGAAAATGCGGGTCCATGACATACAAGTTTACGAGATCTCGTTAGCCACTTCATTGTGGTGATATGTGTTTAATCGGTATCCGGAACCGGTTACTCTAGTCAGAAGACATTCTGTTCTGTTCTGTGATGACAAGTTTACAAGTTCCCAGTCCGGAGGTTCCTTAATGGAACTGACAAGTTATCCTCATCCGGCTGGAGGTTCCTCTATGGAACTGACAAGTATGATCTGTGATGTGTTCTATGTGATATGCCATTATTATGTTCTGATACGAGATGACTAAGTTTATGCTATGATCTGTTCTGTACGTATAAAATGTTCAGAATTCGTTCACTAACCCCTTTACCTTAATGTTATTCACTGGGTTTTAGCTCACTGTTTGTATATATATGTATATAAGTGAGCATTCTGGAGTTCGAGCTTGAAGGCTCTTGCCTGGAGTTGTGTTCTGTTGTCAGCCAGCCTTTGTGCCTCACGTGGAGGTTCCTGAAGTGTCACACGTGTTCAAGTTCTGTTGGTCTGTATATGTACGAGACTTGGGTTGTATTTTGTTGGCTGGACTTAAGTTAATGTAACGTGTGTAGGTATAATGTATGTTGGCACTCTGATATGTATATAAGTTTTAAAATATTCTGTTTCATGTAAGTCAGCACAGCTCATTAGACAATTGTATTATGTATTATTGCTTTCGCAGCCCCTTATTATATGCTTATCTGTTCAGAGGCCTTCGGTAATCCAAGGATTACTGGCCGGTTACGATGCTAAACCTATAGGGGCAGATTTGGGTCGTGATAGTGATGGTAGCAAGTTTGGTGTAAATTGGAACATGCATGTAAATGGTTTATGAAATTGAGCTTCATAATGTGTTGAATTTGATGTTAGTACATGTTTATGTGAAGATTGAGCCAAAATCATGCATTTAAGACCTTTGAATACCAAGTTGAAGCTCAAGAATGCGTTCCGGAAAACGCATAATTTTTTATGTCCGCTCGAGCGGGAGAAGTGCCGCTCGAGCGGGAAATTCGTGCTCCCAGTATTTTTGCAGACATGGATGTTCGCTCGAGCGGGGAAGTTCACGCTCGAGTGGGGAACCATGTAGAGAGGCCTTCCGCTCGAGCACCAGAGTGCACGATCGAGCGTAAATTCGACCTAACCAGTACTTTTGCAGGCCTCAAGGGTCCGCTCGAGCGGGGAAGTCCACACTCGAACGGGGACCTTGTTTCTGAAAATTTTGAAAAGGCTTTCTGTGTTTTGTTTTCTGTTCTCTTTCACTTCTAAGTACTCTTAGGCATACATTGAGCATTGTAAATGAGATAAGAAGATAAGAATGAAGTCTAAGGAGGAATATGTGAATTAAAGAACGGATTGAATCGGTTGTGACCTATATGTGTTATGTGATGTGTAGGGTCAAGCTCAAGGGAAAATCCACAAGCTGATCACTATGAGTAATATCTTAACAAGATATTTGAAATATGTTGTTGTTCAATTGTTTACTTCTATGTAGGTTTTCTAAGTTCATTAATTTGAATGGTGGACAACGATTGACAAGAATGATTGGGCCAAAGGCCGATTGACAAGAATGATTGGGCCGAAGGCCGATTGACAAGAATGATTGGGCCAAAGGCCAATTGATATGAATGATTGGGTCGAAGGCCGATTGACATCAATGACTGGGCCGAAGGCCGATTGACATAAATGATTGGGCCGAAGGCCGATTGACGTAAATGATTGGGCCGAAGGCTGATTGATACAAGTGATTGGGCCAAAGGCCGTCTGCTGTAACTGTTTCAAAGATTGCTTATGTATCTTTCTTATTTGATATTATTCACTGGGCTTTCACTCACGCTCATTCATGTACATGTAGGTGAGCCAAAGGACGTCCAGAACCAGCCTCGGTGAAATTGTGAGAAACAGTCAAAGTTTTGAGGAGTCAGCACAAATGTCTCACGCACGAGACTGTCTTCGCCTTTGTCCTTTGTTCATAGTTTTGTTGTGTTGGTGAAAGCATTGGACTACTTTTGTTTATAAGTCTTGGGATCGACTGACTTAAACTTGTATGGTCCTGTATGTACAGTGTTCTGTGTTAGTACATATTTTGATGCGCGTTATTAACATATAAATGTTTGGAATGCTATGGTGTGCATATAAGCACAGCTCTATGGACAAAGTTTTAAATTGCTTCCGTTTGGCCCCTTTACTCTGATGAGTTTTGTTTTATTTGGTTTGAGGCCGTAGGTAATCTCGTGATTACTGGCCGGTTATGGCCTTAACCCATAGGGGCAGGTTCAGGTCATGACAAAGAGACTTGTATATTTTAATTATTTATTATTAATTGATTTGCTTATTTTTAATATAGTGAAACCGTAGTTTTAACCCAAACCAACCCGAGCCAGATTGGGTTAGATTGGATTGGTTTTAGTTCATGATTGGTCTGGTTTTGGGTCAAAAAACTTGAAGCCAATCATGATTATGTTGGTTTCAAATTTAGTGTCAAACCGAACCAAACTGACCCATAAACACCCCTAGATACCACAAATATCATAACTAAATTATTTTCAATCATAACTACAAAAAACACAATGAGTTATTACCAAATATCGCTGAAGGCATAACCAAATATCTCTTCAATCATAACCAAAATAATAACTATAATATGTCACAATCAACACCAAAATGAATCATAAGCCTACACTAAAATGAATTGTAATCAAACAACACTTCAGGCACAACCAAATAACAATTATAATAAATCATAATTAACTCGTACCCAACACGTTAATGAGTTAACCAAATCATAACAAATTCCCACAATTTGTCATAACCATACATATATGTTTTGTAGTGTGTATTATATCATTCCCTAATGTGTAAGGCATAGATTGGAAGGGGAAAAAAAAGGGAAAAAAAAAAAGATAGACGGTGAAAAATGTTCTTCGCATTTTTTGGTGAAAAATAAAAGACAATGAAAAACATTTTTCATGATCTACAGAAAATAAGCCCATTTAGACGGAATATATTTTTCACTTCTAAAAGGGAGAATGCATTTTTCGAACTAAAATTTTACTAATGCTATTACATTATCACCACTACCATCAGCTCCACTACCACACCACTACTACCACAGCCTGACTACCATGAACAACTTTAACCTTACAAACTTGAATAACATGATAATGTTTTGATTCTAAATCAAATTATGTCAACAAGGCTTTTCAATTTCAAATTTTTTATTTTATTTATTTTTTTTATATATCTTTTCCATTCAATCGAAGACCAATTAGAACCATTCCATCCAACAGAGATCATACATTATAGAATTATGAATTTAAGTTTTATAACATTCTAACAACAAAAATATTACAACATAAAACGTTTTATAACAAGAACCTACTACAATTTGGGCGGGCAAAGTAGCCATTGTCTTAAATCTAAGAAACTGATTCATAAGAAATAAATATGACAAAGTTCTACAAATACAAAAAAAGAAAAAAAAAGACTCAAAACATAACATATCTGTTCCAACGTGTTAGACATATTCAAATAGGGGACAGACTTCCAACGAATTGATAAGAACGAGTATAAGAATATTGGTGTAAATACAATCTATGACACTTACCTTTGGGAACATCATCACGAGTATAATAAAATAACTTTGTCGGTAGTAGCTAACATTAGTCCGAAATCATTTTCATTTACTCCCTTGGCAACGCATAGCACGTGAAATTTGTAGGTCTTGCTTGTCTCATCTATCTCAGGGAAGACAGAAATTAAGGGTCTAAGATTGACACGACACTTCACAGTCCAACAGTAGGAGTCTCCTTCCATCTGAAGGATTCTAAATCCCATAGCAAAGTGCAATCGCATCTGAATGAGAATCAAATGACCACAACATTCTCGAAAATATCTAGCCTTGTATACAGAAAGAATTTTAGGAGCAATAGGATTTGGAATTCGTATCAGCTCCTCTAAACCAACATCGAATCGAATGTGATGGTCATTACTTAACCAGTGGATTGCTCCATTCCAAAAGACCACTTCAAGACTATTAAATGGTAGTACATCAACAGTAATATGTTTCCAAGACTTATTCTCCGAAGAGCAGATATCGAATTGATAAGAGGGATTACAACAATTAGGCAAAACAACTTTGTAATGAGGTGATTGTAAAGGACCAAAAGCCAAGTAAGCAATTGATGGATTACTACCATGTTCAAGAAGTAGAGTGAATTTATGGGTGGTGAGATTACAAACAATGTAACCTACTCTCTTGCAATTATAAACAACGAGATGAATCTCACACAAGAGTAAGCAATTGTAAGATATTTTAATCCTAATTGTAGCAGGGGAGGCTTGATTGGCTGACAAGCGAGACAGAGTTAGCTTCTTCATTTCTTAACCAACAACGGTGGTAGAAGAATAAGCCAGAGATGGAGTGATTGCAATGACTTCCGATGAAGCAGAATCGATGATCAACTTTCTTCTTCTTTTGGTGGATATTTTGTTCTCCATTGTTGGCCCTTTGCAGAGATGTGAATAACAGGGGCTTTTTAGGGTTTGCAAAGGGAAACTGTTTTTTTTTTTATCGGCAAAAAAGAAACTTTATTGATGAAATAAACCAGTACAAAGTACAAGACGAATTACATCAATAAAGGAAAGGGAAGGTGTAAAAGCATCACTGTGAGCTAAATGATCCCAACTAGGTTGGCACCACCAAGTTCACCCTATCATTTGCTAGCACCCCTGAGTTGGTGAGAGACCAACGGAGAAAAGGAAAGAAGAACCAAAACAAACACCCAGAGCTCGCTTAAAGATGACTAACATTGATGCCTATATCTGGTGACCCAATATAAATAAATAGAACTGAACTATGCACACAAACACCCACTGCAACAGGATTAAACATACTGGGACAAAACAACTTATAGCTCCAAATCACAATGCTGCTGAGTCCAAAACAGAGCTCCTTCTGGAATAAGCTTGACCATACCTTAGCATTACCCAGCAGACCACCAGCCCTGATTTAGAGCAAGGGAGAGATCACCTGCTGATTTCCACCACAAAGACCTGAGACCATATTCTATGCAGAACAAAACCAGCAGCCCAAGGCAATGTGGACAACACATAGAACCAGCATCCACAGATTCAGAACCTGTATGCCACCTGGGAGTTGAACTAAAGCCAAACACCAAAACAATACTACTTCAGCAGCAGGGCAGATCTTATGCTAGCAGCATAGTGATGCCCAAAACAATTTCCAACAGCAAACAGCAATAACATATAGACTGCCAAAGCAGCAGTAGACCTATAATTTGGATCTTGGAGCATAGGAAGAACCAACCAACCAAACAACCATCTGGAGCTTAGCCCCAACCCAAACCACACAGCACCATCAAAACCAAAATACAAACTGACGCAAAAACACCCAAACCAAACCACCCAGCAAACCGCAGCAGCAGAGAAGACACACAGTAACACAGCAGCAGCAATGAAGACACCCAAAAAATAATCACAGCATCACAACACTGGCTAGCAGCTGTAGACAGAAAACCAGTAGCAGAGAGCAGCAGCAGCCCACGGTCTAACCATGATGCATCCACCATCTTGGAGCATAGCCCACCCAAACCATAGCATCAAACTCAAATACAAACTGAAGCAAAACACCCAACCCAAACCACCCAGCAAACCGCAGCAGCAGAGAAGACACCCACACTGCATAGCATCAAACCCAAAGACAGGGTGTAGAGCAACAAAACCAATTATAGTACTACCTATTACAGCAAATCAAATTATGCTACAACAAATCAAAGAACTCCGGGAATCAATTCACCCAGCTATAAGAGAATGCAGAACTGAGTCCAAAAAATACAGAACTGAGTCCAACAGAATAGAATCCCACTGGTAACAGAACAGAATCCTGCTAGTGAGTAAATCAAACAGAACCAAACCCACTGAAGCAGACCAATCCCACTGGAGGGGAACATACCAACAAACACCACTGCTGAGAAAAGCTTCAGAAAAAAACAGATAGCGGCCCAACAAAATCACACCCATCAACAAATACACTCCCTAATGCCCGAGATGTTATAGAGGAAATCATTTATGGAGAAAGAAAGGTCCTTGGAAGATGCGTCGGTTGGCCGACAAAAGAAAAAAGTAAAAAAAAGTAAAAAGTAAAAGTAAACTTCATCGATTACCGCCCGCCTCGACACTCTCTCCATCTTGTCGTCTTCTCTTCTGTATTGTTCTGAATCAGCATCTTCCAACTTCTACTTATACGTTCATTTCTCATTCTCCTGCATCACTCTCTTCCATCTCCTTCTTGCTCTTTACCTCTCTCACCACACATGGCCTCAACTCGCCCCCTTACTCTCTTTCCGGACCTCGATGATCCAAGCTCCTCTGGACCAAGAGTCCCTGCTCCTACCATTCCTAACCTTCCTGGACCGAGTGCCCCTGTTCCCATTCTTCCTAACCTTCCTGGACCGCGTGCCCCTGGACCCATTCCTCCTAACCTTCCTGGACCGAGTGCTCCTGAACCCATTCTGCCTAACCTTTCTGGACCGAGTGCCCCTGTCCCCATTCTACCTAGCTTTCCTATGATATCAGTCGAGCAAATCATGGCGGCTCAATCTGATATTGAGGCCAACCACTTCACACTAAGCTCCTGTATGGAAACCGTGACTGCAGTTACCAAATTATCTCACCGGTTGCAGAATAGAACCATTGAAGTACATCATTTAAACTCCCAACTTTCTCTACTTCAGCGCATGTACAAAGATGCGCGAGCGGAGATTTGCACCCTAAAGGCAGAGAACAAAGAGATGAAGCGAAAGACCACCGTCATGACCCGACTCGGAGCACCTTCGTACTTCACCTTTGACAATCAGCAGGGAGTCAAATCCCCCGGTGGTCCTGCACAAACTGAGGCAGAGCTTCCAAAGGACAACCAGCAGGGAGTCAAAACCCCCGGCGCAGAGCCTTCAAAAGTCTCCCAAAGCGGCAAAAAAAGAAAGGGCTCGGCGCGAGAGTCGAGTAAGTGAAGACGGCATGCGGTTGTTATCAAAAACCAGAACCTTTTTTTTTTTTTTTTTTTTTTTTTTTGATGTTGTTGTTGTTGTTGTTGTTGTTGTTGTTGTTGTTGTTGCCTCTGTAATCGGGGATGTCATCCCCTGACTTCAATAAAATCAACTTTCTCGATGGGTATAAATTTGGGTATCAACTTCCCAGCAGCAGCAGCAGGAAGAGCCCAGAGCATACAAGCAAAGTAGTCCAGATCAAGACCCCTCAGAATATAAACCCAGCAGACAGACCTGAAGCAGCCTCACACCGCAGCCCACCCAGACCAAAACTGAACCTTCTTCCCACCCAGCAGCAAACCCCAGCAGACCTCACCAATACAGACAACTCAACCAACCCCCCTAATGCAGAACCTAACCTGTTGCAGACTATTCACTAAATCAGTAACTGAATAACCTGAGCAGAAAGAGCCAGCATCTTTGCACCACAACGCTACTCGCACTTTAGTGACCTCACACAGCTCCTCAAAATTTGGATGAATGCCATTAAAGATACAATCATTTCTTAATTTCCAGATGGACCAAATCACAGCCAGAGGCATGGCCTTCCAAATCACCCTCTCTTGCTTTTTCAGCCTTGTACCAACCCACCAATCGAAAAGACATTGCACAGTACCAGGTTGAACCCACTGCAAACCCCACCAGTTAAGCATATGAGCCCAAACCTTCCAAACAAAAGGGCAGAGAAGAAGCACATGATTTACACTCTCCACTTCTTCATTACAGAAAGTGCAACTCACATTGGCCTCATCAGAGAGCACTCTAATTCGTTGCAAAAAGCTGGAGGTCTTTAGCCTTCCTTTCCATGCCAACCAACCAAAAAATTGAGCTCTAGGTGAAGAAACATTATTCCATAACAGATCTGAAACCTTACTTATTGTACCAAAGGAGTTATCACACCACTTATAAACAGAGGACACAGTAAAGGTATCTGATGGGTCTGCTTTCCAATGCAAAGCATCAGCCAAACTCTCCCTAAGGCCTGGAGCATTACTCAGCAGCAATTTCAATCTATGCAAATCCTCTACCTCCCACTGAAAAAGTGCTCTTCTAAAATTGAGGTTCCACTCCACCCCATTATTTCTTTTGGAGTGCATCGTATACACAGAATCAAACTTTTCCAAAGACAAAGAATATAGCCTAGGGAAAACTTCCATCAAGCACACATTATTACACCAAGAACCTCTCCAGAACATAGTGTTTTTTCCATCCCCAATCACTGGAGCAGAGTTTTCTTTAAAGAATGCCACCAGATTCGGCCTGGTTCTAGCAACACCCAAGATGTCCGCCCATATACATGAGGTCCTAGGGTTAACCGCGGGATCTGGACACCACCCTACACCCACCTGATTATATTTGTTAACTATCACCTGTTTCCACAGAGCATTAGGTTCAGCCCCAAACCTCCACCACCATTTCAATAAGAGACACTCATTCATGAGTCTGATCCTTTTAACCCCTAAACCCCCCTGCTGTTTGCTTTGAGAAATCTCCTTCCATTTGACCAAATGTATTTTCCTCCTAGAGCCATCCCCACCCCAAAGAAAATTGGATTGAATAGACACAAATTCCTTAGCAACCCCTGCTGGCATTTTGAACAAAGATAAATAGTAGATAGGTAAACATCATAAGATTAAACCCATCAGGTCCAGGAGCTTTGTTACCTTCACAACTCTTGACTGCCGCTACAATCTCCTTCTCCAAAAACTCAGCTTCCAAGAGGTCAACAGCTTCTCTATCCCCAATGGATACGAAAGACCCAGATAGCCTTGGTCTATTGCACCATGGTTCAGTAAATTGGTTAACAAAATGTTGTTGAACTGCAGCCCTCACCTCCACAGGATCCTCCTTAACAATTCCATCGACTGCTATGGAGCACAGAGAGTTTCTGATTCTCCTAGAGCTGGCCATAATGTGAAAAAACTTTGTGTTCCTATCCCCTTGTGTTGACCACTTCATTCTGGATTTTTGTAACCACGACCATTCCACCATTTTACTTAGCTTCCATACTACACCTATAGCCTCTCTTCTTCTAGCTTGCTCTGCCATGGATAATGGTCTTTCTTCAGCACTTAAATCAAGTGTATGAATCTCCTCTTCAACTTGTTTAAGTTTATGCTCCACATCACCAAAGACTTCTTTGGCCCACTGTTTGAGAGCCAGTTTTAGTATTTTGAGCTTTTGAAGACACTTAAAACCAGCCCATCCCACCACATTAGCTTCTAACCACGTATTCTCCACAAAAGATCTGAACTTAGGATGTAAGGTCCAAGCATTTATAAACCGAAAAGGAGTTGGACCCCAATCTCTCTCATCCTCCATCAACAGAATAGGACAATGATCTGAGACCTTCCTGGGCAGCCCCCAAAGCTTAAAATTAAACATGTGAAGCCATTCTGGGTTAAGCAAAAACCTGTCAATTTGACTCCACTTTTCCCCCTCCTGAGAGTTGCACCAAGTAAATTTTCTTCCCCTCATTGGTAAATCGGCCACTTCAAGATTATCAATTAACTCATTAAACTCCCTCATACCTTTATCTCGCCTAGAACTCCCCTTCCTTTCTGATATATTCATGATCTCATTGAAGTCCCCTCCCAAGCACCAAGGTTTATCGTATACCAACTTTAATCGAACCAAGCTATCCCACACCGCCTTTCTCCTTCCTATGTCATTTGGCCCATAAATATTTAAAATCACACACTCAAAACTGTTATAGAGAGTACCCGATAAGATTATGAAGTTCCTGTTGTTGCAGCAATCAACCAGTTGAAATACGTCTGGGTTCCAGATGCATAATAGGCCACCCGCGGCTCCTGCTGAATCAACTGCCATGAAATCCATTTGATCTCTGCCCCAGATTGATCTAACAAATTTTTCATCAATTGTGGATCTCTTAGTTTCTTGTAGTAGCACCATATCAACCCTTCTATCACAGAACACTTGTTTAATTTTCCTCCTTTTCCCAGGCCTTCCTAACCCTCTTACATTCCAAGAAATAAGCTTCATAAAAAGAACATGTATCAACTCCTAAAACACCCGGGGCAGCTGATTAGCTAGCATCCCCACCCCTATTCCTCATTTTTTCTTTGTCATTGACTTCCAAATCTATTAGTTTGTTGAGGACAACATCGTCATTCTCTTCACAGTCCACACCAAGAATATGCCCAATTTGGAGTGATGCTTCTGCCTCAGTGAGTAATAATCTCCTACTATTTGCTTCAGTTGCCGCTGAGAGTGAGACGGCTGCCACCGCGGACCGAAACACTGCGCCTTTCTTCAAATTTAGAGAGGTTCCCTCCAATGATTTGTCCCTTTGGAGACTACCTTTTTTCTTATGATGATTGTTAGTGAGATCGTTATTTTGCACCCTCTTGATGGCTGTCCTCTTCAGACTTGATTCCGCGGAAGAACCCAAAATGACGCTGCTGACCTCTCTTCCATTTCGGGTTAGAGGTTCTTTAACACTACAAGGTTGAATAGAGTCATCTAAATCACTTTGGACCTCCACTGATTTAATTGCAGGTGGTCTGTGGGTTTGGGTTTCCACTTCATTTAGTTCCGGGGCTCTAGTCAATACAACCTCAATGTTGAGCCCAGGCCTCAATAAATCAGATCCACTAAGGCTTTTTAAGAGGCCTGGGTTGCTAAAATCACCATCAACAGGACTATACACCCCATTTTGAACGTTGATAGCTACCTCCCTATTCCCACATGCGCCCCCAGAAATTGGTTTCCCCATGCCGCTGACAGTTTGAGCGACCACAGACGTGCTGTTACAACTAGCCTCCCCTTCCCTGCGATTACAATCATCATTTCTTGGGTCACTACACCCTACCACCTCGTTGCCCACTAGTGCCTCCACGTCATCATCTCCATTTTCTTGCTTGTTCTCTGCTTCCACCCTCTGGGTAACCTCATCCCCTTGAGAGCTATGGTTGACACTAACACCATGTTGATGATGGCAAATACAATGTTTATTCACCACCTTCGCAGTAACAATCTGATCTTCGCAAACTTTTATCGGATAAAGGACCCCTTTGCAGTCCAAATTGATTGTTTTATTAATGGATTCCATGCACTTGGTGACTATTCGAACCTTGCTGCAAATCAGGTTTTCCATATTAGATGTATCTTCAGCAATACTAGTCACTTCCCCCCATAATCTGCCTATTGAATAGAAGGTGTTGTTGTTCCAAACGTTTAGAGGCACCCCGTAGCAGGTCAACCAGACATCTCTTTCCTGTGTAATGGACATCCCCTGTTTCCATTCTGTAACCGATTCAGCCCAATCCTTTGCCCACACCTCCATTAGTTTGAGTTTTTCACGCATGTTTTCCACCGATGGGAAGGACAGAACTAGATCTCTACCCCCTCCTTCTCGAACCTCAATATCCTCCATGCCTCTAGACCTCAACTCTGTTTTGAAATCTGCCCCACAGTACAGCGGCTTTAATCGCACCAAAGCACTGGTGAGCAGCCATCCATTCCCTACTTCATAAACTTGTACAGTTAAGGTTGCATTAGTGACTGACCCTTTCCCACTTACTACCTGGGCAAAGGATTCTTTACCTTTTAGCTTCCAAGACACCATTGCCGTACCTCCCATATCCTTTCTTTGGATTGAACTCTGCAGAGGCCTTTTCGGAGCTTCAACTCGACGAACAAACTCTGCAACTTTCACTGTTAAGGCTCTGTTGTCGCACCACAAACCTGTTTCTTTCTGGACTGCCATGTTTGCTGCGATTGAGCAGTTATATCTCACGAATCCAAACCTAGAGTACGTCATCTTCCTTCTTTTATGTGGTATGAACACGTCCTGCACCACTCCGAAATGAGTGAACAAAGTATACAGCCCTTTTGGATCCATAGACTCTGGTAAATTGTCCACAAAAACCGTGTGGATGCTTGAATCCCCCCTTTGGTGTTTGAACCCTGCACCTCCATGCTTGCGTACCACTGGTCTCCAGCCACCTGCTTCCATTGTAGCTATTTTCTAAATTGCAATTTCACTGAGGCATTTTAACGAACAGTTGGAGCGCGAAGCTATCACTAAGCAAAAGTAAAACCAACAACCAGCCCTTCGTTTCCTCTTACAAACTTATCAGCCCAACTTCGAGGTAGAATCTGAGTATTGGAAGCCTTTGATTGTAACAATCGAGCGAAGAACTCAGAAATCCTCGATCCCTTCTTCAGAGCAGCTTATTTGCAGATGATTGATGAGAAGATGAAGCCATGTTTACAGAGAAGAGAAGAGAAGAGGAGAGTAAAGATTCAATCATCATCTTCTTCTTCATCATCAAGCAGTCGAAAGCTACTCACCGGTATTATCGTACCCAGGAAATCTGGAGACTTTTCCCGCAACTTTTTCCAATATGTAGAAACTACTCCCTCCTGTGATTGAACTTGTTGAAACACGTATATACGTGTATAGAGATGTTCATAGGTATGAACGCAAATGTCATCTTGAAACTTTTGATATATGATGCTGGTGTTGTTAAATTGAAGTTAGTTATTGAATAAATAGTTATGTAGTGTTTAATCACATGATACAGAACACTAGATTTCAGTGCACCATCTCAGTTTGAATTTCTCACGCGACTTGAATCTGTGAATATCCTTTTCGCTTTAATGTTCTGAGTATTGCTTTGATCTCCTCTCTCTACAGGGAACATCACCTCTTTCTTCCTGTTTGCCTCGCCAATGTGATCTCTCTCTCTCTCTCTCTCTCTCTCTCTCTTTGCAAAGGGAAACTGTGATTAATTGGAAGGAAAAAAAAATGATAAGTTAGTCCTACAATAAATATCAATATTTTCAACAATAATAGAGACTCACATTTTTGCACCCACAAATACATATTTACAATATTTTGAGAAGGAAAATTCTACTATACGCACTTTCTACGATATGCACCCCTAGGTTATCGAATTTTATGTTTTAGTTATGATCAATTTTCTTCTTTAATTATAATTTTATTTTAATTATGACTTATGGGATTTTTTATTATGTCTTATATGCTATATGCTATTTGATTATAATTTTTTTTAATGACTCAGAAAGTATAAAATTATACTAATTTTCTTCTTTAATTATAATACATAAATATTCATCATTCAAATTTAAGTTTAACTCAGAAATAAAATGTCAACCGCGGGCTTACTATAAATTTTGTTTAATGTATATTACACATTAAAAAATACTAAATTATTTTAATAATTATATTATCATTTTATTAGATTTATTTCTTAAAAAATAAACAATAAATATGTTTTTGAACAATGAACACCAATGAGAGCTCATGCATGATTTTAGTACTTTACTTTTGAACAAAACAAACAACTTGGTGCCATGTTCTTTCGAAGGAAGAAAAAAAGAAGAGTAATACTAGGAATCATGAAAAAAATATCATAAAAATAATCATGAAAGATTTTTCACTTTTAGATTACACATATAATAAAACACTGTACAACAATCAAAGAATAACAAAATTTCATTATACATTTCATAATATTTTTTTTTTCATTATCCCTAATATTATTCGAAAAAAGAAAAGATGGCATGTTTTTCGTCACTAAATGCCGTCATAATGACATTAATTGATAATTGAGACCTCATTGATATATGCAATTAATTGAGACGTCGTCGATATATGTAGGAGTTTACGATATTTTAAAAATGTTGGCTAAAGTATTTAATGGCCCTTTATAAATATAAGTATACGGCGACCATTTCTGTGACTTAAATTATAAACATCGTTTTAGCTTTTAATAGTGTTTTTAGGACCTATTGCATTGTTTTTCACGTATTACTAATTTTAAAAATTTTCTTTCATCGCGATAATTTAAACAGTTGATTTTTAAGATTGTAGATCATCTATTAAAAAAATAATATTAATACGATAATTGGAGTCACATAATTTCAATGTATTTGCCTTTAAAAAAAATAATTTTTTTTTTCAAATAGACCATTTATTTCATTTCTATTTTATAAATAAGATGATTAAATTATAAAACTACATTATCATATGACTTTGATAAATTGCACTGAAATCCCCTCAATACCTTTGAAATTAAATTATCAACTCAAATATCACTACATTCCTTTACTTTGGAAATTTGTCTAACAACGACCTTTTTTGGGATGCTGATTTTTAGTTAAAATAGTCAAAAAGGCAAACACTCAATTATAATTTATATTATTCTCTTTATTTTTTTGAACGTATTTTTGTAAAAAATTAACTAAAATAATCACTTTGCAAACACCCCTTAGTCAAGCTGCTAGTCATCCATCCATTGACTAATAGAAAAACATAACAAAAATAGATATAGTAATGCATAAAATATTAAAATTACTCCTATCATCTCTCCACTCTTTTAATAGCTCTAACAGATCTCTTCTTTTCTCTATCTTATCAAGCAATCCTACTCCATTATCCAAATGTGTGCTTATGAGCAGTCCTACCAACTGCAACACATAATGGCTTCAATGCATAAATAATAACACTTAGATACCAAAATGTTGGGGCAATCCCACATCGCCTGAGAGGGACATTTGCAACCAACTTATAAGCGTACTGGCCCCCTCCATCTTGTAAGAGGCCTTTTAAAGCCGTGAGGCCGACGGGCGTTGTTTCGCCACCTCGCCAGAGCGGACAATATGTTACCGGGGCGCGAGAAGCCAGTCACGTCAGTTTGGTGGCCCATGCAGGTCGTTCGGCAAACTCTCCCGCTGTTCGCAGCCCAGTCCGCTGGGGGGTTATGTTGGGGCAATCCCACATCGCTTGGGAGGGACACTTGCAACCAACTTATAAGCGTACTGGCCCCCTCCACCTTGTAAGAAGCTTTTTAAAGCCGTGAGGCCGACAGGCGTTATTTCGCCACCTTGCTAGAGCGGACAATATCTTACCGGGGCGCGAGAAGCCAGTCACGTCACAAAACATTTCTTTGTTGTTATTAGGGACTAGTTTTTCTAATGTGGTTCACAATCAGATTTCCAAGGGTTATCTTTGGCCCAATTCGAAGCCACGAGATATGGAAATGTCAGGTTTCATTATGCATGTTGCTCGAGAGATTTTCTGCACAACCAACATCCAAAAACTAGTAGAAGATGGGGGGATATGAACTACGGTCCGATGGATAACTAACCTGTAGTAGATGAGAGTTGGGTTGCAGCATCGATGCGGTAGATGGGGGATAGGTAATGTATCACCTAACTCCATTACATCTCTAAGTTGTTTGACAAAATGCCCTATCCACTTCTTATGCATACAATGGCCACTGGTTGCTTAAGAAGCTTATGGCCTTCTAGTGCTTCTTGTGGCCTCTCTTAGGACTTATTGGTCAGTGTGGTAAGTTACGATACAACAATATTACATATGTGGGAGATGTTAAGAAGATAAACTATTGCCCAATTCAGTTAATTTGTGATTTGAAGATAGAATAATTACGAAAGCAAATCTAAAATAAAAAAATTAAAAATAAAACAAAAATTGAACAAGGAAGGATGAAAGACAAATCAATTCTATGACCATTGTGATAGTGGACTTCCGAACAATAATAATTATGCAAAATAAGATGTACAATTGAAATGCCATCAACAAATTATATACAAATCGCATCAACTCTTACAATCATAAATCATAAAAAGAAAAATACACTATCATATATTGAGATTGAAAAATTAGAAAAAAGAAAAGGCTTTTGATTAGAAGTGGATGTGTGTAGAGAAAGGAGATAAGAACTGATGGGAAAATGATTTGGAAATAGGTGAACAAGAAATTGACTCAAAAGTTATGGTTTTAATTTGAAATTTATTTAATTTAAAAATATTTTTTAATAAATTTTTTATTTAAAGCATTTAAACGATGGATACATCTCAATGTGTGAAGTGATTAATCATCTGTAATATGATGTCAAAACATAGAAGAACTTGCTGTTCAACAACTGAAAAAATAACTCAAGTAGTAAATCCAAATTTCAGAGGTTCTTCGAGAGTATTGTTGTGCAAATTTTTAACATTGTAAGTTGTGATTATATAAAATAATGTAAGAAAGATTTTTTACAATCAAAATATAATCCATATAGAATGTATAGTTAGATTTCATGTAAAACTCAAAATGGGTTTGTAAAAGAAATATTTCTGAAATAGAATCCATATAAAATTGGTATTGAGTTTATGGATTATTTGAATTTACAATGGGTAAAGTTATTTTGGGAAATACTTCTTTCACAAACCCAAAATAAATAGAGTTCATATAAAATAGGTAAAGTTAGTATAATTTAAATTGACTTTGAATTTGTGTGCAACTCTATATGTAAATGGAACATGCATGCTGATGTGGCTTTTTTTTTTTTTTTAAAAGTAACCCCTTAAAATGTGCTACTTGAAAAAGGGGAAAACACTACATATATATATAAATACATGATGTATAGTATAGATAAATATGGAATAATAAGAAATCAAAATCATAAATTATAGGATCTACCATAAAAGTGTTATCTTTTTAATTGAATTTCAAAATAGATTAGGATATTCTCTTTTTGAAAGACATAAATCATGTAATAATTACTTAATAGATTTTTTTTAAATTTTTTAAAATTAAGAAAATAAGAAATTAGACATGGATTTTTGTTACAAGTAGATATAAATATAGATAAATTTTTCTAAAATATTTTATTATTAATAATTTTGTATGTAACACAAGATTTTTGCAATTTATAAGATTTTTTTTTTCTTTTTTTTTTTGTGAAAATAAGATATTTGAAAATCTATTCTATAGAAAAATTATGTGCATGAAAATATATAAATATATGTGCATTAGGGGTGGGCGCGGATTGATTGCGGCCACGAAACCTCTAATCTGCCATCCGTCCGCCAGATTGGCTGATTAGAGAAAATCAATCTGCATCCGTCTGCCAATCCGGCGGATGTGGATTGAGCGGATTGGCGGATTAGCGGATGAATGCGAATCGGTTTGGCGATTTAACATTTTATAAATTTTCAACATAACTCTACTTGTGCACTTCTTAAAAAAAAGAAAAAATATTACAGTCAATGACTTAAAAAAGTAGTACAATCATTGAATGCCTCATCCAAAGAAAAAAAGTTTGAAAGTTTAGAATATTACAATCACTAAATGCCTCATTCACATATTACAATCACAGTATGTCTATAAAAACAATTCAAATCACCAAAACCATGAATAGAGCAGTAGTAGAGATTGTATACCTCTGTATTATTACACCTATATCTGTTTTTCAACACAAAAAATTTTCAGAATTAGATTTTAAAAAAATATATATAGATAAATAATACATTTTTTTTTTCAATTCAAAAAATATATTCAAGTTGAAAGCTCTTTTTCAACAAAATATATTCAACATAATATTTAAACTCTTTTTTAATTGAAAATATAAATAGAATATCTAAACAATTGAAAATACAAAGTCTAATAAATTACTAGGGATGCTCGCGGTTTGTCGATTCGGTTGCGGCCAAAGGAACCTCAAATCCGTCATCTGTCCAAAACTAGGCGGATTGGAAAAAATCAATCCGCAACCGTCCGCTCGTCATTACGCATCCATCCAAAATGTGGCGGATCAGTTCGGTTTGGATGGATCGATATATCCGCTGCTCACCTCTAATGTGCATAACAAGTCAATATGTTAGTATTTGAAATTTGACATCTTTATTTTTTTATTCTGGTGAATCGCTTTCTATATTTAATAGAAAAACAAAGCATTAGTATATTTTTTTAAAAAAAATCATAAATTATAGAATAATTGGAGTTTTATCTTATGTGGTTAAAATGAAGATAACTAATGGAAATTTTTTTAATTGTTCAAAATTAAGAAAATCAAGAAAATTAGTATGATATATTGAAACTCTCAAAATACTCCTTACTAAAATCTCCATTTTCCTTAATACATATATACATATAGATGTGATTTTCCATTAGGGTTTGACTTCTCTCAAGTTGTTATTTCAACTTAAGAGAGCGTTTGGGGTTAGTAGATCCATTTTGAAACCGATTTCGGTGATCCAAATTGTTAACTTTTTAAGATTTGTTGAGTATAATATTTATGCAAAAAATAAAGATGATTGAATATCGATAGTTATATGTTTGAATCATATTTTCTTTTAAAAAATGGACGGCAACTGTAATTTCAAGAATAACCATCCATTTTTTATAATACATGCGATTCAAATATATAGATACCAATATCAAATCATATTAATTTTTTACATGAATATTATACTCAACGAGTCCTAAAAAATAAACGTTTTGAATCACCGAAAATCGATCCCAAAATAAACCTACCAAAATCCAAACACTCTCTCAAATGGAAATGATCAATATGAGAAAAGCTCAATCTTTTTGTTGAAACCCCCTTTAAAATATACCCCTTTTATCCTAAATTTTTATTTTGTTAAAATTGATAAATAAAAAAATAATTTTTTTTTGAATACTTTATTTTTAATTTGATAAAAAATTTGATAAATTAGCAATTTGATGAAAACAAATACTTGTCCCTTTTTTTTTTTTTTTTTTTGAACGGAACAAATACTTGTTCCTTTGATTTGATAAACTTTTGACAAAAAGATTAAAGATAGGGGAAGCCATGGGCCTGATAGCCGCGTAACCTGCTCAATCTAGCTTGATATTATTAGGCTTGGAAAAAAATTTTGGCCCATAAGATTAGGCTTTGCTGAAATTTTGTACCCATTTAATTTTTGAATTGGACTTGAAATAAAGAGTTTTGGTCCAACTAGGTCTGACCGAGACATTTATAAAAATATTGATTTTATATTTTATATTATAATTTTTATAAAAATTGGTTTAAATTCAAATAATCATTAAAAAGGGTCTAGTAGTCCATAAAAAAGAAAATAATAGTTTATATCTATTAAGTTAAATGGGCGGACTTAATAACTCGATTAGGCCCGATGTTGGGCTGCGCTAGACTTGGATTGATACATATCCTATATAGTACAAGTTCGGCCATGTTAAATATTTGTCCACCTCTAATTTTTGAGTATTTTTTTTATTAAATTTAAATTTAATAAAAAAATTAAAAATAAAAAGAGATGTTCTTGTGGTATATATTAAGGGTTAGGGTTTAAGATTTACCTCTGTGCCGAACATATTCAATTCATATATTCCCATCCCCACGTATTCTCTTTTGATCTTCCTTGCAAAGCAAACATGATCAGTATAACAACATCAAGCAGCACAAGAACGATGTCGATTATCGGCTGTTCTTCTTCGTCAACGGCATTAGAAGCAGTTGTGAGCAATAAGGATCTTCTTACACAGATTCTCTTACGCGTTCCTCCCAAATCCCTACTCAGATTCAAGTCTGTTTCCAAGAATTGGTTCCTTCTCATCTCCGACTCTCAGTTTTCGTTCAACCACGCTCGCCAAATCAACCCAACCACTCCATCTCGGGACTATATTTCTGTTACGACTATTGGTGTACCATGAAACAGTCGTAACAGAAACAACCTCTGCGAAGGATCGTTGCTGGTGAGTCTGCAATCCTACTTGAGAGAGTCCCTTATTCACCCCAGTCATTAACCTCTTTGCCCCTGATGGACGGCCCATTTCCCCAGTGCCTTCTGATCTGTGGATAGCAGCGTGCTTCACCCTTAATGCCTTATTATCGCACCATAATCCGTTAGCCTTCTGAATCGCCATATCAGCGGCTACCTTACAGTCAAACCTCACGAAACCAAAACGAGTTCCCGAGCTTTTCCTTCTCTTGGACGGGATAAACACATCCTTAACAACTCCAAACTTGCCGAACAGAGAGTACAGGCTCTTAGGATCCATGGAGTTTGGTAAATCATCCACAAACAGTGAGAACAAACCTGCCTTCCATGGTCGATTTTTTGGTCAGTCTGGGTTCTTAGAAATAATTGTCTGTTTAATAATACTCACCCTCATGCAGTGAACCTGGAGGAATTGGTGAAGGTTAGAGTGGCTCTGTGGGCTAAGTACAGGATGCAGGACATGCCTTACTCTGTGCATGACATTATCTCAAACTTGAGGCTGCTGTTAGGGTGAGTTCTATGGTGTTTTCATTGTTTTCGGTCTTTTTGTTGGTCTCTCACCAACTTGGGGTGATAGCAAATGATAGGGTGAGTTCTATGGTGCCAACCTAGTTGGGATCATTTAGCGCACTGTGATGCTCATGCATCCCTTTCTTTTCTTTTCCTTTCTTTGTTGATGTATTGCCTTGTCCTTTGTACTTGTCTTTTCATCAATAAATCATTTTCTTTGCCGATCAAAAAAAAATGAAACAAGTCATGTCTGTCTCGCTTCACGACAATGCAAGTCTTCCCACACTTTCTTTCCTTAACGGTGTTGTTGTTGTTGAAAGAGATTCTGAAATCAGAATTCATAGCTCTTGCAATGGATTACTCCTGTGTGAGAGTAGTCAATTTGTTTGGAATCCTAATACAGCAGATTTGAATGTTAATAGAAGTTATATTACTTGTAATGTGACCACGCAGAAATACAAGCTACTTCCTCAAACTTGTCAACATTTATCTAGATCATATGCTTACTTAGCTTTTGATCCTTCGAAATCACTGCACTACAAAGTTTTGCTTGTATTTGAAAGGATTGATAAATTTAATATCTACTCTTCGGAGAGTTCGTCTTGGAAACAGATTGATTTGACTACTGGACCAAGTTTATGGGGAGGAGGAGCTTTTTGGAATGGAGCAATCCATTGGTTGGGAGGAAAAGGAGAAGTTCACACTAGATTTGACTTTGATGCAGAGAAGCTCACGGTAATGCCAATTAGGCCTAAAATTCTCTCCGAAGACAAGACTAGGTATTTTGGAGAATGTTTGGGCCGTTTACTTCTTATTCAGATGCCTTCGTGTCATTATATGGAATTCAAAATCCTCAATATGAATAGGGACTACAGCAGTTGGAATGTGAATTGCAATGTCAATCTTGCACCCTTAATTGATGTATTTCCTGGGATAGTTCAGAGCACTGTTTTCCATCATAGTTTTTTTGTGGCAAGTGTTGAGAAAGAAGAAAATGAACATGATTTTGCACCAGTGTTACTCTTTCTACAGAGTTGCAAAATTATTTCTTATAATGTGAAGTTGAAGACAGGGAAGGTGCTTATTGATTTTCTCCCAGGTATCTTGGATAATGTTATTTGTCATTGTGGTCTTCTTAATCCTTTCCGATTCATCGAAAGTATGTCCCCTGTTTGATCTCATCAATGTCTAGCATGTTGGAGCAGACTTTTTTTCCCCCCCCTTTTGGTAGAACTAGTCAGAATTTGTTTATTGTTAATCAGCTTTTTAGTGTTAAAATATGGAATATTTTGTGGTAATATCTTTTGTTACCATAATTTTACCATCATCATGGTTATCTAACATAATGCTTAGCGCTCTGCTCAAGTATTTGTTAGGGGTTAGTCTCTGATGCTCCTATATATCTTTCTATTGATAATCTAACATAATGCTTTGCACTCTGCTCTAGTATTTGTTAGGGGCTAGTCTCTGACTTTTTAATTTTGTGTGACCTTCACAATTATTTATTTGTTTGTTTTTGGCTAACCTATTGTTGGGGTAATGTATTCCATGGATGGAGACCTCGATTTGGATAATGTATTCAACTTTTAGTCCTCTCTTTGGTGGTTGAGAAAATAGTGAAAAACATCTAACAAAATAGATGTGAAAATTTTACATCCATTCAAATATATATAGTAGCCTATCACCCGGGCTACGCACGGGATAATTATAAATATTTATATTTGTTTTAAATTTTTTTTAATATATAAATTATGTTTCTTAAGATTTTTTTATAAAAATAATTTAATAATCTTATCACTAACCATAGTGTATGGGAGAAGTTGAAAAGGGTACTGCAGTAACTATACACGGATTGTATCTATAATTATTTGTATGAGGAGATTTTAAATACTGATTAGGAGATTTTGACCAGATCAATAAATGTAGGCATGTGGAAAGACATGTGGATTGAAAAAAATTAATAAATGCTGATCAGAGGATTTTAACCAAATCAATAAATGCCGAGTTTTTTTTTTTAAATAAAAAATTTAAAAAATTCAGATTAGGATATTGAAACTCCCACAGGCCTTAGGGTTAAAAACCCCATTTTACTTAATATATAGTATAGATATATTAACAATTTGCAATGGACCACTCTATGGTACTCTAGGGAAGAGTTTGATTAAAGAAGCTCGGACTAGTTTATAATGCTACTCTCCAAATGTGACCAAACCATGGAAATAGTAAGATTGTGTTTAGATCATGAATTTAGGTAGATATTTAAAAAGAAAAAATAAATGAGTATGTGATATGTAACTATATGTTATTTACATTTCATCCTTTTTTTCTCTTTCTCTTACTAAATTTGTATACAAAACAATAATAATCTAAATAGGTGAAATTTAAGGACATAATAAAAAATTATGTCAAACTTAAACAAAAGATCTAAAACTATCATCAATGTCAGATGTGGAGTCCCTTAAACAAATTTGAATCATGGATTTGATCTCCTCCTGATTTAGTTGGGTGAAATGAATAGGAAACATAAGAATAAAAATTTGACAAAATATGGCACACAACTTTCAGGGAAAATTATAAAATAAAAAAAAATTCAAAGTTTGTCCCTCCTTGCAACAAAATAATTTTTTATTTTATCAATTTAAAGTATAGTCTTTTGTCCCCACTCTTAAAAAAAAAGAAAAAAGAAAAAAAAAAGTAGTCTTTTGATTTGTTTTTAACTTACACCATTTGTCAATTTTTATTAAGTAAATTGATAGAAAAATTATATTTTAGTCATTAAACTCAATTAAAAATAGTATTTTAGATATTTTATGAACACCTACATTGAGTTCAATGACTAAAATATTTTTTTCTATCAATTTTATTTAATGGAAATAAAAAATAAATTAAAAAATTATTGTTTAAATTGACAAAATTAAAAATTTATGATTTAATTTGTTACAAGGGTCAAACTCTAAGAGCATGTTTGGTACGATGGAATAAAATGAAGTGAGAATGGAATGAGAGTGAAAATGAAATACAGTTGAATGCAATGGAATATTCATTTCCATTCCATTGTTTGATTGCCAACATGGAATGACATAGGAATAAGATGATAATTATCATTCTCATATTTGGTAATGCCTATTAAACTCATAGACGGGAATACATTTTTATTATTTATTTATTTTTTTAACTAGTAACAAATAAATTAAAAATTTATATAGATCATGATGATATTGATAGTTGTGGAAGTGATGGTGTGAGTTGTAGTCATAGTGGTAGTGGCGGTGGCGATTGCGGCGGCGGCATCGATGGTGATGATATCAATGATAGTAGGATCGTGGTAGTAGGTTTTTGTGGGTGGTGTTGTGGTTGCGATTAGGGTGGTGAGGGTGGCAGTGGTGGCAGTTGTGGTGACGGCGGCCAATGATAGTAGAGTAATGGTTCTCACGATGGTAATGGTGGTGGTGTGATATTTATGAAGGTGATATATATATATATATATATAATAGTGGTAAGGTAGTGGCTGTGGCAGTAGATGCAGTAATGGTAGTAGGTTAGTGATTCTAACGATAGTGATAGTGATGGTTTTATGGTTGTGGATATGGTGGTAGTGATTGTGGTAGTAGTAGTGGCAACGTTGGTAGTATGGTGGTGTGGTGGTTATATCGGCGACCATGGTAGTGGTAATGGTAGGACTTAAAATAATCAAGAAGTCAAATAACCAATTAAAATAACTAACTTTTCAAATAAGGTCAAACTAAGATAATTTAAACAGTCTAACATTTTTCTTTAAATTATAATTACAAGATACTACGACATTAGTTATTTCATGATTTTCGTAATTTACTTTGAACAAAACAAACAACATCTATGTCATTTCAAAGGAAGAAAAAAAAAAACAAGGATTGCATGATTTTGGAAAACATCACTAAATGTCATATAATGACATTAGCCATAGTTGAGACATCATTAATACATGTAGAAATTTATGATATCTTAAAAACGTCGGCTAAATTATTTAATGGCACTTTATAAACAATGACCGTAAACAATGACCATAAACGTTGTTTTAGCTTTTGATGGCATTTTTAGGACCTATTGTTTCGCACATATCACTAATTTCAAAATTTTCAACAATGCATGGGGTTTATCTCAATAATTTGAATCATTATTTTTTACCATTATAGATTATCTATTAAATAAATAATATTAATATGGAATCAGATTTCAATGGTGCCATTCGGTAACACTTACGTTTTCAGCTTTCTGTTTATATTTACAAAAATTTTAAAAACTCAAATAAAAACATGTTTGGTAAAATTTTTGATTTATAAATCAGTGGTCTCAGTTTATAAATTTGGCCAAAAAATGAAAACACAAAAAATGTGTTTCCATTTTGAGTTTTGAGTTTTTTTTTTTTTTTTACCACCCAACACTAGCCACCACCCGCCACCATTTTCTACCACCGTCTTCCGCTACCACCACCCACCACCACCTGCCACCACCACTCACCACCCACCACCTACCACCTGCCACCCGCTACCACCACCCACCCCTCGCCACCACCACCACCACCCACTACCTACTTGCCATCCACCCACCACTACCATCCACCGCCCACGCACCACCACCTGCGACCTACTTGCCACCACCACTCACCAGCCACTTGCCACCACCCGCCACCACCAGCCACCTACCACCACCAGCCACCCGCCATCCACCCGTCAACACCACTCACCCGTCACCTACCTGCCACCACTACCCACCACCCACCACCACCACCACCCATTCGCTACCACCTACCACCCGCTACCGTCACCCACCCATCCACCAACACCACCACCCGCCACCTACCAGCAATCACCCACCACCGCCACCGCCGCCACCACCACCACCTACTCGCTATCACCCACCACCCGCCACCGTCACCGTCACCCACCCACCCACCCAACATCACCACCCATCACCCACCCTTCACCGTTACCAACCCACCTACCACCACTATTACCACCTGCCATCCGCCACCCACTTGCCACTACCACCACCACCCGCCATTCGCTACCCACTTGCCACCACCACCAGCCATCCGCCACCCACCTACCACTACCACCCATCACTCGCTACCACCACTACCACCACCACCCACACCCATTCGCTACCACCCACCACCGCCACCGTCACCGTCACCCACCCACCCTCCCACCCACCACCACCACCCGCCACCACCATCTGCCACCACCGCCCACCACCCGCCGCGGCCACCACCACCACCCACTCGCTACCACCCACCACTCACCACCGTTACCCACCCACCCATCCATCCCACCATCACCCACCCGCTACCCACCACCCACCACCACTTTCTACAACCATCTTCCGCCGTCACTTGCCACAACTTGTCATTTCTCATTCTTTTTTATATTTTAAATTTTTTTAAAACATTTTGTCAATTACCAAATGCGTTTGTAGTTTATGTTTTTCTAAAAATAAACAAAAAATAAACAAAAACCAGTTTATAAAATTTTTATAAATATAAATTGAAAACGTAAACGTTACCAAACACACCCAATGTATTTGCCTTTTAAAAAAATGAATAAATAATTTTTTTAAAAATAGACCATTTATGTTTATTTCTATTTTATAAATAAGACGATAAAATTATAAAACTATATTATCATATGAATTTGATAAATTACACTGACAACCCATCAATATACCTTTGAAATTACATTATCACCCCATTTATTCTCTCAAATATCACTTATTCCTTTACTTGATTTTTTTTAACAACTGCCCCATCTGGGGTGTTGGTTTTTTGGCTAAAATAGCCAAAAAGCCAAAACACCCAATTATATCACTCTCTCTCTCTCTCTCTCTCTCTCTCTCTCTCTCTCTCTCTCGCATATGTATTTTTATAAAAAATTAAAAAAAAAAACTAAAATAACCACTTCCCAAACACTCTTTAGTCAAGCTGTTAGTCATCCATCCATTAACTAATAGAAAAGCATATCAAAAAATATATATATACTAATAATGCATAAATTATCAAATTTATTCCTATCATTTATCTCTCCATTCTTTTAATAGTTCTAATGTATCTTTTTTTTTTTTTTTTTTTTAAGCGATCCTACTAACTCCAACACATAATGGCTTCAGTCCCTAAATAACTAGAAAAAAATAACTAAAATAGAATAATTATAATTTTTATCTTTTTGTGGTAGTGGAAATATATATTTTTTTAAATTTCAAAAAAAATTTTTAGCAATTATTTTTGTCGACACTGTGCAACAACTCAATTTCATGAGAGATTATACTTACTACATTGTTGTCTCAAATTCATCAGAGACAACATGGGTGTCGACATTGAAAAAAGTGAATGTGGAGAGGAAATCGACGTTCTAATACTGTAACAGTGCTATAATTTAGCAATAACATGGCAATATAGAAATTGTGCATTCGAAATGCTCTTAAGCATACATGAGACTTTAATATATAGAACAAGCATTGGGAATCCATATAACTTCCTGTGCTTAATTTATTGTCATGGAAGGCCAACTCTTCCATTCTATTTTCTCAGTAGTCAAAACAAACCATCCAATATGCACTATTACAAAAATGGTTAAAAATCACGCTAAATGAAAATATTTCACTTTTATTGAAAGTGTGATATAAAAAAAATTAGATTGATATTTTAATTACACTTGATTTGATTAAGTGTGATTATATCACACTTTCTAATTAACATGTGATTAAAGATCACATAAGAAGAATTAAAAACATCTCACTTTTATTAAAAGTGTGATTAAAAAATTAAAATAATGTTTTAATCACACATAATTTAATGAAAACATAATATTTTTTTTAATCTCACATTTTAAATATCTCACTTTCTCTGCTCTGATTTCTACCCACACTGCTTCTAATAATGGGTTGTGTGATTCAATTTATTTCTTTCAACTCTCCATTGCCTCCACCATTGTCAGACCGTCCATCTTCAGCGCTGACAACGTCAGCCCAACTCTTCTTGTCGGTGTTGTGTCGCCACGGTCGGATCCTTCAACTCTAGCGTTACCACTTCGCACATATGAACACCATCAGCCACTGGAGCAAAAAAAGCATTTCTCCCTCCCTCTCTCTCTCTCTCTATATATATTGATTTTGTTGAACACATCTATGCGCAACTATATATATTTGTCTCTATATTTATGTATACAGAACAGAGATCTCTTCCCACCACTGTTAGTTACCATTGTTCTTGCCCGGTATTTCCTCTTCCCTCTATGTTTCAATTTGAAAACTTTTACTTCTTGTCAAAAATTTTTTTTTTCTCTTATTAGACATATTTTGCATGTGTGCCTAATTTTTTGTTTTATTTAATCAATTGTGTGATTTTTTTTAATTTTTTTTTATGATTTTACATTAATATTTGTGGGTATTTTTATGGATGGGTTTGTTTGGATCGAATGCTTTTAACAAAAATTTTGATTAGCTAAAGCCTAAAAAATTATTCTTTTATGTGAAACCAATACCTTTAACAAGTTCAGCCCCTTGCAACTCACTGTATTACTTTAGAATACGAAACTACTTCCTTTTTGATGTTATAATTAATAATTCCAAGAAGAATAAAGCTTGGTAGCTCGAATTCTTTCTCCCCGAATCCCCCGAAAAGCCCAAAACGACGTCGTTTTGGGCTTTTCGTTTTTTTTTTTTTTTTCTTTTTTTTCTGCCATTTTTGACATTTTCGAGCTCACACAGAGCTGTAGGGAGAGGGAGAGGGAGAGAGAGAGAGGGAGAGAAGAGAGAAGGAGGGAGACACACACACACAAATGGGCCCCTGCATTCCGGCCGATCGGCCGATCGTCGCAGCTCCGCCATCGTCGCAGATCGCCGATGAGCGAGCTCCGCCGATCGTCGCAGCTCCGTCCGATCGTCGAGCTCCGGCCAAGCGTCCGCGTCTGCCTTCTCTTCTTTCTTCTTCTTTCCTTCTTCTTTCTTTCTTCTTCTCTGCTTTCTTCCTCCGTCTGATTCTGATTTTCTGATTAAAAAAAAAAAAAAAAAAATTCAAAAAGCCGAAAACGGCGTCATTTTGAATTCGGGGAGAATTTAGGGGGAGCTCTCTCGAGCTACGTAGCATCACTGTTCCAAGAATACACACCACATAAATTCAACAACATTAGGTTCACATAAATTCAACACCACATAATTCCAAGAATACACACCACATAAACCTAATAACGCAGTACCTCCAAGAAAAGTTCACCAAAACATATTTTATCACCACTACCACACCACTACTACAACAACCCAACTACCATCACTGCTTTTGTTTCCACCACCTCCACTACCATCACCATCACCATCACCATTTCCATTGCCGGTACCTCCACCACCACGACCCCAACACTTCCACCCGGCCGCCACCACTAACGCATCTATTAGCATATTAGTTTAAAGAACCAAACCAAACATGAAAAAAACGTTTTTTTTTACATTTTTCAAAAAATGTATTCTATAGAAAATGTTTTTTTCATTAGAAAATACTTTTCGCTCTTAACAGAACTCTTAAAGTTTGTCAAGCTATATGCTCTGCTGTTGCCTAAACTAACAGCACAAAGAAGAAAGGCAAATGAAAATTTTCCAAACTGTCCTATATTTTCAAACCCCCAAAACACCATTGTAGATTATCAAACTGGCTACTATTTTGGGATTCTGCAAGAACACTATGGCCTTTTCAATTTCTTTTTAAAAAAATATTTTTGTCACCAGCATTAGAAACCATTCCACCCGACTAGATAAGCATTCTAAGAGATCAAAACCATGAAGCAAATGAGTGAAACTTCGATGAAAGGTATACTAGAGTTCGGTTGTCAAAATAAGGCCCACTTAAAGTGCAACATAAGGGAGAATTATAGAATGCTCAGTAGAGCAGGCAATGAAAATGATGAAGAAATGCAGATACCAAAAGATACTACAACAATATCTAGAACAAGCACCAATGACTACCAAATTTGAGATGGCAAAATATTCAACATTTTTAACACTAGGAAGCTGATTCTCCTTGAAAGATTATATGAAAGGTTCTACAAAAAGTACCAACAGCTCCAACATCCAGAACAACAAGCTAGCTCAAACGGGGGATAGGCTTTCAATGAAGTTATAGCTATTATGATAACAAACTGATTCATGAAATTCACCTGGCTGACAATCAAGAAGCACCTTCCATGTCTTGCGATCCAAATTATAAGAAATGAAGTTGCCATAAATATCAAACACCAGTGCAAAATCTTTTTCATTTGCTCCCTTCACAATAGACACCACAGAAAATTGGTGAAATTTCTGAGGGAAAACAGATTCTATAGGTCTCAGATTAACCCAGTACTTCACTTTCCAGCAGCAGTAGTCCCTGTCCATCTCAAGAATTCTGAATCTCAATGGCAAAACCTGTCGACTCTGAATAAGAAACAAATGACCATGACATTCACCAAAATATAGAATCTTATCATCAGAAAGAATTTTAGGGTATGGAGGCATTGGTGTTTGTGTCAGATTCTCAGCATCAACGTCAAATCGAATGTAAAGGTTAGTGCAAGTCATCCAATGAATAGCTCCATTCGAAAACACCCTTCGTCTCAAGGAGTGACCTGGTGGTGCAATGACACGAATATGTTTCCAAGATGCACTCTCCGATGAGTAGATATCAATTACATAAGAACTTCCAGACCTTCCACGAAGATCAAAAGAGTAATTAACCAATACAACCTTGTAGTGAGGTGATTTTGAAGGGTCAAAAGCCAAGTAAGCACCAAACTTGTGATCTAAAAATCTAGATAAAGTGCCAGCAGGTTCAGGTAGTGCAGTGTATTTTTGGGTGGTCGGATTACAAACGATGTAATGTTTTCCGTAAACCTTGGAGCACAAGAGTAAGCCGTTACAAGAGCATACAATCCTAGGTGCAGATCCTTCTCCAACACCATTGAGGAAGGCGAGTGTTGGAAGACTTGAGTGGCTGTGAAACGAGACAGAATTAAGTTCCTTGAACATTCGAAGTTTGCAGTAGAAATATATGCCTGAGATCAAGGAATTGTTATTTCGGCGGGTGTGGTTGTGGGAAAATTGTGAGTCAGAGATGAGAGAGAGCCAATGCTTAGATACACACTTGAATCTGAGGAGTGACTTTGCCGGCACATGTAAAAGGATCTCTGTTAGAAGATCAACATTGCTGACAACTACTTCTACCGCCAGTGAGTCTTCCAATGATGTGGAGCCAATAACTGGCTTTCTTCTTTTATTGGATACTTTCTATTTTTTTCCTGTACATAACCCACAAGAAGATCAGAATCAGAGAATGTGCACAGATGTGATGCGTATGGTAATATGAAGACGAAGAAGGATCTAGTTCATAGTTCTAAATCGCGGTATCGGGTAACGTAACGGTATCGGTCGCGGAGTATCGGTATCGGTAGTATCGACCGGTACGTATCGGGTATCGGGCGTCGCGACTGTGAAATTTCAAAAATCATTAGTAATCCTTCTAAAACTCAATTTTTTGCATTTTTTTACTCTTTTAATCTTAATTTATTATATTTTAATCAAAATTTTGATATGTAAAGACACTAAATTATATATATAAGATATATATAATATGCATCCATGAACCCACTAAATTATATATATAACATATATATAATATGCATCTATTAACCCAACAAAACCATCCCAAAAATGGGTGTCCATCACGTGATGGTGGCAGGCCCCACCTCAAACCAACTGTGGGCCAATAACCATTACGTGTAAACTTTACCCCTATATACCACTCATCATATAAGCTCAACTTCCAACCAAAGCTCTAGGTGGGAAATTTGAACATTGAAACACAGCTCACGTGCCTTACAAACCGGAAGCAGCGCAGACACGCAATCGCGGGAACCAAGGCCCACACGCCACAATCAGAACCACTCGCGCAAGAGCGTGCAACATCCTCATCCAAAGGCTTCATCATCCTCAACTTAGATTCACGGCAGCGGACGGCAGCCCAACCACCCGAGAACACAAAAATTCCTCTAAACAGAGCAGCATAAACCGAATAAGTAGCTGTCTGCGCTCAACTAGGAGCATACAACTTCAACCAGCACTGGAAAAACCAAGCCATCACCGAAGAAAACAGCAACGACTCAGAAACAGAAGACAAACAGAGCATCACTTCTTCAGCTTTGTTTTGCTTTTCTTCAGCCGTATCGGCATGTATCGGAAAGAAATCGCTTGCGTATCCGAGTCATCCCGATACGTATCGGGAATCGGCCGATACGGCCGTGAAATTCAATCTCGCCGGTATACCGGTGAGTATCCGACTCGGCCCTCCCATTTTCCGGCACGAACCGGCCGGTACGGGACGTACCGGCCGATATTTAGAACCTTGATCTAGTTATGTAACTATCTTCCATTGCTTACAATTTGTATAACAAGCTTAACTACTAATAATTGTCTAATTCTCAACTCAACTCCAATAAGCTCCTACTCATTGGTTCGGGTTTGCCTACTTATTAAATTTCAGGGGCAGTATGAAAAGGTTGGAGCTCAGTTCTGGGATCAGTTTTTGTGCTGGGATCAGTTATGGGATCACTTTTGGTGCTGTTTTTCTGTTTTTCGTGGTTGTTTTGTTGTTTGTTTTGTTTTTCGTCTGTGCGTTGGCTTCTCACCAACTAGGAGGTTGGAGGTACGTCTAGCTCCAAGCTCCTCTTTATTAATGTTTTCCGGTTGTGTTCATCAATAAAGTTTCTCTTTGCCTCAAAAAAAACTCCAATGAGCTCCTATCTTAGTTGCAGTAATCTTCATTATGTAACAATGTGATAACAGGAAAGGGCAACCGGGTTGGGGTTTTTAGGGTTTCGAGCTTGAATCCATCATTTAAACTCTACTAAAATATATATAGGTATTAACCATAGTGGAGCGAAACAGTTTGGAATGCGAATTATAAATTTTAAAGTTTAATCCGCGGTTAGCGGATAGAGCGGTACAGATTGATGCGAATTGATGTGATTTTAACGGATTGGATAGTATTTTGCACAACGCTATCCATATATCAACTCAAGCTTTTTACTCAAACCTGTATATTAAAAAGTTACTCAACCCATATCCAGATTGACCGCAGGAATCGCAGGTGAAGGAACCGGAGGCGTAAGTGGGATATTGGACTAGGGTTGCAGGATGAAGAGGGTGGGATGGTTGTTTCACGGAGCGACTCGCTAGAAAGCATTGTTCACGGTGGAAGAAATTTCATTGCCAGCACACGAAAACCACAAAAAAAAGTAGAGAACAAAGGCCTATTGGAAAACCCTCCCAAAACCTTGATAGAAAGGACCAAACTAATAGCATTTAAAACAATATTGATAACTATTTCAGACATTACTGTAAATGAATATAATATATATACATACGCACCAATATAAATCTAAAAACTCAAGAAGTAAATTATTGAGAGAGAGGGGGGACTTACAGGGAAGTGAGACACTCTATCTATAGGATGGTGGTGGAGGGAGTAAAAGGAGTCTAATAATTTGTGTAGGTTTTCTGATGGTATAGAATGATATTGTGAGGATTTTCAAAGTATAACCGGTGGGTTGTAATTGTATAGAATATATAGGGAAGATTTTCAAAGTATAATTCATATAGGTTTTGTAGTTAGATTTCATGTAAAACTTGAATTAGGTTTCTGCGTTTGTCTGGGTTTGTGAAAAGAGAGAAGTATTATGTACTCCTTCTATCCTAAAATAGTAGTTTTTTTGAAAAATCTAACTTTTTTTTGATAGTACAATTATTGTACTTTAAAAAAATTTAATTTTTCAAAATTACCAGTCCAGATTTTTAAAGATGCATCGCGAACCCTATATACAGTCCATGTTCAGATTTTTATTTTATTTTATTTTATTTTTTTAATAGAATGTTGATAGCCCCCAATTTAAGAGTCCGTCTATCAAATACATCGTTTTTTGTGTTGTGGTATTGATAGCAATAGGCTGTTCAAATTAGCCAATGAATTGATGCATCGAACCAAATTGATTTCTTTGGGTTGAGTTGGATTGGGTTAATTTTTGAGTAAATTGATTTAGTTTTGAGTCTTTAAATCATCAAATTATTATAATTAGAATGGTTCTTGGTTTAAGTTTTGTATAAACCGAATCAATCCAAAAACCAAAACTACGTATATACATACATATATGTATATTTTAAAATTGTATTTATATTGACTTATTCACTTTATTACTCTATTAGAATGGATTTGATTACATCTAATAATTTTCATATTCAAGAATTATTGGTAAATGAAGGAAATATTAGAAACTTTATTAAGACTTCGCAATTGATTTAATCTTTATTGGTTGTATTGATTATATTTAAACTTCAGTTAGATTTAATTTGTATTGGATGTACTGAATAATATTTTGCTCTTTGTTTTGTATTAAGCATAAGTGTAAGAGACTTGTATATTTTAATTATTTATTATTGATTGATTTGATTGTTTTTAATATAGTGAAACCGTAGTTTCAACCCAAACCAACACGAGCTACATTGGGTTGGATTGGGTTGGTTTTAGTTCATGATTGGCCTGGTTTTGGGTCAAAAAACTTGAAACCAATCATGATTAGGTTGGTTTCAAATTTACTGTCATACTGAACCAAACTGACCCATAAACACCCCCAGATATCACAAATATCATAACTAAATTATTTTCAATCATAACTACAAAAAACACAATGAGTTATTACCAAATATCACTTGTGGCATAACTAAATATCTCTTTAATCGTAACCAAAATAATAACCATAATATGTCATAACCAACACCAAAATGAATCATAAGCCTACACTAAAATGAATTGTAATCAAACAATACTTCAGGCACAACCAAAATAACAATTATAATAAATCATAATTAACTCATACCCAACACGTTAATGAGTCAACCAAATCATAACAAAGACCGATAATTTGTCATAACCATACATATATGTTTTGTGGCGTGTATTATATCATTCTCTAATTTATAAGGCATAGATTGGAAAAAAAATGTTAAAAAAAGGAAAAAAAAGAAGATAGACAATGAAAATGTTCTTCGCATTTTTTGGTGAAAAATAAAAGACAACGAAAAACATTTTTCATGATCTACAGAAAATAAGCCCATTTAGACGGAATATATTTTTCACTTCTAAAAGTGAGAATGCGTTTTTCGAACTAAAATTTTACTAATGCTATTATATTATCACCACTACCATTAGTTCCACTACCACACCACTACTACCACAACCCGACTACCATCACTGCTTTTGTTACCACCATCTCCACTACCATCACCATCAACATTACCACTGCCGCTACCTCCACCACCACCACCAACACCTCTACCCTGCCACCACCACTAACACATCTATTAGCATATTAGTTTAAAGAACAAAACCAAACATGGAAAAATGTTTTTTACATTTTAAAAAAAACGTATTCTATAGAAAATGTTTTTCATTAGAAAATATTTTTCGCTTAGTGAAAGGATTGTTAGTGAAGAGATTGTTAATGTGGAGATTGTTAATGAGGGGATTAAGTAAAAGTGGGTTTGTTTTGATGATAATATGGGAGATGATTAGTGATGGGATTATTAAATTATTTCTATATTAAAAAAAATTTGAACAAATATTAAAAAAAACAGGTGCATTTGGTAAAAAAATAAAATTAAAAAAATAAAATAAACTCAATCCCCTCACTATTTTCCTAATCTCACCTAAAATCCAGCCAAGCTAATCCCTAACTCAATTAATATTCATGGGATTTCGCTTGATAACATAAGTTTAGATTAGCTGGCACTACAAGAAATGTCACTTTTGGCTACCAAAATATTGGTCGCCAAAAGTCCGAAATTTGGTTGGCGAAATGATTTTGTGACAAAAAAATTTTGTCACCAAGGTCGTCGTCTATACCCTGTCGGCGATAGTATTGGTGACTAAACCTTATTTGGTCGCGGAACATGCCACATTTGCCTAATACATTTCCTTTAGTCGGCAAATGTTAGCTTTGGGCCACTAAAACCATTAGTCGCCCAATGTGACTTTTGGCTACTACCATTCGTGTGGTCGGGGAAGGTGTTACTTTTTTCTATGAAATAATTAGTCACCGAAACTTAAAATTTGGCTACGAATTCGTAGTTAGTCGGCAAACGTAACATTTTGGCCACTAATTTTTTAGTCACTAAAAGTTCTAAATGGAAATTTTAACCAACTATAGAAGACTAAATATTTTGGTCACCAATACAATACATATTTGTAGCGACCAAAATATTTCATCGTGGTCACTTTTGCCAACTAAAATTGGTCGTAGCCAAAAACTGTGAAGACTCACTTAATTACTTTTTCCCACCAAATGATTTAGTCACCAAATGATACCTTTTTTTTTCGTGACTAAAAAGTTTAGTGGCCAATAGTTTCTTTCTCTCATTCTCAATTGTTTTAGCTACTAACTATTTTGTCAGAAATAGTTGAGATGGTTATCTTTTTGCTACCAAATTATTAGTCGCCAAAAAATTCCGACTACGTATTTGGCTACCAAAATATTTGGTGGCCAAATATTTTCTGTTTTTTTTTTTTTTTCAAAAAAATTCTACACAACCTATTTCCATGTTTAATAGAACCTGTATAACCAATATAATCCATCAATGCTAAATATATTATCAACCATTCAAGCATTCAACAACGTGCACACATTCTAGTTCCAACCATCCAAAACATTAAAATAAATGTCCAATTCTATATATAATACAAATTCCATACGAGCCAAGTCTAATCCAACGTCAATAATTTCATTTCATACATAATACAGGACTAACCAAATTAATTTCCAAAATGGACATATGTACCACAACATCATATTAGCATATATGCAAATTTCAATCATGCCAAATTAGCTGATGTGTACCACACCAAAAAAGTCATTTGCACAAACCACTATATATACGGATAGACGTATAAAAACAATGCCCTTCCGTACTTGTCAACAAAAATCATATCTACAAATATTAAAAAAAAACAGGTGCATTTGGTAAAAAAAATAAAATTAAAAAAATAAAATAAACTCAATCCCCTCACTATTTTCATAATCTCACCAAAAATCCAGCCAAGCTAATCCCTAACTCAATTAATATTCATGGGATTTTGCCTGATAACGTAAGTTTAGGTTATCTGGCACTACAAGAAATGTCACTTTTGGCTACCAAAATATTGGTCGCCAAAAGTCCGAAATTTGGTTGGCGAAATGATTTTGCGACAAAAAATTTTTGTCACCAAGGTCGTCATCTATACCCTGTCGGCGATAGTATTGGCGACTAAACCTTATTTGGTCGCGGAACATGCCACATTTGCCTACTACATTTCCTTTAGTCGGCAAATGTTAGCTTTGGGCCACTAAAACCATTAGTCGCCCAATGTGACTTTTGGCTACTACCATAAGTGTGGTCGGGGAAGGTGTCACTTTTTTCTATGAAATAATTAGTCACCGAAACTTAACATTTGGCTACGAATTCGTAGTTAGTCGGCAAACATGACATTTTGGCCACTAATTTTTTAGTCACTAAAAGTTCTAAATGGAAATTTTAACCAACTATAGAAGACTAAATATTTTGGTCACCAATACAATACATATTTGTAGCGACCAAAATATTTCATCGTGGTCACTTTTGCCGACTAAAATTGGTCGTACCCAAAAACTGTGAAGACTCACTTAATTACTTTTTCCCACCAAATGATTTAGTCACCAAATGATACCTTTTTTTTTCGTGACTAAAAAGTTTAGTGGCCAATAGTTTCTTTCTCTCATTCTCAATTGTTTTAGCTACTAGCTATTTTGTTGGAAATAGTTGAGATGGTTATCTTTTTGCTACTAAATTATTAGTCGCCAAAAAATTCCGACTACGTATTTGGCTACCAAAATATTTGGTGGCCAAATATTTTCTGTTTTTTTTTTTTCAAAAAAATTCTACACAACCTATATCCATGTTTAATAGAACCTGTATAACCAATATAATCCTTCAATGCTAATTATATTATCAACCATTCAAGCATTCAACAACGTGCACACATTCTAGTTCCAACCATCCAAAACATTAAAAATAAACGTCCAATTCTATATATAATACAAATTCCATACGAACCAAGTCTAATCCAATGTCAATAATTTCATTTCATACATAATACAGGACTAACCAAATTAATTTCCAAAATGGACATATGTACCACAACATCATATTAGCATGTATGCAAATTTCAACCATCCCAAATTAGCTGATATGTACCACACCAAAAAAGTCATTTGTACAAACCACTATATATATGGATAGACGTATAAAAACAATGCCCTTCCGTACTTGTCAACAAAAATCATATCTACATTTGTATGTCCAAAACCTTCTGCAAATAAAAAAAAATGTGATTAGTTTGGTGCCTATAAAGGCAATTCTATTCGAATATAGCAACTGTATTAATTTCAAACCTGAAAACACAAGGAGAGTAATAGCTATTAAGTAATGAAAGACACCCAAACATGAATGGTCGACGAACATCGATTCTATGAAAGAATGCCAAATGACATGGTAATGGCAATTAAAGGGGCCACAGTTAACAAAAACAGTAAACAATTTCACATATATATAACCGTACACAAAATAATATATGAGAAGAGTTAAACAAACTATAGTGTAAGATGGTATTACCAAAATAGTTACCCACAACATGGGTATTTCATGTTCTACCACATAAACACATTGTCGCCACCCAAATGCTTTTTTTTTACTATGTGTTATGACATTTTCAACGCTAACTTCCAACGTAGGTGTCCTATTTACGTACCATCTATCCCTACATGTCAAATTTCCCACCAGGAAGCTTACCGTTACGTTAAAACAGAGGTTCGGGAGCTGTTTTCCAATTTCGCTCCCCGAACGCCCTTTTTCCGATTACATTTATGACATTTTCAACCCTAACTCCCAACGTAGGTGTCCTATTTATGTACCGTCTGTCCCTACATGTCACCTTTGTCATCGGGAAGCTTCCTGTTATGTGAAAACAATGCATCGGGGGCTGTTTTGCATTTTCGGCCCCACAACCCCTTTTTTGTCGACTAAATTTATGACATTTTCAACTCTAACTCCCAACGTAGGTGTCGTATTTACGTATCGTCTATCCCAACATGTCACATTGGTCACCGGGAAGCTTCCCGTTACAAAAAAACAGTGGCTCGGGGGCTATTTTGCATTTTCGCCCCCCGAACCCCTTTTTGTCGACTAAATTAATGACAATTTCAACTCTAACTCGCAATGTAGGTGTCCTATTTACGTACCGTCTATCCCTACATGTCACATTTGGCACCAAGAAGCTCCCCGTTATGTTAAAACAAAGGTTCGGGGGCTGTTTCCATTTTCGCCCCCTGAAGCCCTTTTCTCAACTAAATTTATAACATTTTTAACTCTAACTCCCAACGTATGTGTCCTATTTGCGTGCCATCTGTCCCTACAAGTCACATTTGTCACCGGGAAGCTTCCCGTTATGAAAAAACAATGGCTCGGGGGCTGTTTTGCATTTTCGCCCCCCCCCCGAACCCCTTTTTGCCGACTAAATTCATGACATTTTCAACTCTAACTCCCGACGTAGGTGTCCTATTTATGTACCATCTGTCCCTACATGTCACATTTGGCATCGAAAAGCTTCCCGTTACGTTAAAGTAGAGGTTCGAGGGGCTGTTTTCAATTTTCACCCCTTGAATCCCTTTTCTTGACTAAATTTATGACATTTTCAACTCTAACTCCCAACGTTTGTGTCCTATTTGCGTGCCGTCTATCCCTACAAGTTACATTTGTCACCGGGAAGCTTCCCGTTATGAAAAATCAATGGCTCGGGGGCTTTTTTTCATTTTCGCCCCCCGAACCCCTTTTTGTCGACTAAATTCATGACATTTTCAACTCTAACTCCCACTGTGATCTCCAACTAAATCAAGCCCAAGTATTCCACTTAGACGGGGTGGACCACATGAGTCTTTATTTTGCTATTCTAAGATTCATTTTAGGATTATTGTTCATAAAGAATCTAATGGGGATTTTTACGTTTTGGTTGTTAGGCTAACCCTCCTATTAGGGTTTTAGTAATTTGAATTTTATTGTGAAAAGAGACTACAGTATAGTTCTCAGTACAAGATAACATACTGGAGAGTTTTGAAGTCTCATCTATCCTTTATAAGCATTTCCTCTCTTTGGGTGGTTCTTCTAGTTAGATTCCATCTGCAGTTTTGTTTCCTAGGAAAGGATGTCTTGTCTTTTCACTTTTTCCTTTGAACATATGCTTCCACTAGTAACTGTACACATACTGTCATATTGGCAGACTCATATACATTCCTATTCCTTATGCCGTCTCTTGTAGTTATTATTGTCTTAATTCTTTCTAATGTGTACAGGTATATTTCAGCGTTTCGTTGGATTCTCCATGAAGGAGAAATTGACAAAAGAGTTCAATTTCTGATTGAAGGTGTATTTGCAATAAGAAAAGCCAAGTTTCAGGTGCGGTCGTATTTGTTTTTGTAGATTATTAGTAGATTAGTTTCAGTGAGTATTTAGCAGTGAAGAATGGTCTTAACCTAAACTGCTTCATGTCTATGTGCATATGTAGGGATATCCAGCTGTTCATCCAGAGTTGGATCTTGTTGAACAAGAAGATCAGCTAACTCATGAAATCTCTCTTCAAGAAGAGGAAATAGACTCAGAGATTGCTTTACGTATATATATCCGTTAGACGTTTAACTTTGGTTATATATCATTCTAATGCTTGTGTAGATGTCCCCGAACGTCCCAAGAGGGAATCTCATTTTGTTCATTTGAGGCTCACTACAGTTCAAACTCAAATGTCACGGTTCTGAATCTAATCTCACAATGTGCGATGCGAGATTGATAAATCACCAAAGAGTTCAAATCTGGCAAATCGTTTTGGAAAACTGATTTTTGTAAAGAAGTGCCAAACATGGACTGCTTTGCCAGATACAGAGTCGCCACCTAAATATTTTATTTTTGGGAAAATTTAGGAAACCCTGACTCGTGCCAAAGGCCACGTGTCCGTCATCACCAAAGTTGCCTCGGCTCGGGAACTTGGGCACGATTGGAGAAGGTCACTTCGTGAGCACCCCCGTTCGCTCGATCAAAGATCAGCCTCTACTAACCATGATATCGAGTTTTGAAAACATTATGTGCTCCTATTTCGGTTATTAGCCTAGAATTACTATGTGATGTGCACAGCATACAAGTATAAACTAGATCGCCTAATTTGGAACAAAGCATCGCATATCCGTTTGTTTGGAAATGGTTTTGATGGTGCTACCTGCAAGTAGGCTAAGACGTGGATTTTTGTCACCCTCAAGTGGGCTTAGAAAACATGATTTTGCCACTCTCGAGTGGGCTTAAAACTCGCATTCAATGAATTGTTCCAATTCAGATAATCCAACCTTCACCCACAGGCATTCAGGTAGTTATATCATATAAACAATTAGCCTCATGGCAAGCATGCTATCATGGTAGAACTCACATACATGCAAGATGCTAAAGCATAAACACTCACGGTGTACTTTGAGCCAAAACAAAGAGCATGTTAGTAATCAATGCATGATCCTAGTTTATGTTAGCAATGGCTAATGCAACACATGCATAATGCAACTAGAATAGGCTCGGCTAATCTAAGGTGGCATGTGAAATGCGACAACTTGATACACGTATTCAAGTTGGAATTAAATACAATGCAGTTAGTATGATGCGCCGAGCCCGGTGCATGCAATACGAATGAATGATGCAAACATGCATAGCATAAGGATGCTAAATTGAAAATGACCTAGAACTAACCATCATAAGTGGTTAAGTAAAAGGGAGAAAGAAGTGGGGTTGGAAGACATTCACATACTCACACACACTTATTACACAATTGTGCTCTCGTTCGAAGGGTCCGAAAGAATAATACAACGTAATCAACTAACAAGCTAATTAATATTACAGACCCTTAATTAATTAAACAAATTAATTAAACTACTGAAAGCAGTAAAAATAGCCTCGGGAAGAGGGATGCATGCGTGCACACTTGGCTTTGCTCGGAAATCCATCGCCATGTCACATGCTGCCTCTATTTGCACTGTTCTGTATCCTTGAAGACTGCACAAGCCCCTAGGATGCTTCTGGACTACCTTCTAAGCACTGTGAGAGGTCACCGACCAAAAGAGAAGGTCTCGGCCATGGGAAACTGGTCATCGACCATGAATGAGGCTCTTGGCCACCAATGCATGGCCGACCGGCACTGAATGTGGTTGGTCAACCATCTCTTCCTACAGAACCCTGTTTTACTACAGCAGAGGACAGACAAGGTATGGCAATGCATTTTCATAGCAATGTTTGCACCACCACCCTCCTTATCATGTTTGAGAATCAAAGGAGTGTAGTCTTTGACCCTCGGGCCACCAATCACGCATTTCGATGCATGATGGTCCAAGGTGCCAAGTGTGCATCTTGATATCAAATGAAATGCACACAAACAAATGAAGGACCTCCAACCTCTATCATTGTTTATCAAGAGGCAAGGGATGCAAACATACACAATGTTATGCAACCTAAACATGCGAGCGAACTAATGCAACATGAGCATGTGAACAAGCATGCAAACATGTAACAACACATCAAAGACATGGCAAAATGCAAGCTAACAAGGATGCAAAATGCAACTTGAGCATACAACAATATGAAATGGGCCAAATATGCAACAACATATAAGGCAAGCATGCAACAACATGCAAATGATGGATTTACACTAAGATGGACAACTCTCTAATAGGTCCAAAAGGCCAAAATGCTATGGAATGAAAGACAAAATCACATACAAATATGCATGTATAATGGTCCGACACGTAAGCATCAAAGAGGCAACTTTTAAACACACTTAAAAGGAAAGGAAAGCATGCAAATGTGACAACATTATATGCTCTGAAATGGTGTTATGAGTGATGCCAAATCACATGAACAAGTCAAGCATGCACGATTAAGGATTAAGGCTTAAAACTAGGCAAGGGACTTGAACCAATGCTACACCAAACAAAGAGCACATGGCAAGCATAACCCAAAATAGTCCTAGATCATGTCAAAATGAGCCTAAAACGTGCAATGACCAAAGCCAAAACAAGCTAAAACAAAAGGGCAAAATCATGAGGCATGCAAGGCCATCAAAGAAGTGTTACACTACACCTAATAAAACCAAATATGGCATGATTTAAGCAACCCAAAACAGAGTTTTAACATGCAAAAATGAGCCCAAAAACCCACTTAGATGGCATCCCAATGACCTAAGCATGATGGCATACACAATGGCACATTCATGAGGCATAAAACACAAACTATCCAAGGCATGGAATAGGTGATAAATGCAAGTATATAAGCGTGAAATATGGATTGAAATAACATTCTAAGTGATGCCAAACCACCGAAATGATTCACATAGAGCATGCTAGCAACTTGGACACTCAACGCTAACAAGCTAGATTGCATGGTAGCTATACAAAGTAAGTCACATGTGACCCAAGCAACCAAAATCAGACCTCAAGCATACCAAAAACATGGATAAAAGCTTCTTGAAGTCGAGTCAAAATCATGCTAAAACACATGTTACAACATGATGCATGTTAAGGCCAAAACATGGGATTACAAGACAAGTGTATGAAGCATACATGGCATGTCTAAACCAACTTGAAACAGAGGTATAACATGGCAAAAAAAAAAGGCCTAATACCTACTGAAATGAGGCTAAAACAAACTAAACACACATGCTACCACATAAGCCATTTATGTAAGCATTAAAGACAACAAGGAGAGGGGATGACCCTCTCCTATTTAGGACACCAAAACCACCTTTCCACCACTGAAATCTTTAGTGGTAGAGAGGTCATGCAAAGCTAAGAACAATGGCCAAAAGGTATGGCCTAAAACAAGGCCTAACAAGGCCTTAGAGGGGAGAGACAACCCCAAACCTTAAAGTAACCTTAAACAAAGTTCTAAAATACACAAAATCAGAACTTTTATCAGCTATAGTCGAAGCTTAAAACAATAAGTAAGAAGGGCTAAAAGCCTAAGCCAAAATGGGGTATATAAAGTAAAGATGCTCACCCTTGTAGACCCTCTTCAAGAACAATGCTCCAGCAGGTTTTTTGAGTTCAAAGCAATCCAAGAACACCAAAATCAACCTCCAAGGGCCTCAGCTACCAAGGATGGTGTATTACTAGGTGTTCTAATGCAAAAATATGAACAAAACAACCTTATACATATACAAATATGTAAAGAGAGGGAGATATAGAGATAGATACATACAACTCTCTCTAACCCTAATTTCAGAACCTCTGGAACCCTTGAGGAGGGAGGAGAAGCTCCCTCTTTATAGAATCCCACAATTGCAAAGCTTCCAAAGCAAGCTAAACCAAGAGGCAAATCCCTCCATACACGTGTATGGAGGGGGTCAATTGTGGATGGTTGGCATAAAATATCAGCCAAAAGCAGATGGAAAGGGGTCGACCAGTAGAAATGGCCGATTGACCAACCAAGGTGGCTGACCGACCACCAAAAGCGTCGACCGGCCACAACCTTTGGTTGATAGCAAGAAAATAGGGCCGGTGGCCTCAAGCCATGGTCGGTGAGGTGTGGGGATGGCCAACAAGCCATTCCCTGCCCTCAGAAGCAAAAAACACAAGTGTTTGGTCCATGACCAAGCACAGAACAAACAAGTCGAGAGGTCTCGAGGCAAGGCGCGCGATCAAAACCTCCGAGAACTCAGGACGAACACGAACATGGATAATCATCGAGTGTTCAAACGATGACGTCCAAGTCTTGAGGGCAGTCAAAAATGGGGTGTCTACAACTTGTTATTGCCCACATCCACATATTTTGGTTCCGGATCCATATTTCTTGGAGAATGAGAAGCGATATGAAGAAGCGAAAAATACCGTACTCGGTGAGGAGTCTGAGGATGATGCAGATGCAGATTCAGATGCAGGCTCAGATGATAAGGATGGTGAAGAAGATGATGAAGAGAATATGGAAATAAAATATGAGACAGACAAATCTTGTAAACCTTTGGAGGACAATTAATTGTCAAGGCATCTTAAATGTCTCCTAATTGTTACCAACAGAATTCTCTTCCTTCACAACTTCTTATTTGAAGTATTCTTTTTTCTAGGTAAGAGTTCAATGAATGACGGTCTTCGGTGGTAATGATACAATGTATTTCATAGTTGAAATTGCGAAGGTTTTTGTTGATGGTTCGTGGGCTGCACAGGGGTGGGTTTATGTCATATACAAGCATATGGTGAAGAATTGGAGAGAGAGAAGCATAGAAGAGTTATATGTGAAGTAGGTGTGTAAAGGCTTGTCACGGTCGATAGTATGAAAACGGACACCATTACAAATACATCCTGAATATGTGTTCACTAAGCCACTAGGACCATTGGCTAATGACCACATATCATCAGTTGCTTTGGGGGAAACTTGGCTCCGCAATTCATTCATCTACATGAAGAACATGTGTCATGTTACAAGCATGCACAATATTAACGTAATGTACGATTTATGGTAGGATATGAGAATACTAGTTTACATGATCTTTGAACCATTTAGGGAATTCTTTCCGATGTCTGTTTTCGATGTTGAACACACCGGCTCTTTGGTGTAACAAGTTCTTGTGCTCCCTAGTTACAAGAAATACAATTCATAAATATTTACTATATAAAAACTAATCAATTTACAACAAACACATTGCATATACGTTTGAAGGATTCATACTCTACGTGTTTATCCACTTCTGTGCTATTGTGTAGGACAAACCAATGAGCCATCTCGCGTTCAGCTACAGACACATTGGACGCCCTTGTCATTAGACCAAAGGGACGGACGGTTTGAGTGAATAACGCCAACCCTGGGCCACAGTTACCCATGTCATAATTCCTTTCTGGGCGGTTAAACAATGCTTCAACTCCATCCAAATACATTGAACAGAATGTTGTACATTCTTTGGAAATGTAAGCCTCAGCAATAGAACCTTCAGGATGAGCTTTGTTGGCCACAAACCCTTTTAGACGGCCAAGCAACCTAATGAGCAAGCCGATGACAATGTTATACTGCAAACTTTATATCAACAGTAAAGCGTTAATTAAAATTTGACAGTAATATGAGGGCTGAGTTAATACCTCTCAATTGGGTACATCCATCGATATTACACTGGGCCTCCAAGCATAGCCTCTCGAGTCAAGTAAATTGCCAAGTGGACCATGACATCAAAAAAAGTCGACAGGAAAATTATCTCAAGCTTACAAAGTATGAATACCATTTGTTCATCCAATTTTTGCAAATCTGAACGCCTCAATGTCTTTGAACACAATTGTTTGAAGAAATTTCCCAACTCAAAAAGTGTTGTTCTGATTTCCTTATTAAGGTAGCCACGCATCCCAATTGGAAGAAGTCATTGTATGAGGACATGACTGTCATGACTTTTGAGGCCAGATAATTTTCCATCTTGAGCGGTCACGCAATTGGAGATATTTGCTGCACAGCCATCAGGGTACTTCATTGATTTCAAGAAATCACAAAAGCCTTCTCTCTCTTTCACAGACAATGTGTACAATGCGGGAGGCTTCTCAAAGGACCCATTAGAACGCTTCTTCAAGTGTAACTCTTTACGTATTTTCATGTCCTCCAAATCTAAGCGTGCTTTGTCCGTGTCCTTGTTCTTTCCATCTACGCTCAAAAGTATCCCAACGACATTGTCACATATATTCTTTTCAATATGCATGACGTCAAGGTTGTGTCGAAGCTTCAACATTTTCCAATAGGGCAAGTCAAACATAATGCTTCTCTTGCTCCAATTCAAATTTTGATGTTCATTCCTTTGTCGTTTTCGATTTTGTGGGTGCTTTCCATACAGCTTGTAAGTCCCAGAATCAATTTGCTCTAGTATTTGCTCCCCCGATAAGTCCAAAGGTTTGGACCTATGCTCTATTTGACCATTGAAGAGCTTACTTGTTCGCCAAGTGTGGTTCTCAGGCAAGTGGCGACGAGCACCCATATACCCTATTTTACTTCGTAATCCCTGGGACGATGCATTATTGTTACAATTAGGGCAAGCCAAGTAACCCTTTGCACTCCACCCTGACATGTTACCATACATAGGGAAGTCAGCCGCATGCATTCTAAAAATTTCCCCGTTCGATGCATCATATGTTTGCACACCATGCTTCCACAAATTCTTCAATTCTTCTATTAATGGTTGCAAGTAAACATCAATGTCTCTTCCAGGTGCTGAACGTCCGGGAATAAGCAATGACATCATGCAATATGGCTCTTTCATACACTTCCACGGTGGGAGATTGTAAGGCATTAAGATTACGGGCCACATGCTATATGATGTGTTCATATTTCCAAATGGATTGAAAGCATCTGTTGCCAACCCTAGCCTTACATTTCAAGAGTCATCAGAAAACATTGGATGTTGCTTATCAAAGTCCTTCCATGCTTCACTATCGGCCAGATGCCTTAATATGTCATCATCCACACGCTTCTCATTGTGCCATCTCATATCTGCGGCTGTTTTTTTTGGACATATACAATCTTTTGAACCTCAATGTCAAAGGAAAGTACCGCAATACCTTGTGTGGAATCTTTTTACCACCATCATCGTTCAACTTGTATCTACACGCATCACATGTAGGGCATTTCTCCAAATTAGCACTCTCCTTCCAAAATAGTGCACAATCATTCTTGCACGAATGAATTGTTTCATATCCCAAACCCAAGTCATGTAAGAACTTCTTAGCATCATAGGGTGTCCATGGAACTATTTGATCACATTCTGGTAGAATGTCCTTGAATACCTGCATAACCATATCGAATGACTTGTTGCTCCATTTGTTGTACACCTTCACATGAAGCATCTTAATGACGAATGATAACACAGAAAACTTTTCACATGTCGGGTAAACTTTACGTTGTGCATCTTCGAATAACCTAGTGAACTTATGCAAATCCTCCCTCTCCCAACCATTAGGTTCCTCGTCGGTATGATCATTCATAAGACCACTCACGTAAATTTCTTCCAACATAATAGGCAATTCATCCATGGGCGAATCATCGATAGCTATCATACATTCGCCACTACCTCCACATTGGTCATTTGATACACTAGGACGAGACATGGGAACATGTTCCCTGTGGTGCACCCAAGTTATATACGAAGATGCCATTCCTCTTAAGATCAAGTGCATCCACACAACTTGTCTGCTATATTTTGTGCCATTAATGCAATCGATGCACAAACACCTAATTTCATCATCTACGCCTACATTTGCCATAGAAAAATCAAGGAATGACTTCACCCCTTGTTGATACTCTTTACTTGTCAACCTATTATTTATCGTCATCCAACTCTTGTCCATTTTGTCACCTACAACTCACACAAAGATTAACCGAGGAACAAATGAGAACACGCATTTCAAGTTGAGATAGATTATGTTGTTTTTCATTCACTGTTTGGCTTGTCACATAAATCTCTTTTAGGGTGGGACCAAATGACACGATTTATACCATGCCATGCGTAATTATGGAAGTTTATTTTAGAAATGACCCGCAATTTTGGACCACTAGATAGCATACCTAGTAGAGCACTAGTACTAGTGAAACCATATGGTCAATAATAGAATGATATATCAAAAGAATCAAAACCATTTTCATGCTCTCAACAGTGTGTGTGCATGACATGATAAGCATTCTATAGTCACTGTCTCAACTATTTTGCGTTGCATAGTTAGAAGGCCAAGGAGAAGAGGTATTCAAGGATTCTTCATTCTTGCTAAGTTGAATAACTGGTCCGAGTCTTATTTGTAGTTTCCAAACAATATAATATTTTTATCTATAAATGTAAGTAATGGAAACTTTGGGAACTTAACTCATATTCAAGGGCCTATTGAGATGCATCAATTTGCTCAAGATAACCAAGGGAAACACTTCATATATGACACTGACATACCTACTGAAAGGAGCATTAATGCAAGAAACTACGCCTCTGTTCTGTAGGCTCACTAACCTCCAATACACTTGGGGGGCCTTCCTTTAGGAAACAACACTTTGCCTAAATTTGATTATCAAAGTTTGGGAAATAATCTTCCCATCAGCAATATAATAATGGCTTGCCTGTCCAGCCCAAGAATCTATAATTCTGTAAAATCTAAATGGATGCCTATAGCAATCTGAATAGCCATGTACAAAACTTTGTCGAGCAAATGACAAACAAGAAAAAGGTAACACTGATGCGTCCCTGCTTTAACAAATTTAACCCATTTAGTAAAATCAATGTTTATAGAGCAAAATGGGCTTGAATAAAGTGGCTACGAAACCTTAGAAAGAATGCATGTGCTTCATCTTTATGTAACCTATCTAGTTCTCTTTATTTGTTTTTGTTTGTCTATTGTAGTGCTTCATCTTAAATATAGTTTTTATTCAACTTTCTACTTAAAGTAAAGTAGAAATTTGAGTAAAGTTTGAAGATGTTTTAAGTATATATAGAAGTTTGCATCATATTATTGGTTGAAGTTCAATCAAAAGAACACAAACTAATTAAAGTGGTAAAATATAGCTGACTATGAATAAAATTCTGCTACGTCAAAATCTTTAGAATATATGCAGTATTTGTAGATCTCCAAGCTTGTTGTAGACCTGGGTTATGATACTTTGTTTTCAATGTCTCAAATTATTCTCTCTCTCTCTCTCTCTCTCTCTCTCTCTCTCTCTCTCTCTCTACACTCCAAATTGCTTGATTCATAGATTGGTATACATACTACTATAAGACATTGCCCTAGTTTTTGTGGCAAATTGCTTGATTCACCCCAAGCATTGCCCTAAGTTTTAATTTTAATCACATTTCAATAACAATGCCCTAATTTTCAGCATTTCCTATATGATTTCTGTGTGTTTTCACATATATATGTATGTATATGTGTGTGTGTGTAAACAAAGACAGAGAGAAAGAGAGGGAAATCGAAAGGGAGATATAGAGAGAGGGAGAGACAGATGCAAAATGGAGGATATACCTAGGAGGGAGTTCAGGGGATGATCCAGCAAGCCTTGCGATGATGGCGACGGAGACAAAGCTATAGAGAAGAGGGCAGAGGCGTGAATGAGACCCAGTGACAGAGGCGTGAGTGTACCAGTGTATAATCGAGTATATATGGAATCAAGGTTGTGTATATATGATTTGTGTGTGTGCATGTATATGGGTGTGTGTAAACAACGAGAGAGAGAAAGAGGGAAATCGAGAGGCCTCTATGAGAAGGAGATAGAATTCGAGAGGGAGATACATAGAGATAGGGAGAGGGAGATACAGGAGACATTGCCACTACACATCGCCATTAATGCAGCCAATCACAGCTTTTATTACGACAACACCTCTCCGTCGAAACAACACCCCCTTACCCAGAACAAGGTGAGCTATAGCATAGGCTTTCGACCAAGTTGGCAGGTTGGAAGGGACGTCGAAATGATTACCAAAGGATATAAGCAGACGTTGAAGACAAGAAGAAGATTAAGCTTCCTATCTCCAACCTCTCCTTCTCTACACTCTACTTCTCTTTTTAACTTACTCATCAGAGGGTTCACTGGGGGACTTCCCGTTCCCCGTTGGACTTGTTTGCAGGTTCATTGGTGGGTTTGATCACGCAGTCATTGGCACGAGCAGCGCAATCAGTCCGACCCGTTCTACCTGGTACCTGTTGTATATTAACTGCATCATCAGCTGGCGCCGTCTGTGGGAAAGCTTTGCTTCGTGCGGTAGTTGTGCTCATTGTCGCCGGAGACCCTGTCCCAGCAACCTTTTCCTACCACCAACCAAAGTGTATGGTCACGACTAGATCCATGGCTTCTCACCGTAATGTTGCTGACCATCAAACCGACCCTTCCAATCCAAACAATCCACCACAGTATTTCATCGAGCTTACCAATAGCATTAACCGCATGGCCGAGCAAAACCAATCCCTGATAAATGCTCTACTCCAAAAGGACCTCCCTATGCATCCTTCACCACCTCCAGGTATTCCCTCCAACCAAGAACTAGCCCCGAGCCATACTATCCCGCAGCCCTATCCACCCAACTTGGAAGGCCTACAACCTCCTCCTCCTCACATAAATCCACCACCTTGCCCCCCGACCCCGTCGATCCTGGCACCAGCCCCTGAGGGGGAAGCCAAGTAGCGTCCAACCCTCGCTCCCTTCCGGTGGTGATAACATCCCTCTCTGGGACGCAGAACTCCGAGCCATGAAGCTCCAACTCCAAGGGGTCATGCAGAACATCCAGCATAAACCCTCTACCACAGCAAACTCACCATTTGTTATCTCCATCCGAGACAAACCCCTACCCCCAAGTTCAAGATGCCCACCATCGACTCTTTTGATGGCACGACGGACCCAGTCGACCATTTGGAAACCTACAGAACTCTTATGATCCTCCATTCATTCCCTGACGAGATCATGTGTCGAGCCTTCCCCGTGACACTGAAGGGGTCAGCTCGGCTGTGGTTTAGCCAGTTACCAGCAGACTCCGTTTCCACTTTCCAGCATCTCAGTGACTCATTCCTCAGTCATTTCATTGGAGACCAGCGGCAGCACTGCCCGGCAACCTAACTCCTCAACATTCGCCAGACCGAGGGGGAGTCTCTGCATAGTTTCGTTACCCGCTTCAACACTGAAGCCCTACAAGTAGCGGAAAATGATGACAAGGTCATCGTCACTGCTTTCATGGCCGGTCTGCGGTCGTCCGACTTCCTTTTCTCCCTCCACAAAAACCCCCCAACCTCCATGGCGGCCCTACTTTTCAAAACCCAAAAATACATGAATGCTGAGGATTCCCTAGCCGCCCGACAAGATCCAATAACCAAAAACCCGACCCTCAGGGAAAAGAGAAAAGATTTAGAACCCAGAAACACCCAGTATAATAGCCAAACAATGCACTATACCGACCGACCCCCCCGAGCCGATCGGCCGGCACCAGCTCGACCACCTGGTCGGTTTGAGCGACACACTCCCCTTAATTCCCCCATGGAACAAGTCCTCAATCAGATCCAATGGGACTGCCCCCTCAAATGGCCCCAACCTTCACGCACCCCTTCCAATCGAAAAGACCAAACCAAATATTGTCGTTTTCACCAGGACCCTGGCCATAACATCGATGAGTGCGTTAACCTCAAAGATCAGGTCGAGACCCTAATACGTCAGGGACGTCTTAACCGGTTCACGGATACTCACCCCCAGCAAAGGCAAAGAACCGAGCCCCCCCAGAAATAACTGTCAGCGCAGCCCTCCCCGGCAGCCAGCCCAACCTAACCAAGGCCATGATCGCCCTCCGCAGCAACCTCGGCCACCAGGCAATTCCCCCCCTCCCCCACCTGTTGGAAAAATCAGAGTCATTTCAGGCAGCCTTGCTCGTGGGGGACCATCTTGCTCGGCTCAGAGGAGCTTTTCAAATAAGGTCAAACTAAGATAATTTAAACAGTCTAACATTTTTCTTTAAATTATAATTACAAGATACTATGACATTAGTTATTTCATGATTTCCGTAATTTACTTTGAACAAAACAAACAACATCTATGTCATTTCAAAGGAAGAAAAAAAAACACAAGGATTGCATGATTTTGGAAAACGTCACTAAATGTCATATAATGACATTAGCCGATAATTGAGACGCCATTAATACATATAGAAATTTATGATATCTTAAAAACGTTGGCTAAATTATTTAATGGCACTTTCTAAACACAAGTAAACAATGACCGTAGACGTTGTTTTAGCTTTTGATGGCATTTTTAGGACCTATTGCTATGTTTCTCACGTATCACTAATTTCAAAATTTTCAACAATGCATGGGGTTTATCTCGATAATTTGAATCATTTTTTTTACCATTATAGATTATCTATTGAATAAATAATATTAATATGGAATCACATTTCAATGTATTTGCCTTTAAAAAAAATGAATAAATAAATTTTTTAAAAATAGACCATTTATGTTTATTTTTATTTTATAAATAAGACGATAAAATTATACAACTATATTATCATATGAATTTGATAAATTACACTGACACCCCGTCAATACCTTTGAAATTACATTATCACCCCATTTATTCTCTCAAATATCACTCATTCCTTTACTTTGAATTTTTTTAACAACTGCCCCATTTGGGGTGTTGGTTTTTTGGCTAAAATAGCCAAAAAACCAAAACACCCAATTATATCACTCTCTGGCGCGCTTATGTATTTTTATAAAAAATAAAAAAGACAACTAAAATAACCACTTCCCAAACACTCTTTAGTCAAACTGTTAGTCATCCACCCATTAACTAATAGAAAAGCATATCAAAAATATGTGTATATATATATTAATAATGCATAAATTATCAAATTTATTCCTATCATTTATCTCTTCATTCTTTTAATAGTTCTAACATATCTCTTTTTCCTTTTTTTTCCCCTCTTATCAAGCAATCCTACTCCATCATCCAACATCACTACCACGACTCCAAATGTGTGCTTATGAGCAATCCTACCAACTCCAACACATAATGGCTTCCGTCCCTAAATAACTAGTAAAAAATAACTAAAATAGAATAATTATAAATTTTATCTTTTTGTGGTAGTGGAAATATATATTTTTTTAAATTTCAAAAATATTTTTTTAGCAATTATTTTTGTTGACACTGTGCAACAACACAATTTCATGAGAGACTATACTTACTACATTGTTGTCTCAATTTCATCGGAGACAACATGGGTGTCAACATTGAAAAAAGTGAATGTGGAGAGGAAATCGACATTCTAACACTGTAACAGTGCTATAATTTAGCAATAACATGGCAATATAGCAATTGTGCATTCCAGATGCTCTTAAGCATACATGAGACTTAATATATAGAACAACCATTGGGAATCCATATAACTTCCTGTCCTTAATTTATTGTCATGGAAGGCCAACTCTTTCATTCTATTTTCTCAGTAGTCAAAACAAACCATCCAATATGCACTACTACAAAAACGGTTAAAAATCACACTAAATGAAAATATTTCACTTTTATTGAAAGTGTGATAAAAAAAAAATAGATTGATATTTTAATCACACTTGATTTGATTAAGTGTGATTATATATATATATATTTATTTAATCACACTTTCTAATTAACATGTGATTAAAGATCACATAAGAAGAATTAAAAATATCTCACTTTTATTAAAAGCGTGATTAAAAAATTAAAACAATTTTTTAATCACACTTAATTTAATAAAAAGATAATATTTTTTTAATCACACATTTTAAATATCTCACTTTCTCTGCTCTGATTTCTACCCACACTGCTTCTAATAATGGGTTGTGTGATTCAATTTATTTCTTTCAACTCTCCATTGCCTCTAGCATTGTCAAATCGTCCATCTTCAGCGCTGACAACGTCAGCCCAACTCTTCTCGTCGACGTTGTGTCGCCACGGTCGGATCCTTCAAGTCTAGCGTTACCACTTCGCACATGAACACCATCAACCACTAGAGCAAAAAAAGCATTTCTCCCTCCTCTCTCTCTCTCTATTGATTTTGTTGAACACATCTATGCACAACTATATATATTTGTCTCTATATTTATGTATATAGAATAGAGACCACTTCCCACCACTGTTAGCCACCATTGTTCTTGCCAGGTATTTCCTTTTCCCTCTATGTTTCAATTTGAAAACTTTTACTTCTTGTCAAAATTTTTTTTTCTTCTCTTATTAGACCCAGTTTCCATGTGTGCCTGATTTTTTGTTTTATTTAATCAATTGTGCTTTTTTTTTAATTATGATTTTACAATAATATTTGTGGGCGTTTTTTTATCGATGGGTTTGTTTGGATTGAATGCTTTTAACAAAAATTTTGATTAGCTAAAGCCTAAAAAATTATTCTTTTATGTGAAACCAATACCTTTAACAAGTTCAGCCCCTTGCAACTCACTGTATTACTTTAGAGTACGAAACTACTTCCTTTTTGATGTTATAATTAATAATTCCAAGAATACACACCACATATCATTCAGTTTAAATAAAAAAAATGTAATTGTATCGCCTGAGGATTAAATTCAACAACATTAGGTTCACATTTCACCGTAAGTATATAGAACTACTCTACCTAATAACACAGTACCTCCAAGAAAAGATCACCAAAACATATTTTATCACCACTACCACACCACCACTACAACAACCCAACTACCATCACTGCTTTTGTTTCCACCACCTACACTACCATCACCATCCCCTTTTACATTGCCGCTACCTCCGCCACTACCACCACCACCACCACCCCAACACCTCCACCCCGCCGCCACCCAAACATGGAAAACGTTTTTTACATTTTTCAAAAAATGTATTCTATAGAAAATGTTTTTTCATTAGAAAATATTTTTCGCTCTTAACAGAACTCTTAAAGTTTGTCAAGCTATATACTCTACTGTTGCCTAAACTAACATCACAAAGAAGAAAGGCAAATAAAAATTTTCCGAACTGTCCTATATTTTCAAACCCCCGAAGCACCATTGTAGATTATCAAACTGGCTACCATTTTGGGATTCTGCAACAACACTATGGCCTTTTCAATTTCTTTTTTGAAAAAATATTTTTGTCCCCAGCATTAGAAACTGTTCCACCCAACCAACTGGACAAGCATTCTAAGAGATCAAAACCATGAAGCAAATGAGTGAAACTTCAATGAAAGGTATACTAGAGTTCGATTGTCAAAACAAGGCCCACATAAAGTGCAACATAAGGGAGAATTACAGAATGCTCAGTAGAGCAGGCAAGGAAAATGATGAAGAAATGCAGATAGCAAAAGATACTACAACAATATCTAGAACAAGCACCGATGACTACCAAATTTGAGATGGCAAAATATTCAAAATTTTTAACACTAGGAAGCTGATTCTCATTGAAAGATTATATGACAGGTTCTACAAAAAGTACCGACAGCTCCAACATGCAGAACAACTTGCTAGCTCAAACAGGGGATAGGCTTTCAATGAAGTTATAGCTATTATAATAACAAACTGATTCATGAAATTCACTTGGCTGAAAATCAAGAAGCACCTTCCATGTCTTGCGATCCAAATTATAAGAAATGAAATTGCCATAAATATTAAACACCAGTGCAAAATCTTTTTCATTTGCTCCCTTCACAATACACACCACAGAAAATTGGTGAGATTTCTCAGGGAAAACAGATTCTATAGGTCTCAGATTAACCCAGTACTTCACTTTCCAGCAGCAGTAGTCCCTATCCATCTCAAGAATTTTGAATCTCAATGGCAAAACCTGTCGATTCTGAATAAGAAACAAATGACCATGACATTCACCAAAATACAGAATCTTATCATCAGAAAGAATTTTAGGGTATGGAGGCATTGGAGTGTAAGATTTCTGAACAGCTTTATGTATCTCATATATTCAATGTATTCTATATTCTAACACCCTCGCTCAAACTCAAGGTGTTTTAGCAGAAAACACTGAGAGTTTACCAAGAAGAAACTGAAACTGAGTGGTAGTGTGAGATTCAGATACAGATTCAGATGCAGATTCAATCTCAAAAGGCATCCAGTTGACTAATAGATAATAAACTAACAGATAACGGAGGAACATATAAAATGGACGGAATAGAGACTACAGACACATCAGATGGTATGACAGACCCAACAGATATAACTGACTCGACTGAGAATCTAACTGAAAAGATAAAAGTGCAACGGGGGAGGTAGACTGAGGAAGATGCAGTCGTTCCACCACATAGAGATCTCCAACTCTACGGCCGGTCCCAATCTGCTTCTTGGATACTCGATCCTGAAGAGGACTCAAGCAAACTTGAATGAGAAGTAGTGAGAGCAGAAGTGGAGGAAGATGACTGAGAGGTGGACCAGAGATGCTGAAGCTGAGCAATTTGAGCACTCAAGGAAGCCAAGTCAGGATTAGAAGCCGGAGCAGATACAGTAGACTCGGTGGGAGGCCAAACAGTACTCAGAGGAGGAGCACAGAACTTAATCGGCAATTGCTGAGAAGATGAGACAAACACAGACAAAGCAAACAAACATCCCTTCTTGGGACAATGATACTTCCAATGACCTCTTTGATGGCAGTAGGCACATTCATCCGAAGCCAGAGACATCATAATAACTAAAAAACTAAGGGGTTCAAGTATACCCAAAATTTTATAGGGTTAAAATGCAATAACAGATAACTGAGTGGCCAAAGAAGAGTCCATTTTTTTTTTCTTTTTTTCTTTTAATTTTTTAATTTTTTAATTTTTTTAATTTTTTTTATTTTAAGAACAAACAAATAAGAGAACTGAACCAAACACAGAGAGAGAAAGAACTAGAGTCAACAATGTTTGAACCAAACAACTTCGATCCAAGAGAGAGCAATTGCATCACGAAGTAATCAACCCACAACTAGGAGCAATTGACACCTCAAGAAGAAACCAAACAAAGGAACAATCAACGGAGTCAAAGGAGAATCAGCTGCGAGAACCACTTGCAAGAGAAAAGAACCAATCACGAACCAGCGATGTAGAAAGATGAGACAGAGAGAAAAACCAATGTCGCGAACTTCGTCAAACCAAAGATAAATAGATATCACAAACTAGAAATCGAACCAAAGGAGTTCGATCGTCTACCAGATAAGTCGAGAAGATGCCAACAAGAACAAGAGAGACGCAGCAGATAGGGTGCAACGGGGAGTCTCGATTGAACTGAAACTGAGAGACAGAGGGTTCTGGGTTGGGGATGAACTAGATGAAGCAAACCCACTATGGCTAGGGTTTCAAATCTGAAGGCTAGGGTTTGAAACCAAGCTCTGATACCATGTAAGATTTCTGAACAGCTTTCTATATCTCATATATTCAATGTATTCTATATTCTAACATGGAGTTCGTGTCAAATTCTCAGCAACAACGTCAAATCGAATGTAAAGGTTAGTGAAAGTCATCCAATGAATAGCTCCATTCGAAAACACCCTGCGTCTCAAGGAGTGACCTGGTGGTGCAATGACACGAATGTGTTTCCAAGATGCACTCTCCGATGAGTAGATATCAATTACATAAGAACTTCCAGACCTTCCACGAAGATCAAAAGAGTAATTAACCAATACAACCTTGTAGTGAGGTGATTTTGAAGGGTCAAAAGCCAAGTAAGCACCAAACTTGTGATCTAAAAATCTAGATAAAGTGCCGGCAGGTTCAGGTAGTGCAGTGTATTTTTGGGTGGTCGGATTACAAACGATGTAACGTTTTCCGTAAACCTTGGAGCACAAGAGTAAGCCGTTACAGGAGCATACAATCCTAGGTGTAGATCCTTCTCCAACACCATTGAGGAAGGCGAGTGTTGGAAGACTTGAGTGGCTGTGAAACAAGACAGAATTAAGTTCTTTGAATATCCGAAGTTTGCAGAAGAAATATATGCCTGAGATCAAGGAATTGTTATTTCGATGGGGGTGGTTGTGGGAAAATTGTGAGTCAGAGATGAGAGAGAGCCAATGCTTAGATACACACTTGAATCTGAGGAGTGACTTTGCTGGCACATGTAAAAGGATCTCTGTTAGAAGATCAACATTGCTGACAACTACGTTTACCGCCAGTGAGTCTTCCAATGATGTGGAGCCAATAACTAGCTTTCTTCTTTTGTTGGATACTTTCTCGGTCATTTTTTCCTGTACATAACCCACAAGAAGATCAGAATCAGAGAATGTGCACAGATGTGATGCGTATGGTAATATGAAGACGAAGAAGGATCTAGTTATGTAACTATCTTCCATTGCGTACAATTTGTGTAACAAGCTTAACTACTAATAATTGTCTATTTCTCAACTCAACTCCAATAAGCTCCTATCTTAGCTGCAATAATCTTCATTATGTAACAATGTGATAACAGGAAAGGGCAATGGGTTGGGGTTTTTAGGGTTTCGAGCTCGAATCTGTCATTTTAAACTCTACTAAAAAATATATAGGTATTTAGGTGTTGTTTAAAATGTCCAAAATAAGGGTATTTTTTGACTTTTTAGACTAAAAAGTAGGGAGAAAAAAGATGACAATTTGTGAGAATTTTTTGACTTTTTATGAAAAAATGTTTATTATAATATTGTATAAAATAAGAAAATTACCATTTTACCCCTACTATATGTAAATACCTACTGACTTGGATTGTATTGCATGCCAATCTGTTGGTAGCAAACATTATAGGAGCAAATTGCCTACAGTCCAAGATCGGATTGGACGGTGTTGTTCGGCCCATAGGGCCCCATTACTAGTCCCATTTTGATAATCGAAACGGTTCAATGTGTAGAATTCGTTGAGTACTATACACTTGTAAAAAATCACACTGATTGGATATCGATAGCTATCTAATCAAATTAGTTTTCTTGTCAACTATTAATTTCTTCACCGTCCATTTTGTTATACAAAACTAATTTGATCATATAGCTATCGATATCCCATCAATATGATTTTTTTACAGGCATAGAGTATCCAATGAGTTCTACACATTGAACGGTTCAGATTATCAAAACAGGACTCGTGATGTCCCCCACGAGCCAAACAACACTGTCCTGTGCAACTTTTTTGTGCACCGCCGACAGTGTACCATCACTGCACACTGTCCTATGTAACAACACTGTCATGATTTTATATATATATATATTTTTGTGAATAGTGATAACTTTTTAACTTTTTTAGTAACTTTTTGATTTTTTATCTTATTTAAAACATGCCAAACTAGTCCTTACCGTAGTAGAGCGAAACAGTTTGGAATGCGAATTATAAATTTTAAAATTTAATCCGCAGTTAACGGATAGAGCGGTGTAGATTGATGCGAATTAATGTGATTTTAACGGATTGGATAATCCATATATCAACTCAAGCTTTTTTACTCAAACCTGTATTTTAAAAAGTTACTCAACCCAGATCTAGATTGACCGCAGGAATCGCAGGTGAAGGAACCGAGGCGTAAGTGGGATATGGGACTAGGGTTACAGGATAAAGAGGGTGGGATGGTTGTTTCATGGAGCGACTCGCTAGAAAGCATTGTTCACATACGGTGGAAGAAATTTCATTGCCAGTACACGAAAACCACACCTGAGATTGGGAAGTTACAACCAGAGCAATCGATTCCAATTTTTACCATTTTTGGGAGTTTGAGGAGGGTTAGATTGTGGGGTTGACTAAAATGCTTCTCCTCGAAGCTCAAGTGTTTAAATGATATTAAAAAAAAGAAAAAAAGAAAAAAAAAAAGAACATAGGCCTATTGGAAAACCCTCCCAAAACGTTGATAGAAAGGATCAAAATAATAGCATTTAAAACAATATTGATAACTATTTCAGACATTACTGTAAATGAATATAATATATAAACATACGCACCAATATAAATCTAAAAACTCAAGAAGTAGAGGAATTCACAGAGAAAAGTGAAAACTCACAATTTTATATAGAATTTTTTTTCCTTGGCTTTAAAAAACATATAAAAAAAAAAATCATCACAAGCAAATTATAGAGAGAGAGAGAGAGAGAGAGAGAGAGAGAGAGAGAGAGAGAGAGAGGACTTACAGGGAATGGAGACACTCTGTCTATGGGATGGTGGTGGAGGGAGTAAAAGAGGAAGTCTAATAATTTGTGTAGGTTTTCTGATGGTCTAGAATGATATTGTGAGGATTTTCAAAGTATAACAGGTGGGTTGTGATTGTATAGAATATATAGGGAAGATTTTCAAAATATAATCGATATAGGTTTTGTAGTTAGATTTCATGTAAAACTTGAATTAGGTTTCTAAGTTTGTCTAGGTTTGTGAATAGAGAGAAATATTATGTATTCCTTCTATCCTAAAATAATAGTCTCTTTTAGAAAATCTAACTTTTTTTGATAGTACAATTATTACACTTAAAAAAAAATTTAATTTTTCAAAATTATCAGTTCATATTTTTAAAGATGCATCGCGAACCCTATATACTGTCCATGTTCCGATTTTTATTTTATTTTATTTTTTTAATAGAATGTTGATAGCCCCCAATTTAAGAGTCCGTCTATCATACACATCGTTTTTTGTGTTGTGGTATTGATAGCAATAGGCTGTTCAAATTAGCCAATGAATTGAAGCATCGAACCAAATTGATTTCTTTGGGTTGAGTTGGATTGGGTTAATTTTTGAGTAAATTGATTTAGTTTTGAGTCTTTAAATCATCAAATTAATATAATTAGAATGGTTCTTGGTATAAGTTTTGTATAAACCAAATCAATCCAAAAACCAAAACTACATATATACATACATATATGTATATTTTAAAATTGTATTTATATTGACTTATTCACTTTATTACTCTATTAGAATGGATTTGATTACATCTAATAATTTTTCATATTCAAGAATTATTGGTAAATGAAGGAAATATTAGAAACTTTATTAAGACTTCGCAATTGATTTAATCTTTATTGGTTGTATTAATAGATTTAATTGTATTGATTATATTTAAACTTCAGTTAGATTTAATTTGTATTAGATTGTGCTAAATAATATTTTGCTCTTTGTTTTGTATTAAGCATAAGTGTAAGAGACTTGTATATTTTAATTATTTATTATCGATTGATTTGCTTATTTTTAATATAGTGAAATTGTAGTTTCAACCCAAACCAACCAGAGCTACATTGGGTTGGATTGGATTGGTTTTAGTCATGATTGGTCTGGTTTTGGGTCGAAAAACTTGAAACCAATCATGATTAGGTTGGTTTCAAATTTACTGTCAAACTGAACCAAACAGACCCATAAACACCCCTAGATACCACAAATATCATAACTAAATTATTTTCAATCATAACTACAAAAAACACAATAAGTTATTACCAAATATGACTTGTGGCATAACTAAATATCTCTTCAATCATAACCAAAATAATAACCATAATATGTCACAACCAACACCAAAATGAATCATAAGCCCACGCTAAAATGAATTGTAATCAAACAACACCTCAGGCACAACCAAAATAACAATTATAATAAGTCATAATTAACTCATACCCAACACGTTAAATGAGTCAACCAAATCATAACAAATACCGACAATTTGTCATAACCGTACATATATGTTTTGTGGTGTGCATTATATCATTCCCTAATTTGTAAGGCATAGATTGGAAAAAAAAATGTCAAAAAAAAGGAAAAAAAAAGAAAGATAGACAATGAAAAATGTTCTTCGCATTTTTTGGTGAAAAATAAAAGACAACGGAAAACATTTTTCATGATCTACAGAAAATAAGCCCATTTAGACGGAATACATTTTTCACTTATAAAAGGGAGAATGCGTTTTTCGAACTAAAATTTTACTAATGCTATTACATTATCACCACTGCCATAAGCTCCACTACCACACCATTACTTTTTTTTTTTGGATCAGCATAGAATAAAACTTTATTAATGAAGAGAAAGACTAATACATCAATAAAGGAAAAGAGGATGAGTGCAAAAAATATCATAGCGAGCCAAATCAATCCCAACTAGGTTGGCAACGATAAGACCGCCCAATCATATACTAGCACACCATCAAGAGTTGGTGAGGAGCCAACCAGAAAACACCCAAAAACAGACCTCACCTGACAAAACCAAAATTAGAAAGCAAAATAAAACACCAAAAGAATCAACATCACAAATCCCGACTTCACCACAACTACACTTCTGAGCTGAATAGCAGCAAACATGCTTAACCACCAACTCCCAAACCTCACAAGACAATAAATATCAGTTCAGTTCAAGACCAGTGATAACAGCAACGTCTCCATATTTAGCTCCCCTGAAAATCAAAACAACAACACAGCAAACCTGAGAGCACCTTTCAGCAGACTTGAGAACAACACCATATAACAGTATGACCAACAGCAGCAATCAACATCAACCCTAAGCACATTTAGTCGCCCTGAGCACCATTCAGCAAACCTAAGCACCACCAAATTCTACACTAGAAGCTGAAAACATTAGCAGTGTAGGAAGCTGCAACCCATATCAGCAGCACCACCCCAGAAAAAAAAAATAAGATTTCACTTCCAGCAACAGCAAGGTAAGCAACATCCAAATCTGAACAGGATCATCACACAACAGCTCACCAAGACACAATAACAGCAGAGCCTTCTCTGAACTTAAGACATATGTTTTACCCATTTTTATATTTGACACTATCTCTTGGATGGAGTAGCAACACCCCGAATCGTAATTTTTGAACCACATGGCCACTCTAATTTTAATAAGCTCAGACAAAGCATCAACATCAGGATGAACATTATTAAAAACACAATCATTCCTATATATCCACAAGGACCAAACGACCGAAATAAAAACAAACTGCCAAACCTCCTTTACCTTTTTCTTAAGCCTCCACCCCAACCACCAGTACATCAAACCTTCGAAAGAACCTGGTGACACCCATTGAATTTCCCACCATGCCATGATGTTAGACCAAACACGCCACACAAAAGAAGATGATTACAGGTCTCTTCCTCAGCTTTACATAGCACACAACATAAATTCATAGGACCTCTCAAAACTCCAACTCTACTTAGAAAATCAGATGTTTTCAACCTACCCCGCCAAGTGAGCCAAGAAATGAATTTGGCCTTAGGAGGAGCAAAATTATTCCAGACCAGCTCTGAATTACCTAAGGCAGGCCCAACTCTGTTTTGGCACCAATTATACAGAAAGCCAACTTTAAAGCTTCCTAACTGCTCAGCCTTTCACCGAATTGAATCCCTTTGATTAACATCAAGGCTGGGACCTACACTCATCAGACTTTGCAACCTAATCATCTCCTCTTCTTCCCATCCAAAAAGAAGCCTTCTAAAATTGAAACACCAATAGTTATTACTAGTTCTGCGATACATCTATTCCTTCAAATTTATCTCCTTATCTACATTCAATTGATATAACCTTGGAAATTGGGCTTTGAGACTTGATGATCCCAACCAAATGTCAACCCAAAAATTTACCCTACACCCATCACCAATCCTAATCACCACATTTTCCCGAAAAAAGTTAAACAAATAAGGGTTTAAGAATGACACATCAAGAACATCTTTCCAAATAGATAACACAACCCGACTACCATCACCGCTTTTGTTACCACCACCTCCACTACCGTCACCATCAACATTACCACTACCACTACCTCCACCAACACGTCCACCCTACCACCACCACTAACACATCTATTAGCATATTAGTTTAAAGAACAAAACCAAACATGGAAAAATGTTTTTTGCATTTAAAAAAAAACATATTCTATAGAAAATGTTTTTCATTAGAAAATATTTTTCGCTTAGTGAAAGGATTGTTAGTGAAGAGATTGTTAATGAAGGGATTAAGTAAAAGTGTATTTGTTTTGATGATAATATGGAAGATGATTAGTGATGGGATTGTTAAATTATTTTTATATAAAATAAATAAATAAATTATTTCTATATTAAAAAAATTAGAACAAATAATAATAATAAAAAAGAAGGTGCATTTGGTAAAAAAAATAAAATTTTAAAAAATAAAATAGACTCAATCCCCTTACTATTTTCCTAATCCCACCTAAAATCCAACCAAGCTAATCCCTCTGGCCATGTTTGTTTGAGCATACTGGATTAGGTTGGATTAGCATTACCATGACTAATAGTCTTAGAACTACGAATCCTTTGGATTATATATCCTATCCTATGCTTGGATTGAGTTAGGATTATAAGGAGGAATTCATAAAATATTATCCAATCCGATACTTGTTTAAAGGGATTGGTAATAGGACATGACAAGATATGAGACACCCAATTTATTGACCATAATACCTCTATTATAATTAATGTAAAATTTTACACACTAAAATGTGTAATAATTTTTAAAAAGAAAATTTTCTTATTGTTGCTCCACATCCATTTCAATTCATTTGAACAAAATTTAACCCACTTCTTTTTTTAATAGAAAAAATAAAAAATCATTCAACTATAAAATTTATATATACATAAGCAACCATTAAAAAAAATGCACTGTCATTTTAATCATCTAACCATTCATTGCTCAAATTCAAAAAAAGTATTTATTTGAACAAAATTTAACCCCTACTTTTTTTTAATAGAAAAAAATTAAAAATCATTCAACTATAAAATTTATATATACACAAGTAATCATTAAAAAAATATGCCCTGTTATTTTAACAATTTAACACTTCGTGTCAGCAAGAAACTAAAACTGAATTTGAATTTGAATTTGAATTTAAGAGATATACTATACAACACAAGTAAGGACCATGAAGTTACTGATCATCCAACACGTTATAGACAGGAGATTGCACAATCAGTGAGATGGAAACAAAAGAAAAGAAAGCTATAGCTAAGATTCGAATCTAAAAACTTCAAACAATTCTTAAGCACATAGGACAAATAAATTAGAGGATGCATCGAGTGTTTTTTTTTTTTTTTTTTTTTTTTTTTTTTTTTTTTTTAAGATGCATTGAGTTTGAGAATTAATAAGTTTATACTTCCCGAATCAATCTCAAATGAAAGTTGTTTAGTTTTTAGAGTCAAGTTCAACTTGAGTTAAAAAAATCAATAACTATAACAACACCAATGTAAAACAAAGATTCATAAAAAATCAAACCACGTAATGGCACCTTAATTCAAACCGAACATCAATGGGGGAAAAAAATAAAATAAAATAAAATTACTCAAATTTGTTTGAGATCAGCAAATCAACTAATGGTGGATCCAAATCGATGAACAGTTGCTACAGATTTGTAAATGGTGGCTCCAAATCGGTGATTAGTGGCTCAAGATTGGCGACGAACTTTGAAGACTCTCATCTCATCACAGCAATGTCGAAGAATAGTAAAGGCTGTGTGTAGACGTCCCCGAACGCTCTGGGAGGATGAGTCCCATTCTGTTCATTTGTGGGTCTACTACAGTTCGGACTCAAATTGTCACGGTTTTTAATCTGAACCAAAGAGTCCAAATTTGGCAAATCGTTTTGAGAAAACAGATTTTTGAAAGAAGTGTCAAACATGGACTGCTTTGCCAGATACAGAGTGGCCACCTAAATATTTTATTTTGAGAGAATTTAGGAAACCCTGACTCGGTGCCAAAGGCCACGTGTCCGTCATCACCAAAGTTGCCTCGGCTCGGGAACTTGGGTACGATTGGGGAAGGTTAGCTATGAGCACCCCCTCTCGCCCGATCAAAGATCGACCTCTATTAACCGTGATATCTTGTTTTGAAAACATTATATGTTCTTATTCCGGTTATTAGCCTAGAATTACTATGTTATGCGCACAGCAAACAAATATAGACCAAATCACCTAAATTGGAACAAAACATTTCATATTTGTTTTGAAAATGGTTTGCTACTCGCAAGTAGGCTAAAATGCATATTTTGCCACCCTCAAGTGGGCTTTAGAAAAGATGGTTTTGCCACTATCTAGTGGGCTTAAAACTCACAGTTTTAATGCATTATTCCAATTTAGGCAATTCAACCCCCATCTACAGGCATTCAAGCAGTTATATCACATAAGCAACTAGTCTCATGGTAATCATGCTGTCATGGCAACACTCACACGCATGCAAGGATGCTAAAGCAAAAGAACTTACAGAGTACTCAAAGCCAAAATAGAAACTAGTTGGTAATCATATGCATGATCATAGTTCATGTTCAAAATGGCTAGTGTAACACATGCATGGATGCAATCTAGACAGGCTCGGCTAATCTACAATGACATGTGAAATGCTACAACTAACACGTATTCAATTTGGAATTTGAAATACAAATGCAGTTAGAATGATGCGCCGAGCCCGGTGCATGCAAAACGGATGGATGAATGCAAACATGCTATCATACTGTATGCTAATTTGAATATGCCCTAAACTAACCATCGAAAGCTAGTAAATAAAAGGGAAGAAAGACGCGGGGTTGGAAGACATACACACACTTATGCACACTTATTACACAATTGCCCTCGCTCGGAGGGTCCAAAAAAACATTATAGTCCGAATAAATAATACTAAATTAATTATTACAGAATTTCTAATTAATTAACAAATTAAATGCAGAAGGAGGGTAGCCGCAGCCCCCTGCCTCGGGATGCGTAGATGATGCATGATTGACTCATCTCGCCTGGAAACTCACTGCCATAGCACTGTTGCCTTTGTTTACACTGCCCTACTCCTCTGAAGATTTTAACAAGTCCCAAGGATGCTTCTCTGAACATTGGGGAGCATCACCGACCAAGTGGGAACATCATCGGCCAAAGGGGATGGTCACCGGCCATTGATTAAGCTTAACGGCTACAAATTGTTGGTCGGTCGGCACTCTTGGTAGCCGACCGGTAAAAACTTCCTGCAGAACCTGCAGTTGACAGCAACAGAGGGCAAGCAGTGTATGGCATAGAATTTTTGAGCAAATGTGAGCATGGGCACACTCCTTATCATGCAAGGAACTCAAGGGAGCATGACCCTCGACCCTCGGGCCATCAATTGCACATTTCAATGTGTGATGGCCTAAGAGGCCAAGTTTGCTATTTAATGTAAAATGCATGCAACAAAAGAGATGAATGCTAACACCCTATCATGTTGAGGTCAAGGGCATCGGCAATCGAGGGTTGAGGCGTGTTTCATCACTTTGAGTACGAACACACCTCACCCTTCAAGTTTGGTTTGACACCCCAAACCAAACAATGCAATCCATGTATGCAATGTGGCTCAAGTAGGCCAAAAAAAAGGTCAAATATGCAACATGGGTCTATGTTAACAAAACATGCCAAATATAATGCAAACTAAACATGCAAGGGTGCAATGTGATGCAACCTATCATACAATGTTATGACATAAAATGCAACTAGCTAAACAACATGCAAGTGTGGAAACAAGATACAATGCAAGCACGAAACCAAAATAATGCAACATGATCATGCAATGGTGGACTTGAACCACAAAGGGCCAGACCTTAGCCCACCCCAAAACAGTGACCAAAAGTAGTGCAAGAGGGCACAAATCATGTGTGCAAGCATGCACACACCAAAGTTCATTACTTAAGCATGGAAGAGGACAACTCTAAGCACACATCAAAGCAATATACTTGGACATTAAACACTCATATTAAATCATGAAAAGCATGCAAAAGATGACCCCAAAACATGTTAGGGAATGGATGTGAAAAGGGGAGCATTCAAGGCCTCAAAAGGGGATATTCTACCACAACCAACCCAACCACTCATGGCCTGGACTAATCAACCAAAAACAGAGTTTTATCATGCAAAATAAGCCCCCAAAACCCACTGATATGGCAGCCCAAAGCCTCAAACACATAGGCATACACCAAGGCCCTAACATGGAGCATAAGATCACATCTCTTCAAAGCATTGAAATGATAACAAATGCAAGCATGTAAGCACAAAACATGGTCTGAAATGACATAACAAGTGATTCAAATGACTGAAATAGCCAAGGTAACGCATGCTAATGACTCACACACCCAATGCCAACATGCTAGAATGCAAAGGGACTATACAAAGGATGGAAAGTATGACCAAACCAATACCCAACAGACCTTAAGCATGGAAAAATATAACCAAAAGCTTCACAAAGCTAGGCAAAAATATGCAAGCATGATGGTCTAATGGAAAGATGCATTTCTAGGCAAAATGGAGGAATACAAAGCAAGTGTATAATGCATGCTAAGGGTCAACAAACCAACATGGGACAGAGGTATAATATGACTAAAATACACCCAAAAACCTCTGAAATGGAGTCACAAACAACTAATCATGCATGCTATCCTTATGAGCCAAAAACATGAACAAATGAGACACAAAGGGAGAGAGGTGTCCCTCCCCTATGAAAGACCTCAAAACATCTTCTTCACCACTAAAAATCCCCTGGATTTCAGTGGTGAGAAGGCCAATGCACAAAGGTACTCAAAGTTTAACAAAGAAAGCACAAAAGGGGACAAACAAGGCCTAAGAGGGGGAGGTCGACCCCCAACACCAAAGTGACCTTAATGAAGTATCTTAAGCATGCAAATACAAGACTTTTTTCAGTTATACATAAAGTCTAAATCAGTAAGAAAGATAGGTTAAAAGCTGGTGCAAGATTGGAGGAAATAAAGCAAAAAGTGTTACCCTTGAAGAACACCTCAAGAACAGCAAGTGCAGCCCTCTTCTTCTGATCAAAACCACTACAAAACCTCAAGAAAAAACCCTCAAGACCTCCCAAGTCGAAGTATGGTGCAATGGTGTGTGTCTTAGTGCAAAACTAAGAAGAAAATGCACCTTTAGGCCCTCAAACACACACAAATGAAGAGAGAGAGAGAGAGAGAGGGAGATATAGAGAGAGAATATATATATCAGATGTATATATGTATTTTCTCTGGTTTTTGCTGAACCAAGACAAAGGACGAGGGGGGTTGCTTATATACACAAAGGAAAGGCTCTAAGTTTCTTAGAGAAGCTAAGTGAAAGGGGCAAAGGGATCAAGCTTCCCATGGAAGCTATCCCAGGGGTGCAAGCTTCCTGAGGAAGCTAAGACAAGGGGTCAAAGCTTCCTCAAGAAGCTTTGAGCAAAGGATGCAAAGAAAGGGGTCAAAGGTGCAAAACAGCCACATATATGCACGGGGGCAGGTCTTGTGCATTCCAGCTGGCACAGCTGGCATGCACCATGCCTGAAAAAGGAAAAAAGGTGGTACCGGCTAGAAAAGGAGGCCATCAGCCAAACAGATGGTAGGCCGGCCACAGAAGATGCCAACCGGCCAATGCTATACTTTACCAATGGCCGGTAGCCTCAAAACATGGCCGGTGGCCTCAAGCCATAGCCGGTGGGTGTCAGGGGTAGCTAACAAGCTACTCTCTAGCCTCAGAAACAAAAAGACAGGTGTTTGGTGCAAAATCAAACACAGAACAGTCGAGTTGAGAGATCCTGAGGCAAGGCGCGCAGCTGAGACCTCCGGGAACTCAAAACGAACACGAACATGGGTAATCACCGAGTGTTCCAGCGGTGACGTCCAAGTCTTGAGGACGGTCAAAAATGGGGTGTCTACAGTTGCCCTTCTTTGACAGAACTCGAAAGTCATAACAATGACGGGAGTGATTGTCAAAGCCCAGAGATGACCTATTTTTGACAAGGCCGAAGACTTAGACGAAGCATACAAGCTGCAGATAAAGATATGCGCCCGAAGGCATGGGCAAAATGCAACTGACAATGCAAAAAGCCGAGCATAACTTATGATCATGCAAATAAAGCTATAACGAAGCGTAACAAATGCAACAGTTTTAAGCTAGCAAAAACCAAACTACATTACAATGCAGAAAGGATGTAAGAAAATTATTGCAATTCTTACTGCGTATACGGTGTGCATGCGTAATAGGTACAGAAAGCGAACGTGTGTGATAGATACAGAAAGCGAACGTGTGTGATTGATACACAACGCGAGCATGTGTGATTGATACACAAAGTAGGCATAGTGTGATAGATACAAAGCGAATGTGTGATAGATATATTATATGAACAAAGTGTGATTGATACACTAAATGAATGAAGTGAGCAAAGTGTGATGGATACACAAAAGGCAAACAGAAAGTGTGATAGATGCACTAAGTGAACAAGTGTGATGGATACACAATAGGTGAACACAAAGTGTGATAGATGCACTTAGTGAACAGAGTATGATTGATATACTTAATGTGAACACGAAGTGTGATAGATGCACTTAGTGAACAAGTATGGTGGATATACTGAATGTGAACACGAAGTGTGGTAGATGCACTTAGTGAGCAAGTATGATGGATAGACTAAAGGTGAACACGAACTGTGATGGATGCACTTAGTGAACAAGTATGATAGATATACTAAAGGTGAACACGAAGTGTGATAGATGCACTTAGTGAACAAGTATGATGGATATACTAAAGGTGAACACGAAGTGTGATAGATGCACTTAGTGAACAAGTATGATGGATATACTAAATGTGAACACGAAGTGTGATAGTTGCACTAAGTGAACAAGAGTATGATTAATATACTGAATGTGAACACGAAGTGTGATAGATGCACTAAGTGAACAGGCGTATGATTGATATACTAAAGGTGAACACGAAGTGTGATAGATGCACTTAGTGAATAAGTATGATGGATATACTAGAGGTGAACACGAAGTGTGATAGATGCACTTAGTGAACAAGTATGATGGATATACTAAAGGTGAACACGAAGTGTGATAGATGCACTTAGTGAACAAGTATGATTGATATACTGAATGTGAACACGAAGTGTGATAGATGCACTAAGTGAACAGGTGTATGATTGATATACTAAAGGTGAACACGAAGTGTGATAGATGCACTGAGTGAATAAGTATGCTGGATATACTAAATATGAACACGAAGTGTGATAGATGCACTTAGTGAACAAGTATGATGGATATACTAAAGGTGAACACGAAGTGTGATAGATGCACTTAGTGAACAAGTACGATTGATATACTGAATGTGAACACGAAGTGTGATAGATGCACTTAGTGAACAAGTATGATGGATATACTAAAGGTGAACACGAAGTGTGATAGATGCACTTAGTGAACAAGTATAATGGATATACTAAAGATAATGAAGTGAATATGTGCGTGATAGATACACAAAATGAGGATGTGTATGATAGATACAGAAAATGAGAATGTGTGTGATAGATACACAAAATGAAAGAAGCGTGATTGATACACTAAGTGAAGAGAGTGTGATTGATACACTAAATAAGTGAAATGTGATTGATACAGAAAATGAGAATGTATGTGATAGGTACAGAAAATGAGAATGTGTGTGATAGCTATACAAAATGAAAATGTGTGTAATAGATACACAAAATGAATGAAGTGTGATTGATACACTGAATGAGTGAGAGTGTAATAGATACACAAAGTGAATGAAGTGTGATTGATACACTAAATAAATGAGAGTGTAATTGATACACTTAGTGAATGAAGTGTGATTGATACACTAAATAAATGAGCTTAAACGGAACTTCTTTGAATGAACCGTACATACAATATCGTGCATGAATGAGAAAGAAACTTGATAGGTACAATGCAATACAATGCATGATGCTTAAGGAAAGTAATAAATGGACAAAGCGGCGCTTTAGAAAGCACCTCATGAGGTGAGTGGCGGTGAACCGCTCTGCTCTGACGAGGATCTCCCCTCGTGCTCTTCGAACACTTACCTTCAACTGACAGTACAAAGGTTCTGAAATGATGACAAGTAACAACATCTGTATGTAGGAGCTACGGCTGCCGCTTGTCTTCCTGATCATATTCACAACTTTCCCCATTCTCCGACGGGGTGACAGACTAGGTTGGTTTAGTATCCAGAATTGAGGTGCATACACGCTATCTCAACCTATGGGGCTTCCATACAGATTTCAAGACAAGGACACGCCTCTGGGTATTTAAACCAGACTTTAGTCTCGGAAATCCCGAACCTTTGCATTCTAGGCAACAACCATTCGAACTCTAGTTTCCACTGTCGCAATTGGTCTTCTAGAAACTCATTGCGAACACAGCCAAGATGCCTCTGGCAGGGAAAGGTACTTAGGGAGAGCACTTTTTATCGCCATTCTGGCTTGAAGTAGACTTGATCTTGAGCTTGAGGTAGAGGCACACTCATACTTCGGAGCATTGGCAAGACCTGAAGAGGTACACACGAAATGTAGTCTTGGAACTTACTGAAGTTGAAACAAACTCAGATACCCGACATTTTCCTCTTTTGCTTTTGCTTTGCAGTCCGGAACCATTATAGCTTCAGATAGGTCTTGGTTCTACTGTTCTCACATGACCTGGGTTGAACCCTGCGGTTTATGAAAGAAAGAAATCCTGTTTTGCACAAATGTGGAGAACGACATAGCACTCAGAGCACAAAACGATTTTATTTTTGAAATTGAAGATGAGTTTTCGACCAGGTATCACTACTACAAAAATAGTTAAAGATCACACTTTGACAAAAAAAAAGATCTCACTTTTATAAGAAGTGTGATAAAAAAATTAGATTGATGTTTTAATCACACTTAATTTGATTAAGTGTGATAATATTTATTTTTTATGTCACTTTTCAATTAAGTGTGATTATATATATAGATTTTTAATCACACCTTCTAATTAAAGTGTGATTATATACTTTTTAATCACACTTTTTAAACAAGTGTGATTGTATATATATTTTTTAATCACACATTCTAATTAAAGTGTGATTATTTATATATTTTTTAATCACACCTTCTAATTAAAGTGTGATTATATATACACTATTACTTTTTAATCACACTTTTTAAATAAGTGTGATTGTATATATATTTTTTAATCACACATTCTAATTAAAGTGTGATTATTTATATGTTTTTTAATCACACCTTCTAATTAAAGTGTGATTATATATACAATACTACTTTTTAATCACACTTTTTAAACAAGTGTGATTGTATATATATATTTTTAATCACACATTCTAATTAAAGTGTGATTATTTATATATTTTTTAATCACACTTTCTAATTAAAGTGTGATTATATATATACTACTACTTTTTAATCACACTTTTTAAATAATTGTGATTATATATATTTTTATCACACATTCTAATTAAAGTGTGATTATTTATATATATTTTTTAATCACACATTCTAATTAAAGTGTGATTATATATACACTATTGCTTTTTAATCACACTTTTTAAATAAGTGTGATTATTTATATATTTTTTAAGGTAATTAAAATGTGATTACATATACATTCCTACTTTTTAATCACACTTTTTAAATAAGTGTGATTGTATAAAATATTTCAAATTGATTTTTATATAAAATATACAATTCCCAAAATTTTAATCACACTTAATCTGATTGAGTGTGATATTATTTATTTTTTATGTCACTTTCTAATTAAGTGCGATTATATATATAGGGTAAATTACACGAATAATGCTTGGGACCCCCTTGTGGGGGTCACCCCTCAACCCTTTGCCACGTGGCGGGTGGTGATTCGAGGAGCATGAAAAGAAAGAAAAAGAAAAAGAAAAAGAAAATGTAACCAATGAGAGAGAGAGAGAGGGGGTCAAAGGGGGTAGGGGGAAAATGGAGGATGAATCATTGCTCAAATTACACTGACACCTCCTAAGGTTTATGTTTATTACAGTTCCCTCTTCACGTTTTGGAAATTACATCTCCCTCCCTGAGGTTTAAAGTTTCATTACAGATTCCCCCCTTAGCAATTTAATTTTTTTAAATGCTAATTTTGCCCTTACTGGGTAAATTACATTGACATCACTTACATTTTAGAAATTACAATCCCCTTCCTAAGGTTTAAAGTAGCATTACCAATTGCCCCCTCGGTTAGTATTAGTTGGAAAAAAAATTCATTGAAAAAAAATCAATTGGAAAAAAAATTAATTGAAAAAAAAAAATTGTTAGTAAAATTTTTAAATTTCTGTTTAAAAACCAACATAAACTTATTTTTTGAATTTACGTTTTTTCCTCAAATTTACAAACTAAGACAACCATTTATAAATCAAAAAAAATATCAAATAAATTTTTATGACAATTTTTAAAATTTTTGTAAATATAAATTGAAAACTGAAAACGAAATGGTTACCAAACAGGCTTCAGATGGTAAAAATGTCGTAAAATTAATAAATAATTAAATAAGTTACCAACATAAGAAATAACTTATCAAAAGATTCTTAGGCTATGTATGGTTTGATTTTTAGAAAAAAATTAAAAATTAATTTGGTTAAGAAATAAAAAATAAAAAATAATTATCATTTTTATATAATTTTTATCTTTCGAGTGGTTAGAAATAATTTTTTACAAATTAAATTGAAATAGCCATATGTATGTATATAACCAGCTCAAAAATTAAAATTATAATTATTTTTACCCTTAAATGATAATTATTTTTTAGTTTTTATTTCTTAACCAAATTAATTTTTAATTTTTAAATTTTTTTTCTAAAAATCAATCCATATATGGCCTAAGAATCTTTTGATAAGTCATTTCTTACGTTGGTAACTTATTTAATTATTTGTCAATTTTACAATATTTTTACCATATAAAACCTGTTTGCTAAGGTGCTATTTGGTAACACTTGTTTTCAGTTTTTTGTTTATATTTACAAAAATTTTAAAAACTCAAATAAAAACTTGTTTGGTAAATTTTTGATTTATAAATCAGTGATCTTAGTTTATAAATTTGGCAAAAAAATGTAAACTCAAAAAATGTGTTTCCGTTTTGAGTTTTTAGTTTTTTTTTTTTTTTTTTACCACCCAACACTAGCCACCACCTGCCACCATTTTCCACCACGGTCTTCCGCCACCAACACCCACCACCCATCCCCCACCACCACCTGCCACCACCACTCACCACTCACCACCCACCTGTCACCACCACCCACCACCCTCCACGAACACCCACCTGCCAGCTACCATCACCCACCTGCCACCCACTCACCACCACCACCCACTTGCCATCTACCCGCCACTACCATCCACCGCCCACCACCTACTCGCTACCACCACTCAGCACCCATCTACCACCACCATCCACCACCACTACCCTCCAACCACCTATCATCCACCCGCCACCACCACCACCCACCACCCACCACCACCACCACCACCACCACCCACCACCACCACCACCACCACCACTACCCATTCGCTACCATCCGCCACTGTCATCCACCCACCCACCCACCACCACCACCTGCCGCCACCACCTACCACCACCCGACATTCCGCCATCCACCTGCCACCATCGCCCACCACCCGCCACCACCACCACCCACTCGCTACCACCCACCACTCATCACCATCACCCACCCACCCACTCGCCACCACCCACCACCACCCGCTACCCACCACCCACCGTCACCACTTTCTACCACCATCTTCCGCCGCCGCTTGCCACCACTTGTCATTTCTCACTCTTTTTTATATTTTTAAATTTTGTTAAACATTTTGTCAATTACCAAACGCGTTTGTAGTTTATGTTTTTCTAAAAATAATAAACAAAAACCAGTTTATAAAATTTTTATAAATATAAACTGAAAACGTAAACGTTACCAAACAGACACCATTTCATTTTCAGTTTTCAATTTATATTTACAAAAATTTAAAAAACTATTATAAAAACTTGTTTGATAATTTTTTTGGTTTATAAATAGTTGTCTCAGTTTGTAAATTTGAGGAAAAAATGTAAATTCAAAAAATAGGTTTTTTTTTTCTCTCTCTCTCTCTGTCTCTCTCTTTGTCTATATCTTTTCACCAATTTTTTCATCTTTTTCTCTATATTTTCTTTCTCTCTCTCATTCATCACTCTTTTCTGTCTGTCCGTCTATTTGTCTCTCTCTCTCTCTCTCTCTCTCTCTCTCTTTCTCTCTCTGGGTCTCTCATTCATCTATCTCTTCTCTCATCTCTTTTGTTTTCTCTCTCTCTGTGCCTCTCACTCATCTCTCTCTCTCACCACTCATCTCCTTTACCACCTTCACCACTACTGCAAACGCGATTTCACTACCACCACTACTACCACGGTCGCCATTTCACCTCTACGACTACCATTACTACTACCATCGCCACCACTCTACTACCACCACTACCACTATTGCCACTACTACTACTACTACAATTACCTCTCTTTCACCCCTGCTACTCCATCTACTCTACTACTACCACAACTTCACCACTAATCTCCTTCGCCACCACCACCACCACCACCATCATCTCTTATCCACCACCTTCACCACTACTGTCGGTTCCTCTTCTTTACCACAAAATATTACATCTCTTCTCTCTCTCACTCATCACTCTTCTCTGTCTGTCAGTCTTTGTCTTTGTCTCTTTCTCTTTCTCTTTCTCTCTTTGTCTCTCGCTCATCTCTCTTCTCTCTATCTCTCTCATCTCTCTATCTCTTTTCTCTCTTGCTCATTTATCTTCTCTCTATTTCTCTCTCCGTCTCTCTCGTTCATCTTTCTTCTCTCTTCGTCTCTCTCGCTCATCTTTCTTCTCTCTTCGTCTCTCTCTTTTTCTATGTCTTTCTCTCGATCATCTCTTTTCGCTCTCTTTCTCTCTTTCTTTGTCTATCTCTCGCTCATCTCTTGTTTCTCTCTATTTTTCTATATGTCTCTCTCTCTATCTGTTTCTCTCTCTGTCTCTCTATCTCTCTCTATATCTCTTTCTCTCTTTGTCTCTCTCTCACTTATCACCATTCTCTCTCTCTATCTCTCTTCTCTATCTGTCTCTCACTCATCTCTCTCTCACCACCCGTCTTCTCTACTACATTCACCACTACTGTAAATGCCATTCCATTATTACCACTACTACCACTGCAAATGCCACATTGACAAAAAAAAATTAACTTTATTTTAATAGAAAATATTATCCCTACTTCTACCAAATAAAAAAAAAAAATTTATTCATTAAAATAAATATGAAACAAATAAATTTTCAACCTTACTAAATGAAAAAATAAAAATAAAAATAAAAATTCATTAACTATAAAAAAATTATTTTAATAAAAAATAATTTTTTTAGCAATAACATCCTCTGTTACAAAAAAAAAAGTCATTTTATTATTTAAATATTTATTTATAATAAAAATTAAAAAAAAATCAAAAAAAAATTTCATTCTCCCTCCTTTCTTTTCCATTCCCGCTCGGTTCCCCCACCCCCAAACCCAAAATCCCCAATCTCAAAAATCCCTAATCTCTTCCCCCCCCTTCCATTCCCGCTCGGGTTTTCCCCCACCCCAAACCCAAAATTCCCAATCTCTTCAACCAGTGCAGTGAAGCAACTTCACACCCAACCTCTCAATCCATCGCGCCTGGTTCTTCAAGCTGAACAAAATGAGCAGTAGTAGTAGAAAAGCCAAGAACATGAACAACAATCCCATTTACAAAAACCCTAACTCCCCAATCGAATCCAGAATCAAAGACTTACTCTCTCGAATGACCTTGTCCGAGAAGATCGGCTAGATCACTCAAATCGATTGACGAGTCGCCACTCGTTCCGCCATTCGAGACCTCTCCATCGGTCTCTCTCTCTCTCTCTCTCTCTCTCTCTCTGTTTTTGTGCATTTTTTTCCTTTGATCTTCGATTCATTGATTTCTCAGGGAGTATTCTCAGCGCCGGCGGTGGTGGACCGTTCGAGAAAGCAACGTCGTCCGATTGGATCGATATGATTGACAGATTTCAGAACGCTGCGCTCGAGTCTCGCCTCGGGATTCCACTTCTCTACGGTACTGACGCTGTTCATGGCAACAACAACGTCTACGGTGCCACTGTATTTCCTCACAACATTGGCCTTGGAGCTACTAGGTATTATACTTAACTATTGTTGTTGCTTATTTATAGAATCATTGCTTGAGAGAGTGTTAGTTTGTGTGACAGAGATGCAGAGTTGGTTAGGAGGATTGGAGTTGCAACTGCTCTTGAAGTTAGGGCTTGTGGCGCTCAGTTTACTTTTGCTCCTTGTGTGGCTGTAAGTTCTCATAATTTTTTATATTAGATTATTTGATCGGATTATTATCAGACCATTCTGTGTTCATTTTGGTTCATTTTGTACAGCATTACTCCCAAAAAAAAAAAAATGAACCTTGGAATTGCTATTGAATTTAAATTTAAGTACTATAGTTGTCTTTAGATCGGCAAATTTTCATTAGTTCACTTGTTATTTGATTTTTTTATTTTTTTATTATTATCCTTCAACATTGTGAAAGTATTTTTTGTGTGCCTGGGTGTGTAGTTCTGTTTCTCCCTCCTGTTTGTTATTCTTACACCCAAGTAATTAGAGCTTCCTTGGGGAAAACATTGAAATGCTCCTGCATTTTCATCCAATGTTCTGTCAGATGTTGGGGAATGATCTGTCTTTGCATGCATTTTTTGGGTTGATTTTCTATTTGTTAAGAAAATGCATAATGATTTTCAGGCATTAGCGACTTTTGTTGTGTGTACATGGGGTATAGATCTTCTATAGCTTTGCCAGAGTCCATTGATTTTATGTTCACTTTTCTTTTATACCTTTCATTAATCTATCACTCATGTTTAGCATTGTTTGTTTCATAGAATGTTTAGTTTTTCCCAGTTTCATATCTTTCAAGTTTTTGCACTAATTAGTTTGAAGTTGTAATCCTTCTAATGCTTTTTTGACATTTAATTGAAAAATTAAATGAACAGGCTCTTGATACTGATGGCATGGATATGGAAATTGACCTCTCTAACCTTGGAACGGTTAATACAATGTTTGCAGCATTATTCAGGTTTTTCTTTTTCCTGAAATTCAGCAATGTTTTATTACTGTGGCTTGTATTAGTTACTTAGTTACTCTTTCATTTGTTTATAGCAAGCTAGGTGTCCCTATCAAGACTACTATTTCTGCTAATGTTCTTGAAGAAGCTTTAAGCGGGACTGTCACGGTCAGACCTCTTCCAATTGGGACATCAGTTAGTGGAAAGGTGCATACTCGGTTTGTGTGTGGGATAATCCATAGTTGGTAAGTTATACTCTCTTTCACTACTGTTAAGTTTTTCTGCAGGTAGAAAAGCAATGTGCCCACTTCTTTGGTGTAACTATCAGTGACTAGCAAGCTGAGTCAGGAACACAAAGCAAATTTAAGGTATATAGTACCATTTGCACTGACTAACTTGTGTGCATTTTATGTTATGGTAATGTCTCCCAAAGTGTTACCTGCATTATGCAAAAATCATAATTGCCTTTATGGTATTTACAGCTTCTTTATTTTGAACAAGATGTCAATGGTGGATATGGTTTGGCTTTACAGGTATTGTACATGTCTATCTTTCAATTTTTTTCTTTCATTATGTAGCAATTCTCCATTATAAGTTGCATCTAGTTCCATTTGCTGTATTTTTTACTCAATATTCATGTTATATATTGAAAAAAGAAATTGAAGAAAAATATACTATTTTTTTAATGTGATATTTTGGCTTTACTAGTATATATTTGAAGTATATGTTCCTTGCAACATGGAAGGGATGGAAGGAGATACCACTTAAAGCTAAAAGCTGGTGGTGGTTGTTAACTGTTTTTGAGACTAACTTGATGTAAGAAGTTCATTTGCTTTTACGGTTGTTAGAAATGCTATCCGGATATATGATGAAAAGTAAGATTTTACGATCCATAAAAGCCAGATGACCCAAATCAATCCAAATTGCACAAATAATTACACAGCTGTAGTAGCTTTATGCTAGAATGTAAATCATATCAGACTGGAAACACGATCCTAATCCTAACTCTATGGATCTGTATCTTAAGTTCTCATATTTATGTACTAAACTCAGTAAGCCTTTGGCCCAATTAGTTGAGGTTGGTACATAGATCCATTTCCTCTAGTTGGCTTGATTAGATGTCATATCCTTGGTTAAGATGATAGATAATGTTAGAGCCAGATTGGTGCGTAGACCAGGTTTCAGATAGTGTGCTTCACTTTTTTGGTGTGTGCATGTGCTGGTGTACATGCCTATGTGTCATTTACATAATAAAAATAAGATATTGGTAAGAATGTTTACTTACTCTAGATGATATATTAGTACGTATATATATAGGTGTGCAGAGACGTCTTTTGCAATGCTTTTCCTTTGAACATTTGATGTCAATACTAATAATACAGAAAAAATGTTAAATTTTTTCATAATTTGTAAGTATTTATTGTATTCTTATATAATAATTCCCTTATGAAACTAAGGGGAAAATGTTTATTCTATTATTTAAGGGTAAAATAGCCTTGTCCTGGAATCCTTGACATGAAAATTTTATGGATTTAGCTTTTACATTGAATGCTGAATGCACAGTACATGACACAAGTCATATGAATTGGAGCCATGTCCTGGAGTCCTTGACATAAGAATTAGATGAATCCGAAATGTAGACATGTACCTGCACCCAATGCTCATACCTAAGTCCATTTAACACAGCCTATAATGTGTGCATGTGCTTATGCCCATGCCCATGCCTTTGTGTGCGCACTATGGTTGTGATGAACATGCTTAAAACCTTTAAGCCTTCGAATGGATAGCTCTAGCTTGATCCCACTTCCCACACTCCCATCCCACTTGCTCCTGCTTCATGCTTCTATTTATTGGATGATTTGTCCACAGTTACCCATTGTTATAGATGTATTTGGATAGTTTACCATAAAATACAAATAATAAAAATTACAATAACTATTGAAAGGGCTGAAGCGCGGGAAAAAAAAAAAGAAAAGAAAAGAAAAGAAAAAAAAAAAGCTCTAATAAGACAAGCATGTTAGGAAGTGTTGGACATGGACACCACCTAGACACGCCACCTTCTTAGAAGTGTTCGTGCTTTGTAGTCTGGCCCTTCCCACTTAAACTTGACTCTAACTGCCCTCAACGTTTGATTTCTCTAAAATGAGAATTCTTGGATGCTGTGACCCAATTTTATGATCTATTCCTTCTGCTTCGCTCAATTTAAATCTCCAATATGCATCCAACATTCTATCTATTTATGAAGCATGATGTACCTTCAAACAGGTCTATGATGCAGCACAGATTTAATCCATTTTGCCATGAGTATTCTTGACAGCAGCATATTTGTCACACAACCCTGCTACTACATGCTAGAAAATCATGTATTAAGCAAGACAAAGATCCAAGAATACATGTATGTGTAAATGTAAATGTAGAGATGTATACAAAAATAGCCAACACTAGGGAACACACTAGGGGACGTAAATATTAAATATTTGGACATATACTAGATTTCTATTTGCATATTGATCTGCCTGTGATAATTCTTTTTTTTTTTTTTAATTTTATTGCTTTAATTTTGCTTATGTTTGGTGTTTCATAATTTTGTGTTTTAGGCATATATAAGAAAACTTTGTTCATAAGGTTTGATAGAACTAGAGTTTGTCATAGTTTTATGTATATCATTTCACACCTAGATTCAATTAGCAAAGATTCTGAAGAAGCAAAAAAATAGCTAGGGGAGTTTAATGTGTATTTTGCTGGGAAATAATTTGAGAGAAGTGAGTGGATCTATAAGTGACACTGAAAAAACTTGAATGGTGTAGACTGTATTGTTTTAGACTAGCACAATACATTGATATATAAGTGAGTGGATGTATACATATTACCCCTACTCTCTTTGTTGTGTCGTGCTTAGTATCTAATCTTTTATTAAATGTCTTGTTTTTCAAATAATATTGTCATTTTCTACAAGTGCACATCTTGAGTTTTAGTGTGCTGGGCTCTTATTATTTCCTCTACGTGGATTGCTCCCATACCAATTTGTAATTATTCAGGCTATGTGGTTTCTGCTTTTAAGACCAATAAGCTTTTTTGATCCTTATTGGTTTTATAGTTTTTAGTGGGTTATATGTTGATATCATATGATTTTGATTGTCCATATAATACTCCATTTTATCATTTATGTGATCCTTACTGCATTGTTGCATATTGTCTTCTTTTGTGGTGTTGTTTTATTGATATTTGTGTGAAAAATCAAAATAATTATGTCATTTTTTGTGGCTGTGGGGAAAGGATTGGGGGCAGTTTAACAACTGGATAAATTACATTATTTTTGGTGTGATCTAAATGTAAGTTTATAAATTAATTAGTAAGTTTGTTCCTATGTTTCTAGCGGTTTTTAAATTAATTTGTTTTTTTATTTTTCAGGTCAGAAATTTCTTGGAGAGATGCAAAATATGGTCAAAGAATTCAAGAACTTAGTTTTTTCAAGTTTTTTTATTTTATTTTTTAATATATGTAATCACAGTTAAATTTTTTTTATTAATTTCTTTGTATATACTTTTAAACATTTAACTTTAATTTATGAAATATATGACGTTATTTCATTCAATATATGGTTGTGATTCAAAATATAGTATATATACATTCTTCAAATGCGTGTACAAAAATAATATTGATTATTCTTCAAATATGTCAATTTTTTTTAATCACAGGTTTTATTAGTTATTAATCACACTTAAAATGTGTGATCTAAAGTTTTTAATCACACTTAAAAGGTGTGATCTAAAGTTTTTAACTACACTTAAAATGTGTGATCTAAAAGTTTTTAACCACACTTAAAAGGTGTGATCTAAAGTTTTTAATCACACTTAAAATGTGTGATCTAAAGTTTTTAACCACATTTAAAAGGTGTGATCTAAAGTTTTTAATCACACTTAAAAGGTGTGATCTAAAAGTTTTTAATCACATTTAAAAGGTGTGATCTAAAAGTTTTTAATCACACTTAAAAGGTGTGATCTAAATATTTTTAATCACACTTAAAAAGTGTGATTAAAAATGATTTAATCACACTCCTAAAGACCACACTTTAATAAAATTTAAAAGGTGTGATTAAAAATCATACATCACACCAAAAAAGTGTGATCTTTATCTATATTTGTAGTAGTGTATTGAGCCTACGATTGAACACAGCAAAACGACTCAACACGGAAATAAAAGGCACACAACCTAGACACATCGAGTAACACTCGAGACAACTCAAAACAAGAATCGAGATAAAACAAAAAGACATGACACTCAGACGTGCACAGGGAGCCTGTTTCACCGGGTATTGTTTCCCACCCTTTCTCACTTGTGATTCTCACATCACTTGGCACTCAATCTCTAGTTTTTTGAAAAAGCCCTTTTCTCACTTTTTCTCTCAACGCACATCTCTCTATTCTTCAATCTCTCATTTTTTATCCCTCCCCTGGGTGGTTGACGGATAAGCAAGAAATTGCAGGCTCTTGCCCTTAGCATTCTGCTAGATTCTCTTTCTTCTGCTCATAACAGTGAACTTCCCCCACAGAGGGGTTGTGATGCGACTGGATGTGCAGCAGGTCTGCAATTGGCATTGGTTGATGATGCTCTGCTAGGGAGTTTGGACATGATCAAATCCGTCTAGATGAGGGAGTGGAATATCCTGATCCATTCCAGTTCGTGCTTCGCACTTGGCTTGATACCTCGTTGCTCGGAGGATGAGAGAGCTTTCAGCCCTTTGTTGTGTCCTTTTTTGGCGAATATGGTGCCTTGTCCGACAAGTAGAGTGCCATTTCTGGCAAGTGCATTGATAAAGGTGAAAAGACAGAAAACCTGACTGAACTGTGCCCCCAGTTCATCATTTTGACCATTTTTTGTTTTTGCTTTCTACTAAAACAGTTTTGACCAACATGAGAGTTAGATTAACATGCTTGTTCAACTTTTTGATTTGAAATCACGCAAGTCAGGCTATGAGCACTGAAAATTTTCCTTTTTTGGGTCCAAGAAATGGTCCAGTTTAGAAAAATGGGATAATTTTCAAGAGAATTAGTCAACCTCAGTAAAAATTCTCAAAAACTATTTTGCAAACAGCCATTGCTCAACGAGCACGGAACCTACTCTTGAGATGCACAACCTCAGATCTGAAGGAAAATTGCCCCTTGGTTGAAGAGAGTTGCATGGCAATGGAAAGTTGCCCCTTGTTTGAACGGCACCATGGCGCATTGAATGGCAACGGAAATTTGCCCCTTGTTTGAATGGCACCGCAGCGCGTTGTAGTTAGTCCTCAGAGTGATGATCACAACCGAACTCTTGGATACAGAGAAGGAAAAGATGGTCAGAACCATTACATGGACACAGTTGAATTGGAAGTGTTTATGGCTGGACTTCAGAATGAAGTTGCCTATGTATCCCAAACATGGGAATCAAGCCTTACGTAGTTCGGGGGTAAGGTGCAATCGGGTATTAACTTCTCCTTTTGTGCTCTAACTTTTGCCAAGGCCGCCCTCCTGGGTTTTCAACCTTGCGAGCTTTGTTCTTCTTTTCTTTTCAATTTTTTCATTTCTTTTCTTTTCTTTTTTTTCAAAATTTTTTATTTTTCTTCATTTCTTTTTTGTTCTTTGCATTTTTATTCTTCTTCTTTTTTTGTTCATTTTTTTTTCTTGCTCTAACTTTTGCCTGGGTCGCCTTTTCGGGTTTTCGGCCCAACGAGCCTCTCAAGGGTAAAAGTGTAGCTTTGTCCATGTCAAATGGTTATGAGATCTTGAAACCATCTGAATCCAAGAGAATGGCTGTTCGCTGATGATGTTGAAGTCCATCCAATGGGGGGGGCTGAATCTGCCCCTAGTGTTGTGGATCGGAACTCAGTTGTCTTTCAACGATACCTTCTTCTTTCCTTCATTTTGGGATTTGGCATTCTTGCCGATCTTTATTGATTTGCGAAATGATCCGTCTTCAGCTCTTCAAGCGCAACAGACATTTTTGCCCCTAGTTCCAGGGGTGCTTCTGATATAGCTTTGCAAGCTTCTTTTGATGACATCTGATCTTCCTGATCTGACTTTCTTGCCTCTTGTTTGAGGGCTACTTTGAATCTGGCCACACAGGCCTCCTTTGATGGTTGACCATCGAACATTCTGATTTTAAGTCTAAGGTTTGAAAATGAGGGGTCGAGTCTTGAGCCTGAGAGCGATCCTAGGCTGCACAATCTCAAGAGCGATTCCACACAGGTCTTCGCAGGACCGCGCAAAACATTTTTTGAAACCTTTTAAGAAAGCGACAAATCGCTCGCGCTGAAGACAGTGTAGGACCAATCTGGATCAAGCCAGGATCCTTCCTAGTACTCACACTAACAAGCATGATCTCAATCATTAAGGGCTTAGCACGCCTCTCTTTCTCTCAAGTTGATCAAATTTTACAAAACCCAAGGAATTCCTCCCTCTTCGTTTTTATCACAATGTTTCAAAAAAAGTTTTGGAAAACTTAGGTCGATGCAATGAATTCAAGGCACAAAAAAGACACAGCTTCTAGTCAAATACTGCCATCTCATTTAGAAATTCTGGCACAACTGGCACACGACAGAAGCAAACACAAGAGTGTGAAAATCACTGATGTTCCATTCAGATCTGTTGGCATAACTGGCTCCAAGGCAGAATCAGACTCAAAAGAAAACGAAAAGACAAACGCAAAACAAGTAAGTGATGTCCGAGGTAACACTCCCGAAATCACCCGACTGTAACAAAACAGGACTGACTCAGTATGAAAAGACCGACTCAATGCAAAACAACAAGACTAACCCAATACCCAAGTCAGAAAGTACAAAGCTAGGATTCGCAAATGCTCAAAACAGTGCATGCCAAACGCCACATCTGGAGTAAACTAAGTGCCGCCCGCAGCTGGTTCATCCCCTGATCACATATTCGTACTATCCCCCAAGTTCACTGATCCAGTGGTGATAGACTTTGTTGAGCTGGTGCGGCAATGACCTTGTTATCAAACAAATCTTGTACATCATGGCGCAGACGAAAGCAGCTATCGATCTCATGACCGGTTTGTTGATGGTACGCACAGTACTTAGTCTGGTCATGCTTTGGAGGGAGAGGATCAGGTAAAGGCCATTGTTCCAATGGTTTCAAATGTCCTTTCCGGATTAAGACCTCTAGAGCCTTTGACAAAGGCATATAAAGTTGGGTAAAAACCCTCTTGACTCGAGGTGGATATTTGATTTTCTGTGAGCTACTTCCGGACGCACCAGTGAATGGGGTAGTCTTTTTTGATGTGATGGTGGTGACCATGCCCACTTCAGAATATCTTGCGGCCGCATCGCCACTGGTGGTCGCATTCGAACTGCGGGAAAACGCCCACCTTGGCTGCTCCTTCTCCTGGCCAATAAGGCCCTGCTTCATGGCATCCTCGATCTGTACTCCCATCTCATGCGAATCTGAAAAGGTAGGAAAGGGGAGCACGATCATTTTCTGCATGAGCTTGGGTTGGAGGTTGCGCACAACCATCCGTATTTGATCTTTGTCAGTTGGTCTAGTGGTCATCATTGAGGCCTTGGCCCTCCATCGAGTTACAAAATCGGAGAAACTCTCCTTTGGCTCCTGCCTAGTCGTCTCGAGATCACGGGTTGTAATCTCGATTTGTGTATTGTAGGAGTATTGACCGACGAAAGCCTCGGCCATCTCATCCCAATTCCTCTTAACATCGTCTTCCAGTTTTGCATACCAGATGGCTGCTACACCCGACAGGGTCCGGCCAAATAAAGAAAGCTTTTGTAGTCTGGTGAGGCCCATCGGCCTTAGAATATCTAAAAACAGCCGCAGGTGCACCATGGGATCACCAGATCCATCAAAGCGGTCGATTTGTTTCATCTTGAACCTATCTGGCAGCGTCACAGTTGCGTTGGTGTACCCATCCTCAATGTCTGAGATGGACTTTACCCCCTGGGATTTCTTGAACAACTTTTCAAGCTTGCTCAATTTCAATGCTGTAGGGTCTACCTCAAACTCAAAGGGAGAGTCCGGTTGATTGATAGGTGTTGGTGCCTTGGATAGTTGAGGTAGAATCGGGGGCAGAGCCGGCCCTGTCGGAATGTCTGTACCTTCTTGGACATTTCGTGTTTCTTCGGGTGTTGGAACCCCTGGTGGTGGAGGAGCTTGATGCGAAGCAGATGCTCCGTTTTGCTATTGCAACCTGGTGATTAGCTCTGCCTACTGGGCCATGACCGCAACCTGCTGTTTGGCAAATTCCGCTTGGCGGGCAGCATCTTGCTACATGAGATTCATACTTTCTTGGAGTTGACGCATCATTTCCTCCATCCCTGCCATGTTCTGCTGTTCCGGTTGACTGACTGGTATATCTATCTCTATGATAAAAACTGAGGCCTTAGCCTGACTGTTCACTGGTGGGGTGGATAAGGGCCACTGATTTAGGAACTACTGAATTGGTGATCTGTGTCTGACTGATCCTTTTACCCTGCCTCTGGTAAAGGAACACTGATTTCCTTTGAACTAAATCTCTAACCTGACAAAGTCTATTAGCACAAGTCCAATGCACCTGGGGGATATTGGAGCCTTCTGAAGCTATGGTTCCCAGACTACCTAGCAAAAGAGAAAACAGATAGCACCTCAGCCTGATTTCACCAAAATAGATATGAGCAAAGCTGAATGACTGTGCTCTTTACTGAATTCTGCCCAAAATTTTGTCTCAAATCTGATACCCTCAGGTAAAACTGATTGCCCCAAAAGTACTGATGCCCACGGGCCTGATTCCCAAACTTGAAAACTGATAAATGCAATCCCCTGTAGAGGCACACTCTAGGAGCACATAGCAAGCAAATGAGAGCAAATACACCCCTATGGAGGGGTAGGGTTTCCCTGTCCTATTTTGTCAGGAGCTAGGGTTTCACTACGCGCGCAGCGGTTTCAAACAACCTACGATCGGGTAAGCAAACTGTTCTAGTTTGGAATGGTCACTATGGATTTCGATATGCACTAGGTTGAATGGTAAAAAAGGGTACCCCGGTAAAACCCGGGGTTTGTGTTCCCATACAGGCAGAGCCCACAACCGGTTAGCCTTATGGTCATGCCTTGACAAGACAAGCCTCCGGTAAACCGTTCAGGAATAGCAGATGGCAAACACGGTGTCCTAGGCGCACCAATGCACATGCAATGCAAAGAAACACATAAGTGCAGTCAAAACAGGATATCATGAGTTCGAGTCAAGCTCTCTAAAATCCCCAACAGAGTCACCAGAAACTGTAGACGTCCCCGAACGCCCCGGGAGGATGAGTCCCGTTCTGTTCATTTATGGGTCTACTACAGTTCGGACTCAAATTGTCACGGTTCTTAATCTGAACCAAAGAGTCCAAATCCGGCAAATCGTTTTGAGAAAACAGATTTTTGAAAGAAGTGCCAAACGTGGACTGCTTTGCCAGATACAGAGTCGCCACCTAAATATTTTATTTTGGGGGAATTTAGGAAACCCTGACTCGGTGCCAAAGGCCACGTGTCCATCATCACCAAAGTTGCCTCGGCTCGAGAACTTGGGTACGATTGAGGAAGGTCAGCTATGAGCACCCCCTCTCGCTCGATCAAAGATCGACCTCTACTAATCGTGATATCTTGTTTTGAAAACATTATATGTTCTTATTCTGGTTATTAGCCTAGAATTACTATGTTATGCGTACAGCAAACAAGTATAGACCAAATCACCTAAATTGGAACAAAACATTTCATGTTTGTTTTGAAAATGGTTTGCTACTCGCAAGTAGGCTAAAATGCATATTTTGCCACCCTCAAGTGGGCTTTATAAAAGATGGTTTTCCCACTATCTAGTGGGCTTAAAACTCACAGTTTTAATGCATTATTCCAATTTAGGTAATTCAACCTCCATCCACAGGCATTCAAGCAGTTATATCACATAAGTAACTAGCCCCATGGTAATCATGCTGTCATGGCAACACTCACACGTATGCAAGGATGCTAAAGCAAAAGAACTTACAGAGTACTCCAAGCCAAAACAGAAACTAGTTAGTAATCATATGCATGATCCTAGTTCATGTTCAAAATGGCTAATGTAACACATGCAGGGATGCAATCTAGATAGGCTCGGCTAATCTACAATGACATGTGAAATGCTACAACTAACACGTATTCAATTTGGAATTTGAAATACAAATGCAGTTAGAATGATGCGCCGAGCCCGGTGCATGCAAAATGGATAAATGAATGCAAACATGCTATCATACTATATGCTAATTTGAATATGCCCTAAACTAACTATAGAAATCTAGTAAATAAAAGGGAAGAAAGACTCGGGGTTGGAAGACATACACACACTCATGCACACTAATTACACAATTGCCCTCTCTCGAAGGGTCCGAATAAATATTACAGTCCGAATAAATAATACTAAATTAATTATTACAGAACTTCTAATTAATTAACAAATTAAATGCAGAAGGAGGGTAGCCGCAGCCCCCCGCCTCGGGATGCCTAGATGATGCATGATTGCGCCCGGAAACTCACTGCCATAGCACTGCTGCCTCTGTTTACACTGCCCTGCTCCTCTGAAGATTTTAACAAGTCCCAAGGATGCTTCTCTGAACACTGGGGAGCATCACCGACCAAGTGGGAACATCATTGGCCAAAGGGGATGGTCACCGGCCATTGATTAAGCTTATCGGCTACGAATTGTTGGTCGGTCGGCACTACTGGTAGCCGACTGGCAAAAACTTCCTGCAAAACCTGCAGTTGACAGCAGCAGAGGGCAAGCAGTGTATGGCATAGAATTTTTTAGCAAATGTGAGCATGGGCACACTCCCTATCATGCAAGGGACTCAAGGGAGCATGACCCTCGACCCTCGGGCCATCAATTGCGCATTTCAATGCGTGATGGCCTAAGAGGCCAAGTTTGCTATTTAATGTAAAATGCATGCAACAAAAGAGATGAATGCTAACACCCTATCATATTGAGGTCAAGGGCATCCGCGACCGAGGGTTGAGGCGTGTTTCATCACTTTGAGTATGAACACACCTCACCCCTCAAGTTTGGTTTGACACCCCAAACCAAACAATGCAATGCATGTATGCAATGTGGCTCAAGTAGGCCAAAAAAAAGGTCAAATATGCAACATGGGTCTATGTTAACAAAACATGCCAAATATAATGCAAACTAAACATGCAAGGGTGCAATGTGATGCAACCTATCATACAATGTTATGACATAAAATGCAACTAGCTAAACAACATGCAAGTGTGCAAACAAGATACAATGCAAGCACGAAACCAAAATAATGCAACATGATCATGCAATGGTGGACTTGAACCACAAAGGGGCAGACCTCAGCCCACCCCAAAACAGCGACCAAAAGTAGTACAAGAGGGCACAAATCATGTGTGCAAGCATGCACACACCAAAGTTCATTACTTAAGCATGGAAGAGGACAACTCTAAGCACACATCAAAGCAATATACTTGGACATTAAACACTCATATTAAATCATGAAAAGCATGCAAAAGATGACCCCAAAACATGTTAGGGAATGGATGTGAAAAGGGGAGCATTCAAGGCCTCAAAAGGGGATATTCTACCACAACCAACCCAACCACTCATGGCCTGGACTAATCAACCAAAAACAGAGTTTTATCATACAAAATAAGCCCCCAAAACCCACTGATATGGCAGCCCAAAGCCTCAAACACATAGGCATACACCAAGGCCCTAACATGGAGCATAAGATCACATCTCTTCAAAGCATTGAAATGATAACAAATGCAAGCATGTAAGCACAAAACATGGTCTGAAATGACATAACAAGCGATTCAAATCACTGAAATAGCCAAGGTAACGCATGCTAATGACTCACACACCCAATGCCAACATGCTAGAATGCAAAGGGACTATACAAAGCATGGAAAGTATGACCAAACCAATACCCAACAGACCTTAAGCATGGAAAAATATGACCAAAAGCTTCACAAAGCTAGGGAAAAATATGCAAGCATGATGGTCTAATGGAAAGATGCATTTCTAGGCAAAATGGAGGAATACAAAGCAAGTGTATAATGCATGCTAAGGGTCAACAAACCAACATGGGACAGAGGTATAATATGACTAAACAACACCAAAAACCTCTGAAATGGAGTCACAAACAACTAATCATGCATGCTACCCTTATGAGCCAAAAACATGAACAAATGAGACACAAAGGGAGAGGGGTGTCCCTCCCCTATGCAAGACCTCAAAACCTCTTCTTCACCACTAAAAATCCGCTGGATTTTAGTGGTGAGAAGGCCAATGCACAAAGGTATTCAAAGCTTAACAAAGAAAACACAAAAGGGGCCAAACAAGGCCTAAGAGGGGGAGGTCGACCCCCAACACCAAAGTGACCTTAATGAAGTATCTTAAGCATGCAAATACAAGACTTTTTTTCAGTTATACACAAAGTCTAAATCAGTAAGCAAGATAGGTTAAAAGCTAGTGCAAGATTGGGGGAAATAAAGCAAAAAGTGTTACCCTTGAAGAACACCTCAACAACAGCAAGTGCAACCCTCTTCTTCTGATCAAAACCATCTCAAAACCTCAAGAAAAAACCCTCAAGACCTCCCAAGTCGAAGTATGGTGTAATGGTGTGTGTCTTAGTGCAAAACTAAGAAGAAAATGCACCTATAGAGAGAGAATATATATATATCAGATGTATATATGTATTTTGCTCTGGTTTTTGCTGAACCAAGACAAAGGACGAGGGGGGTTGCTTATATAGACAAAGGAAAGGCTTTAAGCTTCTTAGAGAAGCTAAGTGAAAGGGGCAAAGGGATCAAGCTTCCCATGGAAACTATCCCAGGGGTGCAAGCTTCCTGAGGAAGCTAAGACAAGGGGTCAAAGCTTCCTCAAGAAGCTTTGAGCAAAGGGTGCAAAGAAAGGGGTCAAAGGTGCAAAACAGCCACATATATGCACGGGGGTAGGTCTTGTGCATTCCAGCTGGCACAGCTGGCATGCACCATGCCTAAAAAAGGCAAAAAGGTGATACCGGCCAAAAAAGGAGGCCATCAGCCAAACAGATGGTCGGCCGGCCACAGAAGATGCTGACTGGCCAATGGTATACTTCACCAATGGCCGGTAGCCTCAGAACACGGCCGGTGGCCTCAAGCCATGGCGGGTGGGTGTCAGGGGTAGCTAACAAGCTACTCTCTACCCTCAGAAACAAAAACACAAGTGTTTGGTGCAAAACCAAACACAGAACAGTCGAGTTGAGAGATCCTGAGGCAAAGCGCGCAGCCGAGACCTCCAGGAACTCAAAACGAACACGAATATGGGTAATCACCGAGTGTTCCAGCGGTGACGTCCAAGTCTTGAGGACGGTCAAAAATGGGGTGTCTACACTGTGGAATGAGATAATCAGCAAATATAGATATATATTGAGGGTTAATTTGGTCATCAATAATGTTAGGTATCATGAAAGAAATATCACGAAAAGTCTTCATGAAGATTCTCCCACCCTTGGATTAGTTTATAGTGTTTGTAGTGTTTTATTGTATGTTATGCAATCACCCTTAGATTAGTTTCATGAAGCTTTTCATGATATTTATTTCATGATGCGTAGCATTACTGTTTGGTCATTTTATGAGTTAGTCCAGACTTTGGCTAATCTCCCAATTTATATCCCACCCTTCTTTGTGGAATTGAATAATCCATCATATATGGAATAACATGTCCCGATGGATTATTAATCCGTACATCAATTTTTTAACCAAACATCAGATTAATAATTTTATTGGACTATTAGTCCAATCCCAAGCAGATGTCCCCCCAAACAAACATGGCCTAACTCAATTAATATTCATGGGATTTCGCCTGATAGCATAAGTTTAGGTTAGCTGGCTTCATGGGTTTGATTTTCTCACTCGTTGCATAGTTTGGTGGAATTAATAGTTTTTATTGCTCGAGTGGAGTAGAAGATTATTTAAAAATAATTGGAAGAAGATCTCTCAGCCATAGTTAACTTATTTTAGGGGTGGTTTGAGATATTCTAAATAAGTGTACTTTTTTAAATTTTTATTAAAAAAAATGTGTAGAAAAGTAGAGAAAGTGGTTAGAAAAGTAGAGAGGAGATGTTAACAGATATTGATTAATATGATCCAAATAAGTGTATATATGCAACAAAAAAAAGTGTACTTTTTTAGTGCATGCCAAACACCTACTTAATTTCATTTTCTTTTTCTAACTTCTTCTCTCTTTACTTATTTATTTTTAATTTTTTTTCCTTCAAAGAGTACAATAATATCCAAACAGAGTAGCAGAATCCCAAAAAAATGGCCAGTTCACATTGATCATCTGCCCACTGTTAGTAACTTGGAAGTATTTCTTTGTTTTCCATGTGAATATTGATCTAGATTCCGTAACCTGTGAGGTTTTATTCATAAAATACTGTTCACAATAAATTTTATGAATGACATAAAAATAGTCTTAATTTACATTGACAGTGTAAATATTTCGTGATTTGAATATTCATACAGTTAATGTGAACATTCACACATTCTAATATGAATGTTCATATCACCAAGTTACTAAGCGTTCAAAAAATATTTGTAAGGATATGATTATTCATAAAATAGTTTAAAGATTTATTGGAAGGAAAATTTACTAGAAAATCCTTTTTCAAATGTTTATATCCCAATTAATCCATAAGACATTCTTATATTCTAATAAGTCCTACTATTTGGATATTTAATCTACCAAATCTTAATTCTCATATTTAAGGTATTTTATGGATATTTCTACCTTTACAAATATTTTTTGAACTGTTAGTAATTTGGTAATGTGAACATTCATATTTTACAATGTGAATATTTACATTGATATGTGAATATTCACATTGATGGTATGAACATTCACATAGATACTATGAACATTCACATCACATAACATTCACAATGTAAATGTGAATATTATTAGGAATTTTTTGATAACTATGTCACCCATAGGACTTGTTGGAACATAAAAAAATAATGTGGATTAAATGGAATACAAGTAAGTGAAAAGAGATTTATGAAAAAGTGTCTCTTATTATAATACAATAATATATTATGAACTAACTAGAATACAATTACTTGAAACAAATTTTTCTAATAAATCCTCATATATATAAATATATATAGGCACATAGTGCGAACTATATACACACCCATGGTACGCATTTTCTTGATAAGAAAAATAAAATGTTTGTTGCTCAGAAGTATATCAAGTTTACTCAAAGTTCATTGCCACAAATTAATCATCTTTATGCTAACAATTGCTATTAACTTTTATAATAAGAAAACCTTAAGCGTTCTCTTGAAATAATGTTCCAAAATAATACAAAATTGATTTGATTGTCCTCAAAATAAGTAACAAGAATGATTTCGATTCAAAAATCTGTAGTATAACTTGTAAGTAACTAGAGAAAAAATAGAGGTTGGAGGTTGGAACCCGGTGCTAAGAAGAAGACGAGTGGCTGACCAAGGCAATAGATAAGTGGAAAATGTCTTGTTCACTATCTTTGTGGATGAGAGATCCCAAACTTAATGACTCCAAAGAATCTGTTTACTCTGTTTAACAAGTTTGGTGTAGTTAAGGATGGTCAAGGTTTGGTTTTGTGAGGTATGATTGCAAGGTTGCGCGGTGCTGAAGGCTGATGGCCTATGGTGCGATAATAAGGCCTTGAAAGTGAAGAAAGAAGAGTTCAAAAAAGGAGAGTTTAAGCAACATGTAATGGAAAACAGAGGAATTGGTAGGATGATGCAGCACTCATAGAGGAGTCTTGGGCAAAGAAGGCTGGATAGTACAGGTAGAAGATCTTTTACAGAAGTAGTTCAGAGTGGTGGCAGTAATGAAAGGATGAAGTTGGTTGTAAAGGCCTTCAAAGTTGGCAATGTGTGGCTTTATGATAGTGTAATAGTGAAGCTGAAATCTTTTCTTTCCTTTAATGAGTTTAAAAAGGAGGGTGGTAGAAGAGGTATAGAGGAAGTGAGTGTCAGAGATGGAGGAGGAAGGCTAGCAGTCCTAACTTTCAAATCATAGCAACATAAAAGGGAGGCTAGATCCAAGCTAGAAGAGTGGATGCTAGAATGGTGTGATTCCATCACAATTAGGAGAAAGGTAAGTACTTTGAACAAGAAATGTGTGTGTGTGGCTTACATATGTAGGCGTACCATTTAATTTGTGGAGTGTTAATACATTCAAAGACATTGGCAAGTTGTGGGGTGAGGTTGTTCAATTTGATGATGATATTAGTAGCCAAAATTCTCTTCAGTGTGGGAAGATACGAATAATTACTACCATAATGGAGTTCATCAATATGATGATTAATGTTGAATGTAATGGAAGCATGTTCCCAGTTAGAGTGTGTGAAGAGCTTCCAGCAGCAATAAAGCCATGTCATTGCACAAGTTTTTACCTGGAGAATGAGGTCACTGGATCTATTGCTTAAGATGAAGTAGATCAACTGTCAAAAAATGGTGGGAGAGACAAGGTGGAAGATGAAGATGAACATACAGGGAATGAGGAGCTGAGCAGAAAAGATGAGGTGATAGGGGACGACTAGGACATGGTGGATCGAGATGCAGGGGAAAAAGATAAAGATAATGAGTGTTTATCTTCATCAATCGTAAAAGAAACAGAGGGTGACATGGGAAATCAAAAAGTCAGAGGAGATTATATGAAGGACAGTTTGGAGAATACGACAACTCCAAGAAATGAAATTCAAATTGTTGAAGGGCATATATGCAACCCTGGGTTTATCAAAAGCCTTAGTGGGCTAGAGAGTTTAAGGCCTAAGCTAAACATAAAGGTGGTGTTGAAAGGAACAGAGGCTGGGATACAGGAGAATAGGCCCATCACTGACCATTCAAACTTAAGTGACTGTGTAGCCCAAACTCAACATAGCCCTCTTGTTCAATAACAAGCCAAATTAAGAGTGTCCGAAAATGCCAAATTAAGAGTGTTCAACAACAGCTCTGCTATCTATCTGTTATGCTGGTTTTGCTCTGCTCTTGTGAAATTGGAAAACAATGGTGAGCATCATAATGGAAGAGTCATTGAGCCTGCTGGCTTCTTCACTTCTGCTGCTGATGCTTCTGTTGCTAATGTTCCTAGGGTTTGTTGATTTAGGGTTTTTTTTGGTTGTGTTGTTCTGGTTTTGTTCTGCCTCCTTGCTCTCTTGTTCAGTTCTCATGTTTCTTTTGTTTTCTCTATTGGTTCCTCACCAACTAGGAAGTTGGAGCTTTGTTTAGCTCCAAGCTTCTCTTTATTGATGTATCCTTCATACTTTGTATGGTTTTTCATCAATAAAGTCTTTCGTTTTGCCGATCAAAAAAAAAAAAAGTGTCCGAAAAAGGAAACCCAGCAAGAAGGGGAAAGCCCACTGAACCAATGATGAATAGATGTAATAAGGATGGAGCTGATCTGCGAAATAGGTCAAAACCGCATAGAAAATAGACCAAGCAAAAAGGTGTGTTGTTTAGTAATTGCTTTAAACAAGGAGATTTTGCTCTGCTGCTAATTGGTAATCTACTGCTGGTGGGAAGTAATCTAGTATGGAAGGCAATTTTGGCTCATTGATCTTTGGTGATTTGATTAAGGCATCGGTGGTTGCTATTGGTTTTATTATGGTTGATGCATATTCTTTGTATTTTGAATTGGGTGTGCAATTATAGTTGTCGGGTGTACTTAGGCTTGGGGTGTTTTGTTCTTCTCTGTTTCTTTGTGTTTTTTGGGTTATTGTTGATTGGTCTCTCACCAATCTCGGGCTTGTGCTAGCATATGATTGTGTTGTCTCTCTAGTGCCATGGGATTGTAGAGCTTTAGTTATGATGCTCGTTTTGCATAGCCTTGTTTTATTGATGTAAGTTCCTCATGTTTTTGGTTCTTCATTAATAAAATTTTCTTTTGTTGATCAACAAAAAAAAAAAAAAAAAAAAGAGAATGATTTTGATTCCTATCAATGCTAAGGGTTTGTTTGGTAACATTTATGTTTACTGTTTTCTATTTATATTTATAATTTTTTTATAAACTATAAATAAAAACTTATTTGATTTATGTTTTCGTTTTCAAAAAGTTGCAATCAGTTTACAAAATTTAGTAAATACAAAAAAGTTGATTTAGTTATTTATTTAATTTAATTTAATTTTGTTTTTCCATTGCTTCTTCTTTCTCCAACTCTTTATGATTATCACTCATTCCCCTCTCGTCCCAATTATCTACCCCGCCCTGCCTTGATTTTATTTATTAATATTTATATGATTAAATTTTTTTAATATAGTAAAACTAAAATATTAAAATATTGTACTTAATATTCTTTTTCACTTATTTATTTATCATATTATATCTTTTAACTCTCATTAATTATAAATTATTATCTATAATATACTATATTATCTTTAATTTTTATTATATTTTTATTTTTAAAGTTACAAAACTAATCTATTCTTGCCCTTGATATGATATGAGGTGGCAAGGGGGTGAGGGACGATGAATCCACTCCAAACTTTCCTCGTTGCCATTCATTATCATCGTTATTGACTACCATTACCAACAATGACCTCATTCGTCAATCACCTTTGGCCACAACATCCCTCAACTGCTAATCACCTTCTAGTGCCACCAACCACCTCTTATTGGTGGTAACCATCTTTGGCCATCATTGTTTATTGAAAATCACCTTGAACTGCCATTTTAGGTGGCTGATCGACCATCATCTCCAACTATTGACAATTATTTTTGGCCAGCACTTCTTATAGCGAAATAACCATGTACACCTCTAATCATTGCCAATTGCCTCTTATCGGTGGCAACCACTTTCAGCCATTACTCACATTGCCAAAAGCCACCTCAGGCCACCATCTCTAACAATCAACAATCACCTCCCATAATCTCTATTTTCAGTTGTTTTTAAAACAAAATTTTAAAATATTTACGTAACAACCATATTTTTGTAAATAAAAAATTGTAAATTGTAAATTTTACCAAACGATACGTACGCTTCTAATTTTTGGAATCATAGCAGTATTAGCAGTATTTCCCTAGTTTTATAAAAGTACAACATCCTAGAAAAGAAGCTATGTTGCAATTAAAATCAAGTTCATTTATTGTTTGTTTTTGAAAATGGGTTAGATAATTTTCTAATTAGATTTTGAAAATTGATTGATTTTACATATTGATTTTGAAATCATATTAACCTGAACATTTGATTTTGGAATCAGTTTGACTCTACTTGTTAATTTTGTAAATTAATTGTTTTTCATTAAGAAGAAAATATATAAATGAAAATTTAGTAGAAATAGGAAAAGAATAGAGAGTATTATTGTATTTGGAAAAGTGATTTCCTAAATTAGCGAATGTTTTTTTTAACTAAAATTTGTGGAAAAAATAAGTCATGTTGTTGGAGATGGTCTAAGCATCCTCAACAAACACGCTAAACCTATTTGTTTTTCTATTTCAAGGAGCTAAAATTCAAAAACACCATTCCAAAAAATACCCTATGCTCTTGCTATTTTATTCTCTATTTAATTCATTTGTTTATTATTAATAGAGAATTGGACAATCTGCATAAGGAAAGAGAGAGGTTTAGGACATCATGAAAGATATTCACTTAATATAGAGGTCGTTTGGGAATAGTTTTGTTTAGTGACTTCTTGTTTTTTGTTTGGCTAAAATACGAAATGAAAAAATTTAATACGTTTAGGATTTATTTATTTTTTAAAATTTTGTACTAAAAAACATACAAAAAGTAGAGTGAATGAAAAAAATCTTTAAGTTTTGAGTATTTGTCGAATTTTTAGTCTTTTTAATGAATTTTTTACTTTTTAAACTATAATTATTAGTTCCCAAACCACCCCATAATAGTATAGCACTCTCTCTCTCCCTCTCTCTCTCTCCAAATAAAAATAAAAATAATATTATTATATTTTCTTCTTGAAATAAGAAACAAAAAAAAAATAAAAATAAATAAAGAGGAATAATCGAAAAACATTATTGACTTGTGGAGAGAGTGGATGACTCCCTAAAATAGAAGCGTACATATTCGCCTTATTTTGGTAGAAATTATTCAATAAAAGTGAAACCTATTTTACTCTTCTCGTATTTAGGAGAACTACATAGAGGTGGGAGAATGGGAAAAAAATTACCCTATGTGCAAATGAAAGACTGTGGGAATGTAAGTGTCACTTACACTATAGCGATCCTAGTTTTGACCAGACTCTTGTGGTATTCCGGACTCGAGTTTAATGCTTTCATGTTGTTGTTTACCTCTTCCTTCCCCTGTGTCTCTTTGAAATTGGCCTTTGGGTTGTTATGGTTGTGTTTGGAACAGGTTGGTTGCTTGTTTTTCCTAAACCTTGTTGTCCAGATTTTTGCTCCTCCGCTCGAGCGGTCATTCTCGCGCTCGAGCGGGTTGTGTATAATTTAGTTCTCCGCTAAAGCGGCCTTTCTTGCGCTCGAGCGGGACTTGCAAACTCTCAGTACTTTGTATGTCTGCAAAAGTGCTGGAGGGGTGTCTTTTACGCTCAAGCTGCATTTCCTACGCTCGAGCGGGTGAGCGCTCGAGTATCCTTTCTTGAGCTCGAGTAGTTGGTCTATCGTTTGCAAAAAAAAGTTCTGGGAGTGTGTATTCGGTGCTCGAGCAAAACAAATTATTATGTTTGTGTAACGGCGCCCGCGTGGGACCTCGCTACAGTTCGGACTCCCCTGTTTTTGTTACGGTTCTAAATCTGAACCAAAGAGTCCAACTCTGGCAAATCGTTTTGAAGAAAAACTGATTTTTGAAAAGAAGTGCCAAACATGGACTGCTTTGCCAGATTACAGAGTCGCCACCTAAACATTTTAAAATGGGAAATTTAGGAAACCCTGACTCGGTGCCGAAGGCCACGTGTCCGTCATAACCAAAGTAGTCTTGGCTCGGGAGCTTGGGTACGATCGGGGAAGGTCAGCTATGAGCACCCCCTTTCGCCCGGTCCGAAGACCGGCCTCTACTAACCGCGATATCCGATTTTGAAAACGTTATGTGTTCTTATTCCGGTTATTAGCCTAGAATTACTATGTTATGCGCACAGCAAACAAGTATAGACTAGATTGCCTAATTTGGGAATAAGCATTGCATATCCGTTTGTTTGGAAAACAGTTTGAAATTGCTACTCGCAAGTAGGCTAAAATACGGATTTCAATGAGTTATTCCAACTCAAGCAATCCAACCTCCACCCACATGCATTCAAACAGTTTATTTCATATAAGCACTTAGCCGCATGGTAAGCATACTGTCATGTTAACATCCACACGCATGCGATATGCTAAAGCGTTAAATACTTACATTGTACTCCGTGCCAAAACAATAAACTAGTTAGCAAACATGCATGCCTTAGTTCATGTTAAATGGCTAATGCAACACAGGCAGGGGCGTAATTTAGAGTAGGCTCGGCTAACCCTAAAATGGCATGTGAAATGCAATCATTCGATGCACGTATTCAATTTGGGAATTGAAAATACAATGCAGTTTGTATGATGTACCGAGCCCGGTGCATGTCAACAAATGCATGGATGCACGCATGCATAGCATAAGGTATGCTAAAATAAACGTGCCCTAATCTACCATCGTAAGCAGGTAAATAAAAGGGAAGAAAGAAGCGGGGGTTGGAAGACATACACACCACTCACCCACACTTATTACAGATATGCCCTCGCTCGGAGGGACCGAATAAATAATACAAATAATTAACTACGCAAGCTAATTAAATATTACAAATAGCCTAATTAGTTGACAAACTAACTAAACTAAGGAAAACAGTAAACCGCCTCAGGAGGAGAGCCAAATGCAGCACGTGCTCGGGTCTTGCTCGGAATTGCACTGCCATGCCTAGACTGCCTCTGTTTTCCCTGCTCTGCCCTTCTGAAAGCTGCCAAAGTTTCAGGAATGCTTCCTTGGATATTGGGGATCACCACCGGCTGCACAGAATAGCCACCGGCTGCCATGTATGGCCATCGGCACAAAATTCTTCCATCGGCAGATAATTGACTGCCGGCCGGCACTTAATGAAGCCGATCGGCACTGAGTGTCTGCAGAACCTGTAACTCACAGCAGCAGAGGGCAAAATCTTGCATGGAAATACAATTCAAGCCATTTATGCGCCAAACACACTCTTTATCATGTTTGTGACTCAAAGGGGTGTGTGCCTCGATTCTCGGGCCACCAATCACACATTTCCATGCATGATGGCCCAAAGAACCAAGTATGCAACTTTAATTTCAAATGCATGCAAACCAAACAAACCAAAAGCCCAATCCCTATCACCAAATCAAGGGACAAGGCATGCATGTGAGATGCAATGCAACCTAAGCATATTAGCTAGGGATGCAACATGAGCATGGCAATGTATTTATGCAAGCATGCAAGCAAACATGAAGTAAGCATGCAAGCAAACAAATGATGGTCTTAAACATGACTTAGGCAACTCTAAATAGGCCTAAGATCAGTGGCCAAAATGCTAAAATATGAGGGCCAAACACATATACACACATGCACATGCTAAGGCACACAACTTAGGCATTAAACAAGCAACTCTAAAGCACACTTTAAAGGGGCTAAGTATGGACAATAGGCATGCATTGTGAGCTTTAAAATCATGTTAAACATGGTACCAAACCAAGCAAGAAAATAGACTAAGCATGCAACAAATGGCCCAAGCATCCAAGGCAAGCCAAAGGAGACCTAAACCATGGCTAAGCCAACCAAGCCTCATAAGGCCAAGAAGGCTTAAAACAGGTCTAAGGCAGCCCTAGACCATACAAAAGGGACCTCCTAGATGGCATCTAAGCGGCTCTAGAGCAAGGCATACACAAGTGCTCTTTCAAGGAGCATACAACATATGCATTTAAGGCAACAAGGAGGCATGCAAGGCAATCAAACAAGCATGTCTAAGGGACTGAAATAGCATGCAAAATGGTTCCAAACCATTGAAAATAATACAAGTGATGCATGCTACACACTCATGCACTCAAGGCCAACAAGCCAAATATGCAAAGAGGCCATATGATACAAGCTAGGGTCGACCAAAACAACTATGGACAGACCTCATACATGGCAAAATAGGCACACAACCTTCATGAACCTAAGCCTAAAGCATGCTCAAATTAGGGCTAACAACCTAAGGCATGTTAAGGCAATATTAAGGCATTACAAGGCAACTATGCTAAGCATGCATAGGGGACCAAAACCAACACACAACATGATCATATTATGGCATAATAAGCATGAAATGCAGCCTAGACATGCTCAACACACACTCAAACATAGGCTCTCTCAAGAGGCCAAAACTTGTCCTTGAAAAGGACATCAAGGAGAGGGGGTGGCCCTCTCCTTCTTGGGACTTCAAGGTATCACCTTCACCACTGAAATCCCTCAAGATTTCAGTGGTGAAGAGACCCAAACACCGAAATCCCGGATCTCAACAAAATAGGCACAAAACAAGGGCCTTACAAGGCCTAAGGGTGGTCAAACTTCCCCAGAGCACAAAACACCCCTAATAAACTATCAAGAGGGCTAAAAAATAGAACTTTTTTGTGTTAAACACCAAGGACAAAAATAGTTCAAAGATAGGTAAAAATGGATTGCAAGAATGGGGAATATAAAGCAAGTTTCTCACCCTTGTTGACCTTCTTCACAAGTGTTGATGTTGTTGCTTCCTTGGGGCTCAAATCTAGCCAAGAACACCAAGAACAACCTCTTGGAACCTCAGTAGCCAAGGGAAGGTGAAACACTAGGTGTTGATGTGCAATAGTGAGACACAAACACCTAGTGTACAAACAAGAGAGCAAAAGAGAGATAGGATAGATACACAAATTCTAACCTAGAACCAGAGCTTCTTTGAGGTCTTTTCTCTCTAAAAATGTCTAACTCTCCAACCCTTGAGCCAAAAGGAGGAAGCCCCCTCTTGTAGGCAACCAAACTTACAAGTTAAGCCAACCAAGGGGTTCATCCCTCCATACACGTGTATGGAGGGGAAGCAAGTGCTATACAGCTGCTTCAAAATATCTCAAAAAGCAACTGAACAGTAGCCGGCATGGCAAAAATGTCATTTTGCCAAAAAAGAGTGCCGACCGGCAACAAATAGTGCCGACCGGCAATATACATTGCCGGTGGCAACACAAAACCAGCCGGTGGCCTCTAGCCACTGCCGATGGTGCAAGGGGATGTCTCACAAGGCATCCTCTGCCTTTCCAAGGCAAAACACAAGTGTTTGGTGCAAAACCAGACACAAAACGGTCGAGTTCGGAGGTCCTGAGGCAAGGCGCGTGGCCGAGGCCTCCGGGAACTCCAAACGAACACAAACATGGATGATCACCGGGTGTTCAAACGGTGACGTCCAGGTCTTGAGGACGGTCAAAAAATGGGGTGTCTACAGTTGCCCCCTCTTTGACAGAACTCGGAAGTCATAACAATGACGGGAGTGAATGTCAAAGCCCAGAGACGACCCATTTTTGACAAGGCCGAAGACTTGGACAAACATACAAAGCGCAAATGGGTTGAACTCGCAAGCTGCCTACGTATCCCTTTAGGAATCAAACCAGCGTAGTTCAGGCACAGGCATACAAGCCGCAGATAAGATATGCGCCCGTAGGCGGGGGCAAGATGCAAGACAATGCAAAAGGCCGAGCATAACTTATGACCATGCAAGGAAAGCTGTAACGAAGCACGCATGCGACAGTTATAAGCTAGCATACACGAAACTACACTACAATGCAGAAAAGATGTAAGAGAATTATGCAATTCTCAGTACGTCTCACTCGGAGGATGCAATACCTGTGCGGCTCGTCCGGTTGGACCGGCCTTAAATGAGCCGTACATACAATATCGTGCCTGCAAAGAAAGCAAACTTAACAGGTACAATATTGTTAGCAACATGCATGACAATGCAAATGGATGCAAAATGATATGCAATATATACAAAACAATGTATGAATAATGCAAATGATATGCAATGCAATTGAAACTAAATGCAAACTACATGCAAAGCAATTGAAACAATGCAAACTAAATATAGAGCAATTGAATCATGATTCAATCATGAGCGGTTCAAAACCACACAAATGTCAAATAGGTCGATGGAAGTAACAAGTCCGTCTACCATAGAAAATGTGCCGCTACCCTCAAACCAACATACCAGCGTGGAATGACCAAGGCGCGCACACATGCAGAACTATGAGTGATGCAGATGGACACAAGAACGAGTATTGGGTGGAATGACATAAGTGGGGTGACGACCCGCTGAGGAAAGAACAATGATCCTAATGCCGGATGCAACAATTACACTACAATGTAATATGCGATTATGGTGCGCGGGCCAAACCGTATTTCGCTTAGGAAAGGCATGCACACATACAAGCCATGTCTAACACAGAAAAGGTGCCGCTACCCTCAAACCAACATACCAGCGTGGAATAGGCGTGTACACATGCAGAACTGTGCTTCGACGTGAAAAGTAAGGGCACATACCAGACCAAGCTCAACAAGGAAAGGTGTAAGCCATAGATGGAAGATGATGCAGTGGATGCATGCAACTACAATGCAATGGAGATGAATACAACGGATATGTCACGCGGGCCAAACCATATCTTGCCTAGGAAAGGCATGTACACGTATAAAACATGTCTAACACAGAAAAGGTGCCGCTACCCTCAAACCAACATATCAACGTGGAATAGGCGCGTACACATGCAGAACTGTACTTCGACGTGAAAAGTAAGGGCACATACCAGACCAAGCTCAACAAGGAAAGGCGCAAGCCATGGATGGAAGATGATGCAGTGGATGCATGCAACTACAATGCAATGGAAATGGATATTTACAGAAAATGCATGACATATGCACTATATTACAATGATGATGCCTGACATATGCGCTATATACGATGATGCATGACATATACATGTTTTTTTTTGTTTTTGTTTTTTGTTTTTTCAAATGCATGACATATGCAATATTTAGAATGATGCATGACATATGCGATATTCATAATGATGCATGACATATGCATGTGTTTTTGTTTTTTTTGGATTTTTTGAAATGCATGACATATGCAGTATTTACAAATGATGCATGACAATGCACTATGATGCAACGACTATGATTGCAGCTTTCCCTATCTTACCAACAGGGCGATATACTAGGTTGGTTCAGTATCCAGAATTGAGGCGTAGACATGCCGCCTCAACCTATGGGGCTTCCATACAGATTTCAAGCCGAGGGTACACCCCCTGGGTATTTAAACCAGGCTTTAGTCTCGGAAATCTCAAACCTTTGTGTTCTAGGCATAAGCCGTTCGAACTCTAGTTTTCACCGTCCCAGTCGGTCTTCTAGGAACTCACCGCAAAAACAGGCAGGTGGCTTTACAGACCACCGAAAGTCGTTCGAGCACGACAAATGCCAAAGGAATTGCACCTTCAGAGGATTTAAGGTCTCCTAGACCGTGATGCACAGAACAATGCGATGCGCAAAATAGCGCAATTGAATGCATGTAAAATGCAATGAGATGCGCAGAATAGCGCGATGGAATGCAATGCACAAGCTAGTGCGATGCGCTAAACAGCGTGATGTGTTCCGACAACGTGAATGAAGGTCTTGCACCTCCTAAGGATTTAAGGTCACCTAGACCGTGCGTGTTTAAGGTCTCGCCAGATCAGAACGCAACAATTATACAACACTCTAAGCGAATGCAACGCAAGCAAGTAAACTTGAACCAAACTACATCTCATGCAGCAAGGATTAAGAGAATTAAGCAATTCTCACGGCGCATACGTGGAGAAGGCTAAAAGCGACTACCGAGAACACTCGGAGTCTCAAACACAACGTCTCTCTGCGTATCGTACACAGGAGAGGAAAGAGCAACACTTCTCAACGTAGTACACGCGAGAGAAGAAAGGGAAAAAGCAAACAGAAACCTCTCAGCGTAGTACACGCGAGAGAGGAAAGACAAAAGGCCTCTCAGCGTAGTACACGTGAGAGGGGGGGAAAGTGCGAGACAACGCACATGGGACACGCATGCCAATGCAAATGAGACACGCATGTCGATGCAAATGGGGCAAAATGAGACACGCGTGCCTCATAAGAATGGAAAATGAAGTGCAATGAGGTACGCGTGCCTCAAAGGATGGAAAATGAAGTGCAATGAGGTACGCGTGCCTCAAAAGATGGAAAATGAAGTGCAATGAGGTACGCGTGCCTCAAAGGATGCAAGACAATGCAAATGGGGTGCGCAAAATGGCGCGACGCGCAAAATAGCGCGAATGAAATGTAATGCACAAGATAGTGCGCTGTGCAAAACAGCGCGACACGTTAGACAACGCGAGTGCACAAAACAGTGCGATTGAATGCACGCCAAATGCAATATGATGCGCAAGATAGCGCGATGCGTTAGACAACGCGAGTGCACAAAACAGTGCGATTGAATGCATGCAAAATGCACGGGGCAACTTTTGAATCTTGCAAAAGCCAAAAGGATACAAAAATGGATACATCTTGCATGAATTTGAGCGCCGCGCGCGGAAGACACGATCCGAGGTCAAAACGGAGGCCGGTTAAGCATCAGAAACGCGCCGTTTTTGCACTGTTTTGAACAACAAAGGCCCTGAACCACACTTTTAACCCAAAAAAAGGTGTAGGAGGCTTGGAAACCACTGAGGAAGGGCACCAAATGCCCACCGGCAGTCAAGGAACATCACCGGCCATCCATTGGCACTAAAACAAATCCATCGGCAAACTATTGTGCCGACCGGCAAAGAGTGTGGCCGACCGGCACAAAATTCCTGTGTCGGGGCAGTTTTTGGTATTTGGCCACGGGTGTTTTAAAATAGGGGCCTCCAACCCTATTCTTTTCACTTCCCCTTGCTCGAAAATTCCTCCCCCTTCTCTCTAGAATATTTTCGGCCTTCGATCCTCGCATTTTCTCACGTTTTAGGCCCGATTTCGTCATTCGATTCGCGAATACCTTCGCGTTTCGCACATTTTCAACCGATCAAAATTTCATTTCGGCACATCCTTTGCCATTTTCACCTTTTTGGGACTTGTTCGCCTCGATCTCTTCTCGATACCCGTGCCTTTGTACATTCGACCTTTCCGGCCTTTTCCGACCCTCTCGGGGTTGACTTTTCAGTTGACCCTTCACATTCTCACCCGGTTTTCCATTTTCGGTCATTTTTCATTCTCTTCCCGATGGCAGACGACCTTCCGCAGGGTGGACCCCCTCCAGAGATCGAGATGGACCCCGAGGTTGACCCCGTGCCACTTCGCATCCGGCCATTCGACCCAGAGACCTACAGGCCTACAGTCCATGTGATGCTCCCGGACGGACTTCGCCAGTTCCGGAGCTTCGAGAGGGGCGTGGCACGCGAGCTTCTCCTATGTGAGCCTACCTCCCACCTGTCTTTCGGCGCTTCCGAGGTAACTTTCTTTCCCCGGTTTACTTTTCTGTAGTGTAGAACATTTAACTGCCATAGTTGCCTCTGTTCTTTAACTGCTTAATTCTGATATACTGTACACTGTAGTTGATTGTAGATAGACTCACAAGTGATACCTGTTTGAGACTGACATGCACACACACACTGCACTAGCCCCGAATCACCCGAATACACGGCGCATACTGTATTTCACTGTTATGCACACTGGCACTCGGTATTTGCTTGAATCTGAAAACATGCTGCATGCTGTATTTATACTGAACCACTCAAACATGCTGACACATCAGACGTTGTAGTTCATCTACTAGCACACTGTAACCCGATATCTGCTTGAATCCGAAAAAATGTGCACACATGCACCATATCTGTACGCTGATCCTCACTGCATCTTGAATATTGCTTCGCAATTGCTGTTTTTGATTACAGGGAGACTCCCATACCATCCGTGGGTATGGGAACGTCGTTGCTCGGGACTGGTATCTGGAGCTCCCCGGCGCAGTCCGTCAGATCATCGATGAGGCGGGTTTCGGCATCTTCTGCAGGGGGCTCTCCGACTCACTACCTGCAGGCCTTTGCTTGCCGCTTTAGTGGAGAGGTGGTGGGATACCACCAACTCCTTCCACTTCTCTACTGCGGGGGGACATGACGATGACCCCTTATGACTTCTTGATGCTTACTGGCATTGGGGGTAGGGGGTGATCCGATCCCCTTTGACACTGACATGGGTGAGTGGGACGCCGCCCATTTGTACCTGCTCGGCACTCAGCCACCCCTTGCTCGGGCAGGCTTTGTTCGATACTCCTGGTTCGAGAGCCAGTTCAGGGTTCAGCCACCCTTGACGGAGGAGCCACAGATGACCCCGGAGGAGGTAGACCAGTACGCACAGGCTTCATCATGTTCTTGCTCGGACGACTCTCTTCGCCGACCGGGCGAACACCGTGCCTCTATGTCTGTTGAGTGCACTGGTGGACGTTAGGCAGATCCGCCACTATGACTGGGGGGGCGCAGGCTTGGCCACTTTGTACGGCTATATGAGCTCTTCTTCCCACCTTAGCGGACAGCTTCTCGGCGGCTACTGGCGAGCATGGGAGGTATGTCTTCTTCCCCTTTTACTTTTCTATTTTCTGCTTCTCTCCTTTCTGTACTCTGTATTATACTCGGTACACTGCACACACTGTAGTCTGCTTTACGCTGGCTGTATACGTCACACTCGGCACATACATACTCTGCCTTATACTGACTGTATACTGTACACTCGGCACACACGTACTCTGCCTTACACTGCACAACACACGGTTTTGCTATTTCTGCTTTATTCTGTATTCTGCTTTAATCTGATAAGCCTAATGATGTTTGCTCTGTAGTTGTGGGTGTACGCCTACTTTCCCAGGCTTGCGCCAGTACCTGACGTGGAGATCCACTAGATGTCCCCCTTTTTCTCACCGCTTCGATGTGAGGTGCGCTCGGAGACCTCGGGAGACATTTATCTTCTTCCGCCGTTACTTCGACACTCTCACTACCGCGGAGGTATGTTCCACTTTAAAGTTCATTTAAGCTTTGCTTTTACACTGTATTTTCGATAATAGACAGATAACAAACTGCATTTGTATCTGCAGATCACCTGGCGGCCTTGGGCTCCGTTGCCAGCCGTGGTGAGGGATCACTATGAGAGCGCGGCAGAGACTTCCCACCGCCGGATTCTGTTGGAGGGCCCGGTCTGTCGGGCCTGGTACCTGGGTGAGCACTTCTTGCGTCAGACCCTGGGTTTACCGGAGCAGATAGTTCCGGGTCCTCCTCCTGCACATATGAGGCACACGGAGAGATTCTCCTTCGAGCACCTGCAGGAGTATACTGCTGGCTGGAGTGAGGAGCGTCACAGAGGCAGAGGGCGACTACGCCGAGTACATTCAGACTTACATCATGCGACCCTTGAGCAGTGGTCGACGAGCTGAGAGGGAGAGGCCAGCGGCACCGGTGGCTGGGACAGGGAGCGGGGGGCGGGAGCGTCGAGGGGCGGCCCGAGTTCATGGCAGGAGTGGGGCTCGGAGAGGACAGGGAGTTAGCTGGCCAGCACTTCCCTCCACGATGGCATGCAGAGGGCCGGGTGGGGAGACTTATCAGATCCAAATCGCTCCTCCTCCAGCTGGTCACGAGTTGGTTGGATTCCACGGCTTGCCTCCGGTATGTACCACCACATTTTGCATCTTGCATTGATCATTTGATTTCATATCATATTCCGCAGAATACTGATGTATCTAACATTTTGCAGGCTTCTCCCGAGTACACCCGGCAGGCGTTGGAGTTGAGTGCCTTCTTGATGGGGATGCTAGATCGGACCTTCGAGCTCCTGGCCTTCTATGGTATCCTGGTATATTCTCCTGACCACAGCCTCACATCATACACTGTTCACACAATCTGACGCACAATACAACAAAACTTGATATACAATCTTCCCGGCACTTGACAGACTGTACTCACATACTGCATTCTGCACTGGTATATTGCTCACGGCATCCACACACTGTACTCATACACTGCATTCTGCACTGGTATACTGCTCACGGCATCCACACACTGTACTCATACACTGCATTCCGCATTGGCGTACTGCTCACGGCATCCACACACTGTACTCATACACTGCATTTTGCACTGGTATACTGTTCACGTCTTACTTAGTATACTGATACGTCTGCAATTCGTGTTTTTCTTTCTCCCCCTCCTTTTTTAGGTCCCGTTCCCGATGCCTGCTACAGGGAGTGCTCCGGCTGGGCCCTCTATTCCTGCTCGAGGAGGGAGAGGAGGCACTACAGGTCCTCGTACCAGGGGAGGGCATGCTCATGTCGGGAGTAGCTCTCGGGCGCCTGTTCCTGCTGACGATGATGGCGAGTTCGAGTCCGAGGCGGAGGCAGAGACAGAGGCTGAGGCAGGGTCATCTGAGGAGGAGACCGGAGACGGTTCAGGCTCGGATTCAGATGATGGTGCCGACGACGATGCTCCTGGGCTCGCGCCCAGGAAGAGGGCGAGGACAGACCCTCAGGCCTGAGACCACTGATGCTGCTGTAGATTTTTGCTATTTTTCTTCTTTCTGTACTTTTCTTTCTTTTGTTGGTAGTTAGATTACCTTGTACTGCTGCAGGCAGGTTTTTGTTTTCTTCAAAACTATGTACTTGAAAAGGATGATATGAGATGAAACAAACTTTTGTCTAAAAGATATTACATACTTTGCACTGCATTACACCATATTACACCTCAAATGTAAATGATATTGACTCATTGTCTGAAAATTGAGCAATTGTACTGTAATCATCAGATAACAACCAATTAACAGCAAAGCAACTCCAACAAAATCACTGCTCAAACTGAAATACACAGCCCACACTCTACTGGGGATTAATCTGCATACAACCCATAACACAGCGCTTGGTTCATTCTGCCCACAGCAAACCCTGAACAAACAGCCCAATCTGACAAGACGGACCACGAAAGCTGAAACGGTTGAAGTTGAAAAACACTTGGATGTCCCAAACTTTTCCTTTTCTTCTCCTGCCTCGCACGAATGTAGAGAATGGCACAACATTCCGAGCACAAATGATTTTGAAAAAGAGTTTCACGACCGGGGTATCGAGCCTACCACAAACACGGCGAGACAGACTCAAACAAAGGAACAACAGGCACACGACCGGAAATAATAAGACACGCTCGGAAAAGACTCAAAGCCAAAATTAAGGTCGACAAATCAAAAGACACGACACACAGACGCGTTTACAAAAAGACCTGAAATCTTGAGAAGCCAGTTCCTTCGGGTATTATTTCTCACCCTTTCTCATTTGTGATACTCACATCACTCGGCCCTCAGGCTCGGTTTTTCTCACGAAACCCTTTTCTCACTTTTCGCTCAGCTTACTCCTCTCTATTCTTTATTCTCTCATTTTTCATCCCTCCCCAGAGTGGTTGATAGGTAAACGAGAGGCTGTGGGTTCACGCCCAACACCGTTAGCTCACGGTTATTTCTTCTAGTGAATAGAGTGCACTCTTGGCAAGCATGTTAGCGGGGGAAAGACAGAAGACCCGACTCAACTGTGCCCCTAGTTCGTCATTTTGACCATTTTTTTTTTGTTTTCTAAAACAGTTTTGATCAAAAATAAGAGTTGGATTAACACACTTATTCGATTTTTGATTTGAAAATCGTGCAAGTCAGGCTGTGGGCACTGAAAATTCTCCTTTTTGGGTCCAAACAATGGTCCGGTTTTGGAAAATGAAATAGTTTTCGAGAAAATAATCAACTTCAGTAAAAAATTTCAAAAACTATTTTTGCAAACAATCAACGCTCAACAAGCGCAGAACTTACCCTCGAGATGCGCAACCTCAGATCGGAGGCAATGGAAAATTGCCCCTTGCTTGAAGGGGGATAAGGCAATGGAAAGTTGCCCCTGGTTTGGACGGCAACTTAGGGCAACTTATGGCAATGCATGGCAACGGAAAGTTGCCCCTTGTTTGGACGATGATGCCACGGCGCGATGTAAGTCAGTCTGTGTTGATGACGATCGGACCCTCGGACACGGAGGAGACGAAGACGGTCTGAATCAATATATGGACACAATCACCTGGAAGGTGTTGGTGGTTGGACTTCAAGAGGAAGTTGATCATGTAGTTCCAGCCACTGTGATTGAGACATCGGATTCGGAGGAGATACAAGTGATCAAAACCATGACATGGACTGAGACGCTATGGAAGCGTTGGGGGCTGGACTTCAAGATGAAGTTGCCTACGTATCCCAAACATGGGAATCAAGCCTTACGTAGTTCCGGTTAAGGTACACTCGGGTATTTTAACCTTCGCTGTTTAGGCTCTAATTTTTGCCAAGGCGCCTGTTGCAGGTTTTCGACCTTGCGAGCTTTGTTTTTCTTTTTTTTTTTTTTTCATTTTTCATTTGTTCTCTTCTTTTTGCTTTCCTTTTTTTTTTTTTGCATTTTTCTATTTCTCTTTTTTTTTTATTTTTTGTATCTTGTATTTTTTTCTTTGCTCTAACTTTTGCCTGGGTCGCCCCTTTGGGTTTTCAGCCCAGCGAGCCTCTCAAAGGGTAAAAGTGTAGCAAGCCCATGCCAAATGGTTTTGACTTTGAAGCCTCTCTATATCCAAGAGAGTGACTATCAGGTTGATTTGCAGAAGAATCCATTACGGTTGCTTCACAAGCCTTGCCTGGTAGGATCTGATCTCCTTGATCTGACTTTGATGCCTCTTGCTCGAGGGCTGCTTCAAATTGAGCCACACAGGCGTTTCATGGTGCTGTTCAACGTTTTGAACAAATTCCGGTTTGCAACAGATAAATTGAATCTCGAGGCTGAGAGCGATCCTGGGCTGCACAATCTCAAGAGCGATTCCACACAGGTCTTCGCAAGACTGCGCAAAACATTTTGTTTTTGAAAGTTTTTAAGAAAGCGACAAATCGCTCGTGCTGAAGATAGTGTGGAACCAGTCTGGATCAGGCCAGGGTCCTTCTCAGTACTCATGCCGACAAGCATGACTTCATTCATTAAAAGCTTAGTATGCCCCTCTTTTCCTCAAAATGATCAAAGTTTTGCAAAACCCGAGGAATTGCTTCCTCTTCGTTTTCATCACCGCGGTGTTCGAAAAGGGTTTTTATGAAAAGCTTAGGTCATTACAACTATGTTCAAGGCACAAGAGAGCAGGCGATATGCACTGTCGTTCCATTCACATCCTCTCGCACAGCTGATTCAAATAGCAACAAGTACGGAACGTGATAGCCACAGCTGTTTCATTCAGATTTGTTGGCACAACTGGCTCTTCGGCAGAAACAGACTCAAAAAGCGAAAACAACTAATTACAAGACAAAACAGTGTTTGAGGCAACAACCCCGAAATCACCCGGTATACTATACAAGAGGGACTGACTTATTACACCAAGACAGACCCTGTAAGCAAAAAGACTGACTCAATACAGAGAGACAGACTCAAAACAAAACAAAAGACTGACTCGACACCCAAGTCAGAATTTACAAAACTAGCATTGGCAGATGCTCAAAAATGCGTGCCAAACGCCACATCCAAAAATGTACCAGACACTGCCCGCAAGCGGTCCACCTTCTGATTACATACTCGCAGTATCTGTATCCTCAAAATCCAGCAACTGAGTGGTGACGGACTTTGCTGAGGTAGGCGGGAGGATAACCTCGTTGTCAATCAAATCTTGTACCTCATGACGGAGGTAGAAGCAATTATCAGTGGCATGGCCAGTTTGCTGGTGGTACGCACAGTACAGAGAAGCATCATGTGTGGCAGGGAGATTCTTCGGTAAGGGTCGGGGCTCCAAGGGCTTAAGATGCCCCTTCTTGGCCAAAATCAACAGTGCCCTAGACAAAGGCATATAGAGAGGATGGAAGACCCTGTGCCCTCGGGGCAGGTACTTTGGGGCCTGAGCACTCTTGCTAGATGCACTAGCGAACGGATCGGCGGGTGCGGCCTTGGATTTCTAATCCTTCCCAGATGCAAGGTTGGAAGCGGGAAGAACTGTTTTGGCATGACGGGGCCTATCCCGGTTCTCTGATTGACTGGAACTACCCTCAGGCGGAGCGGGGAAAGCATCCTCTACAGCTTTTGACACAACTGCGGATATCTGTTGCTTGTTCATCCCCCCAACTTTCATAGCCTCGACTGCCCACAGCAGCTATTCGATAGGGTCGGCATCTGCCTTCATTTTGCTTTTATCTCTGGCCTCGGCCTGATCTAGAGTTTGGTTTGCTGCGTCATTACCATAACTGGAGGTCATCTCCGGTTGGTTGAGTTCAATTACAATTCGTCCCAGTAGTGGGGGCTCTTGGGGTATGAAGCCTCCGGCGTATGGTGCGGCTGGTGGCGAAACAGACATCCCATAGGCGAGATCCGCCACGGATCTTTGAAGGTCACCTACCATTCTCATTAGTTCAAATGTAGTAGGCTCGCGAGCCTGATATAGTTGAGGGGTCCAAATTGGGTGTGCGGCAGGCGACCTAGGTGGATGCGGCATGTCAACAGTAGTCTCAACCTGCAGGGTAATTCCTTGACTCAACACGGCCGTCATGACCACGATCTCTTTTGAATTCTGCGTCATGCTCAGTCCTGTCTCAGCAAGGAAAAGACACTAGCTGTTCTGGATCGACCCTCTGAATCTCTGAACTGAAACGGAAAACAAGCAGTATTTCAACCCCAAACAGATCAAACACGGGTGTAGCCGGACAACTGTACTCTACCACTGATCACTGTTCCCCAGAATTACTGTTCAAAACTGAACTGATACCCGCAGACATAACTGATTCTCAACAACACTGACACTAGTGCCCTCAGGCCTGATGCTCAAACTTTGCAAACTGATATATGCGTTCCCTGCAGAGATACACTCTAAAAGCACATAGCAGATAAATGAGAGCCAATACACCCCTATGTTGGGGTAGGGTTTCCCTGTCCTATTTTGTCAGGAGCTAGGGTTTCACTACGCACGCAGCGGTTTCAAACAACCTACATCGGGTAAGCAACCTGTCCTAGTTTGGAATAGTCACTATGGATCCGAATATGCACTAGGTCGAATGGTCAAAGAGGGTGCCCCGGTAAAACCGGGGTTTGTGTTCCCATGCTGTCAGAGCCCATAACCGGTCAGCCTTATGGTCATGCCTTGACAAGACAAGCCTCCGGCAAACCGTTCAGGAATGGCAGATGGCAAACACGGTGTCCTAGGCGCACCAATGCACATGCAATGCAAAGAAACACATAAGCGTAGTCAAAATAGGATATCACGAGTTCGAGTCAAACTCTCTAAAATCCGCAGCAGAGTCGCCAGAAACTGTAACGGCGCCCGCGTGGGACCTCGCTACAGTTCGGACTCCCCTGTTTTTGTTACGGTTCTAAATCTGAACCAAAGAGTCCAACTCTGGCAAATCGTTTTGAAGAAAAACTGATTTTTGAAAAGAAGTGCCAAACATGGACTGCTTTGCCAGATTACAGAGTCGCCACCTAAATATTAAAATGGAAAATTTAGGAAACCCTGACTCGGTGCCGAAGGCCACGTGTCCGTCATAACCAAAGTAGTCTTGGCTCGGGAGCTTGGGTACGATCGGGGAAGGTCAGCAATGAGCACCCCCTTTCGCTCAGTCCGAAGACTGGCCTCTACTAACCGCGATATCCGATTTTGAAAACGTTATGTGTTCTTATTCCGGTTATTAGCCTAGAATTACTATGTTATGCGCACAGCAAACACGTATAGACTAGATTGCCTAATTTGGGAATAAGCATTGCATATCCGTTTGTTTGGAAAACAGTTTGAAATTGCTACTCGCAAGTAGGCTAAAATACGGATTTCAATGAGTTATTCCAACTCAAGCAATCCAACCTCCACCCACAGGCATTCAAACAGTTTATTTCATATAAGCACTTAGTCGCATGGTAAGCATACTGTCATGTTAACATCCACACGCATGCGATATGCTGTAGACACCCCATTTTTGACCGACGCTAAGACTCAGACGTCACCGATTGAGCGCTCGGTGATGTTGCATATTGTGCTCGTTCAGAAGTCTCAGAGTCGCGGCCGTGCGCCCTGCCTCCGGACTTCCGAACTCTCTTCTGTGCCTTGCCTCGGTTTGCGAACCAGACTCGGTTTTCTCTATTTTCGTTCCTGAGGGAAGGGAGTGGTCCTGTAGACTATCTCTCGGTGGCCGTGGGCTACATTTCGTGGCCATAGGCCATTTTGCCCATTTCGGAGCCCGGTTCCCGGTTTTCGGAGTCGTCAGGCTGCGTGCCTCGGTTCGGGACCGCCCAACCAGCTCCGATTTCTCCGGTTTTTGGCATGCATCTCATTTACTCCCTTTCGAGGGACACTGGGGTCTCAGATACCCACTTCGTGGCCGAACGCCACTTTCGGTGCCTGTAGCCCATTTTCGGGACCCTAAACAGCGTGATTTGGGCCCCGAGCATTCATTTTGCATCGGTTTTTATTCAATTTTGGCAGGTACCTCTGTTTTAGCACCAGGAAGATCACTGGAGGGTGGGAGGCCAGCAATTGTCTCAAATAACCAGTTTCGCTCCTCCGACGCCTGTTTTGCTCACTTCCGGGCTAATGTTGAACACCCTAGGGATATTTTCTTCGAGCCGAGACTACATATTTGTGATGAGGGGACATGGGAGGACCCTAAAAAGTGGTGGTCGGCCAGTAATTGTTATTTTCATTTTTTAGCCTCTCCTTCAAATGGATTGTTGTGTCTCCTGTTTCAGAGTTGCCAAATTCCAACCATGGGGTCTTGTTCTACACACCTGGGAGGACCCTAAAAAATGGTGGCCGGCCAGTAATTGTTCACTTCATTTTTGGCCATGGCCGGCCGGCCATGGAGAGTGGTTGGCCGACCAGTGGGGTGGCCGGCCGGCCATCTTCAAGAAAAGCACCTGGCCGGCCTGCTTCCTGCTTTTGACCACTTTACAGCTGTCCAGCTGTTTTTCCAAATATCTTCTTCCTCCGAGGGATATTTTGGGAGGGAAAGCTTCCATGTATTTCCCTCTCCTTTTACACCCCTTTTGATCCATTTAAGGGGCTGAGGAGCTCCTTCTCTAGGGTTACAAAATTTTTCCTCAAGAGCTTATAGCCATTTGCCTCCATTTTCATCTCCAAAACCTTGAAAAAGTTTCAAGTCCCTAGCTCATTTGTTCATCAACACCAAGCACCACTATCACCATTCCATTTCCACCACTTGGAATTGATTTCCAGCAGCTAAAAAAGCAACAAATTCAAGCCAAGAAGCATCCAAAGCTTGATCTTCAAGGGTAAGTCTCAAATTCCCTTTTTCTAGCTTATTTTTGCTTCAATTTTCTACCCTATTTGCTCACTGTTTTGGGCTCCGACCTCTACTGATTTTAGGCTTATTTTGAGCCCCTCTACAACATTGTAGAAGAGCTCAACCTTATTTGGCACCTCTATGATACACCTCTTTCAATATCACTCTTTATGCCAATATTTTGCATGCTTTGTTTGGCTTATGAGTGATCCATTTTCGAGCCTGATATAAACTGTGAGTGGGCCTATTTTGAGCCCCTCTTCAACATTGAAGAAGGGCTCAACCATGTTATCATGCACTTGCTTTGTAATTTTCCATATTTACCGTAAAATTGCATGGTTTATTTGGTCTATTTGAAGTCTGATTTTGAGCATGATATAAACTGTTTTTAGGCTTATTTTGAGTCCCTCTACAACATTGTAGAAGGGCTCAAACTTGTTTGGTGCTTCCATGCATGACCTCTCTTTATAGCCCCTATTTGGTCCATTATCTTGCATGATTTTTTAGGCCTATCTTGCTTCTGTTTTCGGCCATCATCAGGTCTGGAAATAGTCTTAAAATGACCCACTCTTCATGTTTTGTTAAGGGTCTTAGGCTATTTGGTGCATCCTTTTGATACTTCTCTTTATAGCCCTCTTTTGGCCCATATCTTGCATGCTATATTAAGCATATCTACATACTGTTTTTGGGGTCACCATAAGCTGTAAAAGTTCATATTTTTGGCCCATCTTCAGTGTTGTAGAACTGTAATTTTTAGTTTGATCATTGTATATACCACTTGTTTCATTGTTCCCCTATTTTCCCCCATTTTTGCATGCCTTTTTTGCCATACGTGTGATTGTTGTTTGGCCATTCTTTGTACTGGAAAAATGCTAGTTTAGGGGCTGCCTAGCATCTGTATTTACACTTCATATCCATATTGTGCATGTTTAGTATGGTTGTAGGCCATTTCTGGTGCTTAGCATAGCATTTCGGGCATCGGGTGTAATTTTGCTATAATTCGGGGGCTGTTTGTGCATCATTTTGCCTGCTGAAATTTACATTTTCCATATGCCATATGCCACATCTCATTTGTATACAATTTTCATGATTTATGTCATTGCCTCGGTTTGCGTGCCCGTGTGCACGCATTTCGAGGCACTTCTTTTTTTTATCCGACGGCCTCTTATGTGGGTGTGGCTGAGGTCCACTCATGTTAGTGTAAGCCCAATTTGCATTTCATGTCATTTCATGCCTTTATGTCATTGCCTCGGTTTGCGTGCCCGTGTGCACGCATTTCGAGACACTTCTCTTTTTGTCTCACGGCATCTTATGTGAGTGCGGCTGAGGCTCTTTCATGTTAGTGTAAGCCCAATTTGCATTTTCATGCCACTTCATGCTTCTCTATCATTGCCTCAGTTTGCGTGCCCGTGTGCACGCATTTCGAGGCAGCTCATTTTCATCTCTCGGCCTCTTATGTGAGTGCGGCTGAGGCCCTCTCATGTTAGTGTAAGCCTAATTTGCATTCCGTATGCCATTTCATGCCTGTATGTCACCGCCTCGGTTTGCGTGCCCGTGTGCACGCATTTCGAGGCACTTCATTTTCATCCATCGGCCTCTTATGTGAGTGTGGCTGAGGCCCTCTCATGTTAGTATAAGCCCAATTTGCGTTGTGTACGTCATTGCATTCAGTATGCCATCGCCTCAGTTTGCGTGCCCGTGTGCACGCATTTCGAGGCACCCCATTTTAGCATCATTGCATTCAGTATGCCGTCGCCTCGGTTTGCGTGCCCGTGTGCCCGCATTTCGAGGCACCTCATTTTAGCATCATTGCATCGTATATGCCATCGCCTCGATTTACGTGCCAGTGTAAACGCATTTCGAGGCACTTTGATTTTCATCCATCGGCCTCTTATGTGAGTGTGGCTGAGGCTCACTCATGTTAGTGTAAGTCCAATTGCATTGCGTATGCCATTTTATGCCTTAGGATCATTTTCTCGGTTTGCGTGCCCGCGTGCACGCATTTCGAGGCATCTCATTTTCATAACATTGTGTATGTTAGGATTGCATATTAGTTGCATTTCATTCATATCATGCATATTGCATCGTGTTCGGGATAGGAGTTAGCCTAGGCACGGGAAACGAGGCACGTTTCGTACTCCGAGTGACGGAACGGGTCTCAATTCCCAAGTCACCGACACTCCGGATTACCCATGATGGAGTTAGGTTTTGTTGTAGTATTCATGTGCATTCACCCTATATTGAGTTGTGCAATCCGACTCCTCGGCCATCATGCATCGATATGCGTGATTGGTGGCACGAGGATCGAGGCATGCATATATTTGTGAAATACATTGCTATGCCCCTTTCCTGCTCTCTATTGCAGCAAACGAAGAATCGGCAACTTTTCAAAGTTTGGCACGCATTTCGAGGAACATTGCAAACAGAGGCTAATCGGGGCATCCCAGTGGATTTCCGCGCCAAGCAGCCCAAGCATGCATCATCCATCAGAAGCAAGGCAGCCCCTGGCTTGCATGCCAGTTTACAGCTTTCTTAGTTAATTTGTAAATTAATTAGGAATCTGTATTTATTTATTATTTGGACTGTAATATTTCGGACTGTATTATTCTTTTATTTCGGACTGTATTATTTATTCGGACCTTCTGCGCGAAGGCAATATTGTAATAAGTGTGGGTGAGTGTGATGTATGTCTTCCAACCCCACGTCTTTCTTCCCTTTTATTTACCCGCTTACGATGGTTAGATATAGGGCATATTTCAATTAGCATACAGCATGATAGCATGTTTGCATTCATTCATCTGTTTTGCATGCACCGGGCTCGGCGCATCATACAAACTGCATTTGTATTTCAATTCCAAATTGAATACGTGTTAGTTGTAGCATTCCATGTGCCATATTTAGAATAGCCGAGCCTGCTATAGTTTGCATCTTTGCATGTGTTGCATTAGGCATTTCTGTATACTTAGGATCATACATGATTTCTAATGTAGTTTCTGTTTTGGCTTGGAGTACTCGGTAAGTTTTATGCTTTAGCATCCTTGCATGCGTGTGAGTGTTGCCATGATAGCATGCTTGCCATGAGGCTATGTGCTTATGTGATATAACTGCCTTGAATGCCTGTGGGTGGAGGTTGAGTTATCTGAATTGGGACAATTCATCAAATGTTTGTTTTAAGCCCACTAGATAGTGGCAAAATCATGTTTTCTAAGCCCACCTGATGGTGGCAAATCCGCGTCTTAGCCTACTTGCGAGTAGCACCATCAAACCATTTTCAAACAAACAAACATGAAGTGTTTTGTTCCAATTCAGGCGATTCAGTCTATACTTGTATGCTGTGCGCATCACATAGTAACCTAGGCTAATAACTGGAATAAGAACTCACAATGTTTTCAAAAACAGATATCATGGTTAGTAGAGGCCGGTCTTTGACCGGGCGAGCGGGGGTGCTCACGAAGTGACCTTCCCCAATCGTACCCAAGTTCCCGAGCCAACTTTGGTGATGACGGACACGTGGCCTTTGGCACCGAGTCAGGGTTTCCTAAATTTCCCAAAAATAAAATATTTAGGTGGCGACTCTGTATCTGGCGAAGCAGTCCATGTTTGGCACTTCTTTCAAAAAATCTATTTTTCTCAAAACGATTTGCCAGGTTTGGACTCTTTGGTTCAAGATTAAGAACCGTGACATTTGAGTCCTTCGAACTGTAGTGACCCAATATCGAACCAGAACCGGGGGGGGGGACTCGCACTCCCTTTCCCCCGGGATGCGTTCGGGGACGTCTACAGTTTCTGGCGACTCTGCTGGGGATTTAGAGAACTTGACTCGAACTCATGATATCTGGTTTTGACTACACTTGTGTGTTTCTTTGCATTGCATTTGCATTGGTGCGCCTAGGACACCGTGTTTGCCATATGCCATTCCCGAACGATTTGCCGGAGGCTTGTCTTGTCAAGTCATGTCCGTAAGGCTGATCGACTCTGGGCTCTGACAGCATGGGAACACAAACCCCGGTTTTACCGGGGCACCCTTTTGACCATTCGACCTAGTGCATATTCGGATCCATAGTGACCATTCCAAACTAGGACAGGTTGCTTACCCGTTTATAGGTTGTTTGAAGCCGCTGCGTGTGTAGTGAACCCTAGTTCCTGACAAAATAGGACAGGGAAAACCCTACCCCAACACAGGGGTGTTTTGGTTCTCACTTATCTGTTATGTGCTTGTTAGAGTGCGTCTCTACAGGGAAAGCATGTATCAGTTTACAAGTTTGAGCATTAGGCCTGCGGGCACCAATTCAATATTTTGGGTATCAGGCCTGCGGGCATCAGTATTTGGTGGAATCAGTTTTACCTGAGGGTATCAGCTTACAGGCGGAATTTTGGAGCAGAATTCAGTAGAGGGCACACTCATTCAACTATGCTCGTATCTGTTCAGATGAAATCAGGCTGAGATGCTGTCTGTTTTCTCTTTTGCTAGGTAGTCTGGGAACCATAGCTTCAGACGGCTCCAATATCCCCCGAGTACACCAAACTTGTGTTGATAGACTTTGTCGGGTCAGAGATTCAGTTCAAGGGCAATCAGTGTTCCTTTACCAGAGGCAGGGTGAAAAGGGCCAGTCAGGCACAAATCACCAGTTCAGCAGTTACCAGATCAGTGGTCTTTATCCACCCCACCAGTGAACAGTCAGGCTGAGGTCTCAGTTTCTACTATAGGGATAGATACCAGTCAGTTAGATGGATCAGGGGAACACATCAGGGATGGAGGCAATGATGCGCCAGATGCAAGAAAGTATGAAACTCATGCAGCAGGACGCTGCCCGTCAAGCGGAATTTGCCAAAAGCCAGGCCGAGATTATAGCCCAACAGGCAGAAACAATTGCCAGGTTAGAGCAGCAAACTGGAGTATCTACTTCACACCAGGCTCCTTCCCCACCAAGAGTCCCCATACTCGGGGAGGCAACCCACGTCCAAGATGATACGGACATTCCAGGCCGGCCAGCTCTGCCCCTGGTTCTACCCCAGCTATCTAAAACACCCACCAACCTACCAGACCCCCCCTCTGAATTCAAGACGGACCCCACAGCATTGAAAGTGAGCAAGCTTGAGGAATTGTTCAAAAAGTCTCAAGGGGCCCATTCTATTCCTAACATAGAGGATGGTTTTACCAACTCAGTGGTGACATTACTGGATCGGTTCAAGATGCCGCATATCGATCGATTTGATGGCTCTGAAGACCCAATGGTGCACCTCTAATTATTTTCTGATATCCTGAGACCAATGGGTTTGACCACAGCCCAGAAACTATCACTATTCGGCCGAACCCTGTCTGGGATAGCCGTGATCTGGTATGCGAAATTGGAGAGCTCTGTGAAACGGAACTGGGAAGAGCTGGCTGAGGCCTTTGTTGATCAATACTCCTATCACACACAGATCGAGGTCACAACTCGTGATCTCGAAGTCACCCGCCAAGAACCAAAGGAGGGTTTCTCAGAGTTCGTGACGAGATGGAGAGCAAAAGCCTCAATGATGACCACTAGGCCCACTGATAAAGATCAGATTCGGATGATTGTGCGCAATCTCCAGCCGAAGCTTATGCAGAAGATGATTGTTCTTCCCTTCCCTACCTTTTCAGATTTGCATGAGATGGGGGTTCAAATCGAGGATGCCATCAGACAAGGGATCTTTGCAGAAGATAATGAGCCTTTGAAGAGGAATGTTGCTTGCAGTTCCAATGCTACTACTGATGGTAGCACAACTGCGAAATGCTCAGAAGTAGACACTGTCACCACTTCCCTCAATGACCAAAAACCAACCACCTCAATTCGGCCCCAAGCCCGAAAATTCCATCCTCTTTACATGAGTCTCTCCCAAGCTTTGAAAAAGCTGCAAGAAGAAGGGCACCTAGAACTCCTAGAACCCCAACCCCTTCCAAATCCTCTTCCACCAAGGTATGACCCAGCTAAATACTGTGCCTACCATCAACAGCACGGTCATGATACGAACCGTTGCATCCGCCTCCGTCATAAGATTCAGGACCTTATTGATGAAGAGACCTTAGCTCCACCAAAAGGACCTCAAGTTAGTACCGACCCATTACCTCTACATCTCAACCTCATCCATATACTGCCATCCACCTACGACCCCAGCATATACATCACCCCAACCCATCTACCCAAGCCTAAGGTGTTCATTCCGGAAGGCATGGACTTATGCATGATGGATGCACCTGGACCCCAATCATCTCAAACCCGTGAGCCCACTACTTCTGAGCTAAAGAGAATGATCGAAGATCTTCAAAGAACTGTAACAGATTTGGCCTCTGGGACATTGGCTCCATCATCGACCATACTACATACTGGGAATTTCATGTCAAAAAGTTCCCCAATCTTGGAACGTGCTACATCTGAGGAAGGCCAATCCCTTGGCAAAGTGGAGGCGAGTGGAAAGAACAAGGTAGGGGCAGGCATTGATCCCCATGAGCATCTTCTGTTGGCTGTTGAGGCTTTGAAAACCGAGGGACTGAACAAAGAGCAAGTGCTCACAGTCGTTGCAAAAACTGTAGATGGCATTTTCGCCACTCAAGTTGGGGGCAGTTTGAATCAAGAGGCAAACTGGGAAAAGGGCCGTTGTACCAGAAATGATCCTATTAGCTCTAATCCTGCATTTAGAAGAGATCAGCAAACCCGGCCAGCACCTGCCAATCCTTTTGCTAGTACGCCTGGTAAAAATCCACAAACCCAGAAGTACCAACCCCGAAGTCAGAGGGTCTTCCATGCCCTCCACATGCCTTTGTCCAAAGCTTTCCAAATCCTTGTTGGACAAGGCCATCTCAAACCCCTTGAGCCTCGGCCTCTCCCGAACCCTCTTCCGGCTACACATGATGCTATCCAGTACTGCGCGTACCATCAGCAAACCGGCCATGCTACCAACAATTGCTTCCGTCTTCGCCATGAAGTACAGGATCTATTTGACAACGGGGTCATCCTCCCGCCGAGCTCAGCAAAGTCTATCGGCACTGGGTCAGTGAACTTGGGGGATAATGTTATGTGAACGGGGGATGAACCACCTGCGGGCGGCGCTCGATCAACTCCAGACGTGGGAATGGCACGCACTGTTCTGAGCAATGTGCAAATACCAGTTTTTGTGCTTTCTGACTTGGGTATTGGGTCAGTTTTGCTACTTTGTTTTGAGTCTGTCCTTTTGTTTTGAGTCAGTCTCTTTTATTTTGGGTCTGTCTTGTTGTGTCGAGTCAGTCCTGTTGTATAGGAGTAGGGTGATTCCGGGGGTGTTACCTCGGGTGTCACCATTTCGTTTTGCGTTTGCCTTTTTGTTTTGTTTTGAGTCTGTTTCTGCTAGGGAGCCAGTTATGCCAACAGATTTTGAATGAAACAGCAGTGATTTCCATACTCTCGCATTTGCTTCTGCCGTGTGCTAGTTGTGCCGGGATTTGAATGAAATGGCAGTGCATTCCACCTGCTCTCTTATGCCTTGAAGTCATTGTATTGACCTAAGTTTTTCAAAACCTTTTTCAGAACACTGCGGTGAAAACAAAGAGGGAGGAATTCCTCGGGATTTACAAAACTTTGATTATTTGAGAGAAAGAGAGGCATGCTAAGCCCTTAATGAATGAAATCATGCTTGTTAGTGTGAGTACTGAGAAGGACCCTAGCTTTGATCCAGATGGGTCCTACACTGTCTTCAGCGCGAGCGATTTGTCGCTTTCTTAAAAACTTTCAAAAAAGGGTTTTGCGCGGTCCTGCGAAGACATGTGTGGAATCGCTCTTGAGATTGTGCAGCTTAGGATCACTCTCGGTCTCGAGACTCAACCCCTTTGCTTTCAAACCTTGAACTTGAATTCAGAATGTTCAACGGTCGACCACAATGTGAGGCCTGTGTGGCCAGATTTAAAGCAGCCCTCGAACGAGAGGCACCAAAGTCAGATCAAGAAGGTCAGACCTCATCAGAAGAAGCTTGCAAAGCTAGATCAGAAGCACCCCTTGAACTAGGGGCAAAAAATGTCCGATGTGCTCGAAGAGCCAAAGGTGGATCCTTCTGCAAATCAATACAACAGCCACTCTCCTGGATACAGAGGGCTTCAATCTCAAAACCATTTGGCATGGACCTGTTACACTTCTACCCTTTGAGAGGCTCGCTGGGCCGAAAACCCGGAAGGGCGACCCAGGCAAAAGTTAGAGCGAAGAAAAGAACAAAGAAAAGAAAAAAAAGAAAAAATTCAAATAGGAAAAAAAATGAAAAATGAAAAAAAGAGAAAAGAAAAAAGAAAAAAGAAATGAAAAGAAAAGAATGAAAGGAAAAAAAAGAAGAAGAAGGCTCGCAAGGTTGAAAACCTGCAACAGGCGCCTTGGCAAAAGTTAGAGCATAAAAAGGAGAGGTTAAATACATGAGTATACCTTAACCTCGAACTACGTAAGGCTTGATTCCCATCTTTGGGATACGTAGGCAACTTCATTCTGAAGTCCAGCCGTAAAACAATTCAAATTTGATTGTGTCCATGCGATGGTTCTGATCATCTTCGCCTTCTCTGTATCCGAGAGTCTGGTTGTGTTCGTCGCTCCGAGGACTGACTACAATGCGCTGCGGTGCCATTCAAACAAGGGGCAACTTTCCGTTGCCATTCAATGCGCTGCAGTGCCATTCAAACCAAGGGCAACTTTCCGTTGCCATGCAGCTCTCTTCAAGTACGGGGCAGTTTCCCTTTGGATCCGAGGTTGTACATCTCAGGAGTAGGTTTCATGCTCGTTGAGCAAGTGGCCATTTGCAAAAATAGTTTTTGAGAATTTTTACTGAGGTTGGCTAATTTTCTCGAAAAATCATTCTATCTTTTCCAAAACTGGACCATTTCTTGGACCCCAAAAAGGAAAATTTTCAGTGCTCATAGCCTGACTTGCATGATTTCAAATCAAAAATTGAACTAGCATGTTAATCTAACTCTTATTTTGGTCAAATTTTTTTTTTTAGAAAGCAAAAATAAAAAATGGTCAAAATGATGAACTAGGGGCACAGTTGAGTCAGGCTTCCTGTCTTTTCCCTGTTGTCAATGCATTTTCCAAAAAAAAGGGCACTCTACCTGCTAGAAGAGGGCACAACTGAAGCTAGAAAGGGAAGAAAGCTCTCGTATCCTCCAAGCAGCAAGGTATCAAGCCAAGTGCGAAGCACGAACTGGAATGGATCAGGATATTCTACTCCCTCATCTAGACGGATCTGATCATGTCCAAACTCCCCAGCAGAGCATCGTCAACCGATGTCAGCTGCAGATTTGCTACACACCCAAATGTAGTGCAACCCCTCTGTGGGAAGAATTCACTAGCTGTGAGCGGAAGAAAGAGAATCGAGCAGAATGCTAGGGGCCCGAGCCTTCAACTTGCTGTTTATCCATCAACCACCCAAGGGAGGGATGAAAAATGAGAGATTTAAGAATAGAGAGATGTGCGATGAGAGGAAAAGTGAGAAAAGGGCCTTTTCAGAAAAAACTGAGCTTGAGGGCCGAGTGATGTGAGAATCACAAATAAGAAAGGGTGGGAAATATACCCGGTGAAACAGGCTCCCTATGCACGTCTGAGTGTCGTGTCTTTTTGTTTTATCTCGATTCTTGTTTTGGGTTGTTTCGAGTCTTACTTGATGTGTCTAGGTTGTGTGCCTTCATTCCCGTGTTGAGTTGTTTTGGTTGTGGTCAGTTGTAGGCTCAATACCTGGTCAAAAATTCATCTCTCAATTTCAAAAAAATAAAATCGTTTTGTGCTCCGAGTGCCGTGTCGTTCTCCACATTTGTGCAAAACAGAATTTGTTCTTTCATAAAACCGCAGGGTTCAACAAAGGTCATGTGAAAACAGTAGAACCAGGACCCATCTGAGGCTATGAAAGTTCCGGGCTACAAAGCAAAAGAAAAGAGGGAAAATGGAAGCATCTGAGTGCGTTTCACCTTCAGCAAATTCCGTGATTGTATTTTGGATGTACCTTTTCAAGCCTTGTCAATGCTCCGAAGTATGAGTGTGCCTCTACCTCAAGCGCAAGATCAAGCCTGCTTCAAAGTTATGCACCCTTCCACCTGCATTGTTGTGCATTCTTCCACTGGTATTGTCATACACACCATACTTGCATTTATTTGCATCTTGTGTTATCTTCTACCATTTATCCTTTTACGCTGAGCAGCGTTTGGGATCGTTGTCCTCCGGGACTATCTCAGGTTGCGTTGTGTACGCACCTGGGCGGTTGTTGTTTGGACCTCCTCTCACGATTTCAGCGTGGTTGAGTGTCCCGATCCTCTTCTCACGATTTGAGCGTGGTTAGAGTGTTTCTTTCCTTACGCGATTTCAGCGTGTTTGGAATTTATCTCAGGTTGTGTTGTGTACGCACCTGGGCGGTTGTTGTTTGGACCTCCTCTCACGATTTCAGCGTGGTTGAGTGTCCCGATCCTCTTCTCACGATTTCTGCGTGATTAGAGTTTGGTTCTTCCTCACACGATTTCAGCGTGTTTGGAATTTATCTCAGGTTGCGTTGTGTACGCACCTGGACGGTTGTTCGGACCTCTTCTCACGATTTTCAGCGTGGTTTGAGTGTCCCATTCCTTACGCGATTTCAGCGTGTTTGGAATTTATCTCAGGTTGCGTTGTGTACGCACCTGGGCGGTTGTTCGGACCTCTTCTCACGATTTCAGCGTGGTTTGAGTGTCCCGTTCCTCTTTTCACGATTTCAGCGTTGTTAGAGTTTGGTTCTTCCTTACGCGACTTCAGCGCGTTTGGAATTTATCCCAGGTTGCGTTGTGGACGCGCTGGGCGGGTTGTTTTTGTTAACCTCTTCTCGCGATTTTAGCGTGATTGGAGCCTCCCCTTCCTCACACGATTTCAACGTGTTTGGAATTTATCTTAGGTTGCGTGGAACGCGCTTCTGATTGATTTTCTTTGTTCTTCCTCCACTCACGAGTCCAGCGTGGTTGGAGTATGTCACCATGTTGCATCTATTGTACTCTCTGTTACATCGCATCTATTATCTATTGCATCACATCTATCACATCCATTGCATCATATCTGTTTTATTGTCCGGTCTAAGGAGACCTTAAATCCTGCATCATCATTCGCGCTGTTTTGCGCATCGTACTTGCATTTTTACTTGCATTCCATCGCACCGTCTTGTGCACTTTCCGGTCTAGGAGACCTTAAATCCTCTAAAGGTGCAATTCCTTTGGTGTTTGTCGTGCCCGAACGACTTCCGGTGGTCTGGTATAGCCACCTGCCTGTGTTAGCGGTGAGTTCCTAGGAGACCAACTGAGACGGTGGAAACTAAAGTTCGAATGGCTCATGCCTAGAACGCAAAGGTTCGGGATTTCCGAGACTAAAGTCTGGTTTAAATACCCAGGGGTATATCCTCGGCTTGAAATCTGTATGGCAGCCCCATAGATTGAGATAGCATGTGTATGCGCCTCAATTCTGGGTACTGAATCAACCTAGTCTGTCACCCTGTTGGAGAATAGGGAAAGCTGCGACCATAGTCAGGGAGAAAAGTAGTACCTGTGGTTCAATCAAGAAGAAGTGAAAGATCCCCAGCAGCATGAGGTAAGTCATTGCCAATTGCCCCTGTAAGGTACCTTCCCTTTCTAGTTGTTACATTACATTTTAGCCACTACATTACAGTGCATTGCATGAATCCCCAATCTTCAAACCGGCTTCGCTTTGCGTATAAGTCCAATCTACAAACCGGCTTTGCGTCAGCGTATAAGTCCAATCTACAAACAGGCTTCGCGTCAGCGTATAAGTCCAATCTACAAACCGGCTTCGCTTCGCGTCAGCGTATAAGTCCAATCTACAAACAGGCTTCGCGTCAGCGTATAAGTCCAATCTACAAACCGGCTTCGCTTTGCGTATAAGTCCAATCTACAAACCGGCTTCGCGTCAGCGTATAAGTCCAATCTACAAACAGGCTTCGTGCCAGCGTATAAGTCCAATCTACAAACCGGCTTTGCGTCAGCGTATAAGTCCAATCTACAAACCGGCTTCGCGTCAGCGTATAAGTCCAATCTACAAACAGGCTTCGTGTCAGCGTATAAGTCCAATCTACAAACCGGCTTTGCGTCAGCGTATAAGTCCAATCTACAAACCGGCTTCGCGTCAGCGTATAAGTCCAATCTACAAACAGGCTTCGCTTTGCGTATAAGTCCAATCTTCAACCGGCTTCGCGTCAGCGTATAAGTCCAATCTACAAACCGGCTTCGCTTTGCGTATAAGTCCAATCTTCAACAGGCTTCGTGTAATCTCCCTGCATATCATTTTGCATTTTGCCCCTGCCTACGGGCACACATATCTTTGTTTATCTTGTATGATTGTCTAAGTCTTCGGCCTTGTCAAAAATGGGTCGTCTCTAGGCTTTGACATTCACTCCCGTCACTTCCTGACTTTCGAGTTCTGTCAAAGAGGGGCAACTGTAGACACCCCATTTTTGACCGACGCTAAGACTCAGACGTCACCGATTGAGCGCTCGGTGATGTTGCATATTGTGCTCGTTCAGAAGTCTCAGAGTCGCGGCTGTGCGCCCTGCCTCCGGACTTCCGAACTCTCTTCTGTGCCTTGCCTCGGTTTGCGAACCAGACTCGGTTTTCTCTGTTTTCATTCCTGAGGGAAGGGAGTGGTCCTGTAGACTATCTCTCGGTGGCCGTGGGCTACATTTAGTGGCCGTAGGCCATTTTGCCCATTTCGGAGCCCGGTTCCCGGTTTTCGGAGTCGTCAGGCCGTGTGCCTCGGTTCGGGACCGCCCAACCATCTCCGATTTCTCCGGTTTTTGGCATGCATCTCATTTACTCCCTTTCGAGGGACACTGGGGGTCTCAGATACCCACTTCGTGGCCGAACGCCACTTTCGGTGCCTGCAGCCCATTTTCGGGACCCCGAACAGCGTGATTTGGGCCCCGAGCATTCATTTTGCATCGGTTTTTATTCAATTTTGGCAGGTACCTCTGTTTTAGCACCAGGAAGATCACTGGAGGGTGGGAGGCCAGCAATTGTCTCAAATAACCAGTTTCGCTCCTCCGGCGCCCGTTTTGCTCACTTCCGGGCTAATGTTGAACACCCTAGGGATATTTTCTTCGAGCCGAGACTACATATTTGTGATGAGGGGACATGGGAGGACCCTAAAAAGTGGTGGTCGGCCAGTAATTGTTATTTTCATTTTTGAGCCTCTCCTTCAAATGGATTGTTGTGTCTCCTGTTTCAGAGTTGCCAAATTCCAACCATGGGGTCTTGTTCTACACACCTGGGAGGACCCTAAAAATTGGTGGCCCGGCCAGTAATTGTTCACTTCATTTTTGGCCATGGCCGGCCAGCCATGGGGAGTGGCTGGCCGACCAGTGGGGTGGCCGGCCGGCCATCTTCAAGAAAAGCACCTGGCCGACCTGCTTCCTGCTTTTGACCACTTTACAGCTGTCCAGCTGTTTTTCCAAATATCTTCTTCCTCCGAGGGATATTTTGGGAGGGAAAGCTTCCATGCATTTCCCTTCCCTTTTACACCCCTTTTGGTCCATTTAAGGGGCTGAGGAGCTCCTTCTCTAGGGTTACAAAATTTTTCCTCAAGAGCTTATAGCCATTTGCCTCCATTTTCATCTCCAAAACCTTGAAAAAGTTTCAAGTCCCTAGCTCATTTGTTCATCAACACCAAGCACCACTATCACCATTCCATTTCCACCACTTGGAACTGATTTCCAGCAGCTAAAAAAGCAACAAATTCAAGCCAAGAAGCATCCAAAGCTTGATCTTCAAGGGTAAGTCTCAAATTCCCTTTTTCTAGCTTATTTTTGCTTCAATTTTCTACCCTATTTTCTCACTGTTTTGGGCTCCAACCTCTACTGATTTTAGGCTTATTTTGAGCCCCTCTACAACATTGTAGAAGAGCTCAACCTTATTTGGCACCTCTATGATACACCTCTTTCAATATCACTCTTTATGTCAATATTTTACATGCTTTGTTTGGCTTATGAGTGATCCATTTTTGAGCCTGATATAAACTGTGAGTGGGCCTATTTTGAGCCCCTCTTCAACATTGAAGAAGGGCTCAACCATGTTTGGCCTCTCTATCATGCACTTGCTTTGTAATTTTTCATATTTACCGTAAAATTGCATGGTTTATTTGGTCTATTTGAAGTCTGATTTTGAGCATGCCATAAACTGTTTTTAGGCTTATTTTGAGTCTCCCTACAACATTTTAGAAGGGCTCAAACTTGTTTGGTGCTTCCATGCATGACCTCTCTTTATAGCCCCTATTTGGTCCATTATCTTGCATGATTTTTTAGGCCTATCTTGCTTCTGTTTTCGGCCATCATCAGGTCTGTAAATAGTCTTAAAATGACCCACTCTTCATGTTTTGTTAAGGGTCTTAGGCTGTTTGGTGCATCCTTTTGATACTTCTCTTTATAGCCCTCTTTTGGCCCATATCTTGCATGCTATATTAAGCATATCTACATACTGTTTTTGGGGTCACCATAAGCTGTAAAAGTTCATATTTTTGGCCCATCCTCAGTGTTGTAGAACTGTAATTTTTAGTTTGATCATTGTATATACCACTTGTTTCATTGTTCCCCTATTTTCCCCCATTTTTACATGCCTTTTTTGCCATACGTGTGATTGTTGTTTGGCCATTCTTTGTACTGGAAAAATTCTAGTTTAGGGGCTGCCTAGCATCTTTCTTTACACTTCATATCCATATTGTGCATGTTTAGTATGGTTGTAGGCCATTTCGGGTGCTTAGCATAGCATTTCGGGCATCGGGTGTAATTTTGCTATAATTCGGGGGCTGTTTGTGCATCATTTTGCCTGCTGAAATTTACATTTTCCATATGCCATATGCCATATCTCATTTGTATACAATTTTCATGATTTATGTCATTGCCTCGGTTTGCGTGCCCGTGTGCACGCATTTCGAGGCACTTCTTTTTTTTATCCGACGGCCTCTTATGTGGGTGTGGCTGAGGTCCACTCATGTTAGTGTAAGCCCAATTTTCATTTCATGTCATTTCATGCCTTTATGTCATTGCCTCGGTTTGCGTGCCCGTGTGCACGTATTTCGAGGCACTTCTCTTTTTGTCTCACGGCATCTTATGTGAGTGCGGCTGAGCCTCTCTCATGTTAGTGTAAGCCCAATTTGCATTTTCATGCCATTTCATGCTTCTCTATCATTGCCTCGGTTTGCGTGCCCGTGTGCACGCATTTTGAGGCAGCTCATTTTCATCTCTCGGCCTCTTATGTGAGTGCGGCTGAGGCCCTCTCATGTTAGTGTAAGCCCAATTTGCATTCCGTATGCCATTTCATGCCTGTATGTCACCGCTTCGGTTTGCGTGCCCGTGTGCATGCATTTCGAGGCACTTCATTTTCATTCATCGGCCTCTTATGTGAGTGTAGCTGAGGCCCTCTCATGTTAGTATAAGCCCAATTTGCGTTGTGTACGTCATTGCATTCAGTATGCCATCGCCTCAGTTTGCGTGCCCGTGTGCACGCATTTCGAGGCACCCCATTTTAGCATCATTACATTCAGTATGCCGTCGCCTTGGTTTGCGTACCCGTGTGCACGCATTTCGAGGCACCTCATTTTAGCATCATTGCATCGTATATGCCATCGCCTCGGTTTGCGTGCCAGTGTGCACGCATTTCGAGGCACTTTGATTTTCATCCATCGGCCTCTTATGTGAGTGTGGCTGAGGCTCACTCATGTTAGTGTAAGTCCAATTGCCATTTTATGCCTTAGGATCATTTCCTCGGTTTGCGTGCCCGCGTGCACGCATTTCGAGGCATCTCATTTTCATAACATTGTGTATGTTAGGATTGCATATTAGTTGCATTTCATGCATATCATGCATATTGCATCGTGTTCGGGATAGGAGTTAGCCCGGGCACGGGAAACGAGGCACGTTTCGTACTCCGAGTGACGGAACGGGTCTCAATTCCCAAGTCACCGACACTCCAGATTACCCATGATGGAGTTAGGTTTTGTTGTAGTATTCATGTGCATTCACCCTATATTGAGTTGTGCAATCCGACTCCTCGGCCATCATGCATCGATATGCGTGATTGGTGGCACGAGGATCGAGGCATGCATATATTTGTGAAATACATTGCTATGCCCCTTTCCTGCTCTCTGTTGCAGCAAACGAAGAATCAGCAACTTTTCGAAGTCTGGCACGCATTTCGAGAAACATTGCAAACAGAGGCTAATCGGGACATCCCGGTGGATTTCCGCGCCAAGCAGCCCAAGCATGCATCATCCATCAGAAGCAAGGCAGCCCCTGGCTTGCATGCCAGTTTACAGCTTTCTTAGTTAATTTATAAATTAATTAGCAATCTGTATTTATTTATTATTTGGACTGTAATATTTCGGACTGTATTATTCTTTTATTTCGGACTGTATTATTTATTCGGACCCTCTGCGCGAAGGCAATATTGTAATAAGTGTGGGTGAGTGTGATGTATGTCTTCCAACCCCACGTCTTTCTTCCCTTTTATTTACCCGCTTACGATGGTTAAATATAGGGCATATTTCAATTAGCATACAGCATGATAGCATGTTTGCATTCATTCATCTGTTTTGCATGCACCGGGCTCGGCGCATCATACAAACTGCATTTGTATTTCAATTCCAAATTGAATACGTGTTAGTTGTAGCATTCCATGTGCCATATTTAGAATAGCCGAGCCTGCTATAGTTTGCATCTTTGCATGTGTTGCATTAGGCATTTCTGTATACTTAGGATCATACATGATTTCTAATGTAGTTTCTGTTTTGGCTTGGAGTACTAAGTAAGTTTTATGCTTTAGCATCCTTGCATGCGTTGTGAGTGTTGCCATGATAGCATGCTTGCCATGAGGCTATGTGCTTATGTGATATAACTGCCTTGAATGCCTGTGGGTGGAGGTTGAGTTATCTGAATTGGGACAATTCATCAAATGTTTGTTTTAAGCCCACTAGATAGTGGCAAAATCATGTTTTCTAAGCCCACCTGATGGTGGCAAATCCGCGTCTTAGCCTATTTGCGAGTAGCACCATCAAACCATTTTCAAACAAACAAACATGAAGTGTTTTGTTCCAATTTCAGGCGATTCAGTCTATACTTGTATGCTGTGCGCATCACATAGTAACCTAGGCTAATAACTGGAATAAGAACTCACAATGTTTTCAAAAACAGATATCATGGTTAGTAGAGGCCGGTCTTTGACCGGGCGAGCGGGGCTGCTCACGAAGTGACCTTCCCCAATCGTACCCAAGTTCCCGAGCCAACTTTGGTGATGACGGACACGTGGCCTTTGGCATCGAGTCAGGGTTTCCTAAATTTCCCAAAAATAAAATATTTAGGTGGCGACTCTGTATCTGGCGAAGCAGTCCATGTTTGGCACTTCTTTCAAAAAATCTGTTTTTCTCAAAACGATTTGCCAAGTTTGAACTCTTTGGTTCAAGATTAAGAACCGTGACATTTGAGTCCTTCGAACTGTAGTGACCCAATATCGAACCAGAACGGGGGAGAGGGGGACTCGCACTCCCTTTCCCCCGGGATGCGTTCGGGGACGTCTACATATGCTAAAGCGTTAAATACTTACATCGTACTCCGTGTCAAAACAATAAACTAGTTAGCAAACATGCATGCCCTAGTTCATGTTAAATGGCTAATGCAACACAGGCAGGGGTGTAATTTATAGTAGGCTCGGCTAACCCTAAAATGGCATGTGAAATGCAATCATTCGATGCACGTATTCAATTTGGGAATTGAAAATACAATGCAGTTTGTATGATGTACCGAGCCCGGTGCATGTCAACAAATGCATGGATGCACGCATGCATAGCATAAGGTATGCTAAAATAAACGTGCCCTAATCTACCATCGTAAGCAGGTAAATAAAAGGGAAGAAAGAAGCGGGGGTTGGAAGACATACACACCACTCACCCACACTTATTACAGATATGCCCTCGCTCGGAGGGACCGAATAAATAATACAAATAATTAACTACGCAAGCTAATTAAATATTACAAATAGCCTAATTAGTTGACAAACTAACTAAACTAAGAAAAACAGTAAACCGCCTCAAGAGGAGAGCCAAATGCAGCACGTGCTCGGGTCTTGCTCGGAATTGCACTGCCATGCCTAGACTGCCTCTGTTTTCCCTGCTCTGCCCTTCTGAAAGCTGCCAAAGTTTCAGGAATGCTTCCTTGGATATTGGGGATCACCACCGGCTGCACAGAATAGCCACCGGCTGCCATGTATGGCCATCGGCACAAAATTCTTCCATCGGCAGATAATTGACTGCCGGCCGGCACTTAATGAAGCCGATCGGCACTGAGTGTCTGCAGAACCTGTAACTCACAGCAGCAGAGGGCAAAATCTTGCATGGAAATACAATTCAAGCCATTTATGCGCCAAACACACTCCTTATCATGTTTGTGACTCAAAGGGGCGTGTGCCTCGATTCTCGGGCCACCAATCACGCATTTCCATGCATGATGGCCCAAAGAACCAAGTATGCAACTTTAATTTCAAATGCATGCAAACCAAACAAACCAAAAGCCCAATCCCTATCACCAAATCAAGGGACAAGGTATGCATGTGAGATGCAATGCAACCTAAGCATATTAGCTAGGGATGCAACATGAGCATGGCAATGTACTTATGCAAGCATGCAAGCAAACATGAAGTAAGCATGCAAGCAAACAAATGATGGTCTTAAACATGACTTAGGCAACTCTAAATAGGCCTAAGATCAGTGGCCAAAATGCTAAAATATGAGGGCCAAACACATATACACACATGCACATGCTAAGGCACACAACTTAGGCATTAAACAAGCAACTCTAAAGCACACTTTAAAGGGGCTAAGTATGGACAATAGGCATGCATTGTGAGCTTTAAAATCATGTTAAACATGGTACCAAACCAAGCAAGAAAATAGACTAAGCATGCAACAAATGGCCCAAGCATCCAAGGCAAGCCAAAGGAGACCTAAACCATGGCTAAGCCAACCAAGCCTCATAAGGCCAAGAAGGCTTAAAACAGGTCTAAGGCAGCCCTAGACCATACAAAAGGGACCTCCTAGATGGCATCTAAGTGGCTCTAGAGCAAGGCATACACAAGTGCTCTTTCAAGGAGCATACAACATATGCATTTAAGGCAACAAGGAGGCATGCAAGGCAATCAAACAAGCATGTCTAAGGGACTGAAATAGCATGCAAAATGGTTCCAAACCATTGAAAATAATACAAGTGATGCATGCTACACACTCATGCACTCAAGGCCAACAAGCCAAATATGCAAAGAGGCCATATGATACAAGCTAGGGTCGACCAAAACAACTATGGACAGACCTCATACATGGCAAAATAGGCACACAACCTTCATGAACCTAAGCCTAAAGCATGCTCAAATTAGGGCTAACAACCTAAGGCATGTTAAGGCAATATTAAGGCATTACAAGGCAACTATGCTAAGCATGCATAGGGGACCAAAACCAACACACAACATGATCATATTATGGCATAATAAGCATGAAATGCAGCCTAGACATGCTCAACACACACTCAAACATAGGCTCTCTCAAGAGGCCAAAACTTGTCCTTTTCAAGGGCATCAAGGAGAGGGGGTGGCCCTCTCCTTCTTGGGACTTCAAGGCATCACCTTTACCACTAAAATCTCTCAAGATTTCAGTGGTGAAGAGACCCAAACACCGAAATCCCGGATCTCAACAAAATAGGCACAAAACAAGGGCCTTACAAGGCCTAAGGGTGGTCAAACTTCCCCAAAGCACAAAACACCCTTAATAAACTATCAAGAGGACTAAAAAATAGAACTTTTTTGTGTTAAACACCAAGCACAAAAATAGTTCAAAGATAGGTAAAAATGGATTGCAAGAATGGGGAATATAAAGCAAGTTTCTCACCCTTGTTGACCTTCTTCACAAGTGTTGATGTTGTTGCTTCCTTGGGCTCAAATCCAGCCAAGAACACCAAGAACAACCTCTTGGAACTTCAGTAGCCAAGGGAAGGTGAAACACTAGGTGTTGATGTGCAATAGTGAGACACAAACACCTAGTGTACAAACAAGAGAGCAAAAGAGAGATAGGATAGATACACAAATTCTAACCTAGAACCAGAGCTTCTTTGAGGTCTTTTCTCTCTAAAAATGTCTAACTCTCCAACCCTTGAGCCAAAAGGAGGAAGCCCCCTCTTGTAGGCAACCAAACTTACAAGTTAAGCCAACCAAGGGGTTCATCCCTCCATACACGTGTATGGAGGGGAAGCAAGTGCTATACAGCTGCTTCAAAATATCTCAAAAAGCAACTGAACAGTAGCCGGCAAGGCAAAAATGTCATTTTGCCAAAAAAGAGTGCCGACCGGCAACAAATAGTGCCGACCGACAATATACATTGCCGGTGGCAACACAAAACCAGCCGGTGGCCTCTAGCCACTGCCGGTGGTGCAAGGGGATGTCTCACAAGGCATCCTCTGCCTTTCCAAGGCAAAACACAAGTGTTTGGTGCAAAACCAAACACAAAACGGTCGAGTTCGGAGGTCCTGAGGCAAGGCACGTGGCCGAGGCCTCCGGGAGCTCCAAACGAACACAAACATGGATGATCACCGGGTGTTCAAACGGTGACGTCCAGGTCTTGAGGATGGTCAAAAATGGGGTGTCTACAGTTTGACGCTCGAGTGTCAAGTCTTCCGCTCGAGCGGACTGCACGTATATCAGATCGCGAAAATTACTTTTTTCATCACTTTTTCATATCTTTTCATTCTCAACCCTAAAGTTGAGAGGCTCTCTCTCTAAAACTCACATTCTCTCTACATTTTCGCTTAGATCTAGTGATCTCTCCACCCTACTCCCTTTGATAAAAAGGTAAAGCTTTTCAATATCTTCACTTTAATCTAACTAGAGTTGGATTTCGACATCTTTGAGGGTTTCTCTCTTGCTTGACTCATCTTTTCTCTTTGAGGTAAGGATTTTCTACACTTTGTTATGATTTTTAACTTAGTTATTTGTGGTTGTGTAACAATGGTGGGATTTGAGAGCATTTTGAGCCAAAACCTAGGGTTTGGGTGAAATATGAAAGAGGGCTTTTTGGTGGAAATGAAATAAATGAACATAGGGTTTGAAAATGAAGTCATGTTATGTCAAAATGGGTGATTTTGGTATTTGGAATGGTATTTTGAAAAGAGGGATTTTTGCCCTAAATTGATTATCATATCTATTTTGTATAAATAGTTGAGATTGCTTTTGCAAATATGGAATTGAGTGAGTATAGAAATAGATGGTGGAATTTAGTATATAATGCTTCACACCTTTGGAAATTTTGGATAAATTATCTGTCTTGAGATTTTATATCTGTTTAAAAATATCTGTATTGGGTTATCGGTGGAGGATAGCTTTGCTTGTTGCAGAAATTTCATGTGGATTAGGTGAATTGAAACTAGTCCATGGTTGATTATCATTGAATATGATCATGTTGTAAATACATTGCATATGTATGATTATTTAGGAGGAGAAAGGGGATGTACTCCATATGTGTGATTATGTGTTTAAATACATTGCATATGTATGATTGTTTGGGTGGAGAAAGGAGATGAACTCCATTGTGTGGGAGGAGAAAGAGGATAGACTCCATTATAATTAAGTTGGCCGGAGTGTCTTGGGTAAAACTCCCAAAATTTATACATAGGTGCCGATCCCGCAAACGAAATATTTGTAAAATGGCAGTTTGAAGTGTTTGTGTATTGATTATGTGATTGTTGAACCATTGAGTTTTAGTCTTATTTGGGTTATTGGAAAATAATGAAGTGGGCTCATGTATTGAAATGGATTGAAGGAAAATGAAATGAAATGTGAGCGTGGTGTTCTTGACTATATAAAGATGTGAATGTTCTATCCTTAGCATTGTATATGTACATTGCACTTATATCTTTGTTAAACTTCATATATTGTGTTAGATTATTCCTATTGGACTGTGACTCACCCTATTTGGGAAAAACATTTTCAAGAAATGATGGCATGCCTCCATCAATGCAATAACATTGAAGGGACTTTTGGGAAGCAAGAGCTTCTTTATTTTGACTATGTATTTTTGTATAGCCAAGGGCTTTATTTGTAAGAACTAGTCTCATTTTGTTGTAACCAAGTCAAGGCTTGGAAAGATATAAGCCAATAGGGCATTTATTTATGTTAAACTCTTTTGTATCATTAACCTTATGTAATGAAAGGACTATTCACTCTAATTTATGTAGCTATTTACAAATGCTTTGAGTTGCATCTATTGTATTATTTTTTGGGGGCGTTACATACACCACATGTATTGTTTATTTTTTCCCCTTTCTACCTACGTGTAGTTCCCCTTTTATTTTAGGGTTAAAAAAGTTAAAAAAAAAAAAAAAGAAAAAAAAAGGTAACAATGTTGATGTTTGTTTTTTTTTTTTAGGAATCGCAATTCGTGCGTAGAAAACATGGGGTGCAACTAATGGGTACCAATGAGGGGAAGACCTTTATGTAACTGTGGTGATGGGGTTTGGAAATCCCCTTTGGCCTAAGTAGACTTTCTTATCCACGAATTGGTACTTGAAATGATGATGTATACTCCGGTCGGGGGTGCCGGAATTAATACTCTGCCAAACAAGTTAATATTCTCTTGAGTTTTTCTTCTATCACAAGTTATCATTCTTTCCTGTTTGGCTGATGGTCCTCATCTTTTATATTGCTCTTTAGGGGCCCACTTTCTATTATGGGTTCTCTGCCCTCAGAGTTGGACCCTAGCCGTTCCAGAGGATCTATGGACTATTCGGCCCTACAGGTAGGTTCTAGTCAGCCAGGGCCCTGATCATCACTGCATATTCGACGATTTTGAGGATAAAGCCCAATCTGGGCCGACTTAAACTTGGCCCCCACAATTGCCCCCCAGACATCCGAGTAGGTTCATTCCGGTTGGCATGTTTGGTTAACATTCACCTTGAACACCATGTCAAAAAACTTTCAAAAGTCAGAAATACGGCGGTTGCACTCTTTTTGGAACTGATTCGCCAAAATAGGCGTGATATTTTAATGATTATAGTTTTCACCCCTTCGTATTTGACAGTCATTTAATGTTCAATTTGAAAACCAACCCTCCGTATATTCTTGAATAAAAAAGGCTCTCAACCTACTTTGCCATTCTTTACACCAACCTCCTTCAGGACTTCTGCACTTCTGTATTTCCGCTCTCCATCATTCATCTTCTTCTTTGACCTGTAAGTTCCACTTTCTCTTCTTATTTTGTCTTCTTATTCTGCTCTCATTCCAGTCCCTTACGTGTTTTGTTTTTTCTTTAGTACATATTTTGTTTGTATTCCATTTTAAATGGTGAGGCATTTGAATGCCCTTCTCTCAGAGGAGCAAATCATAGCCTTCCGTCATCATTTTTCCATCCCAAATGACGTCCACCTATCCCTTGGTGCGGACAGTGTGGTAGACATGGAAATGGCTAACACAAACACTAGTAACTTCCCTCTTTTGGCCATTGCTGAGGGTGGAGTTCGATTCTCCATCCATCCTCTTCTTAGGACAGTCATATGCTATTGGAGATTAATTCCCTCCCCGCCTAACGTGAAATTCAACCGAATAATCATGGGCATTGTAGAATTGAATTGCCGACTAGGTCTTAACCTAAGAATCCTAGCTATTCGGCACTGCTACATTATAGCGAAATCAACCAGTTGGCAAGGCCATTACTTTTTGAGAGCCAAAGATGTTGACCATCACTTGGTAACCGTGCTCGCCAGCTCTAGCAAAAGGGTTGACAATGTCATGGTCACTGTCCGAGATAATTGGGAATTCGGTGAGGGGGAAATTTGCCAAGACCCATTGCCAAGGCAAAAAGGTGAACCAGGTGGCAGACTAGAATTGTTAGCATGACTTAAAATGAATAGCTTATTCGAGTCAAATATTGGGTGCTAATCATTTGTTTGTCTTGCAGGAAATGACTTGAAAAGGGCACTGACCTCGGCAGACAAAGCCGTTTTGGGGCAAGTCAAGGCCATCCTTAATTATAAAGGTCGTGCAAATCTTTAAGGACAAGGGCACGCAACCCATATTTTGCTGAGATACGACCCAACCTACTCCACTTTCCTGGCCGCAGCTCACTGCCCTTACGTTCCGTAGCTATAAAAGTCTAAGGGATATTGGTATTGAGGGTTTCAACGTCGGTGAAGAGGTCGGCGAAGACTAGCAGTTAGAGGGTCGTGCAGAGGATTAGGAACTTAATAGAGAAATTGAATTGGCATTTGAGCACATCAGCCCCGACCATTGCACCAATCACCCCTCTACCTCTGGTAGAGTAGATTCATCTGCTCCAGAAGATGAGATTTTCACAGGATTAGAAAATCTTCCTGGGGCTGAATTCGAAGCCGAAGAGATGGGCGGGGAATCACTTGACCAGTACACCAGACGATGAAATGTAGAGAAAATGGCGGCTAGGAGGCAAGTCGGCGGGGCTAAGGGGAGCCTAGTAACACTGACATGCGATGTTCCTCAAAAGAAAATGGCTCGCAAAACGATAGTCCCCGAATTGGCTCCTAAAGAGAGTGAGACACAAGTCTTGGGGGCCGATCTGATAGAACAAAAGCCACCTACCAAGGTTATGACCGAGTTGGTGGATGCGCCGATTGAGAAATGGCCAAGGGTGGAGATGCCGTCCATCGACAATGATGTATCTAAGGCATTCGTCATTCAACTACGAATGAAGAATGCGCCGGTACTAACCGGTGGGTTGGCCATCAAAGATCTCATCGTGGCCCTAAGTGTCAAGCCCCAAAATCGCCCCTAAAAGTTTGGGCATGACCAATACAGAAACGGACATATAACCTGGTATATATAACATACGGGGCCTTATCGGAAGCATAAAATACAAACAAATAAACTCCATTGAGCTACTTCTACATGCCAGGATCTCATTCATCACATGCATTATAGTGGGTAGATAAATTCCAAACTATATCCCGGAGCATACGCATACACATTTATAGTCCCTGCCCTATGATTGGGCGTATACAAAAATAAACATGAAAGTTATATACATCAACCTTAGATGGACACTCAAAAAGCAAGCTACATCTTAACAACTTAACGAGATAAGTACAGTGCCTGGACATATGAGGGCTGACACAAGAAGGCGGACATCTTGGCTAGGACTGACCACCTGATTGGTGACCTACAGAAATAGACATAACAGAGAGTGAGCCGGGCTCAGTGAATAGTAATACATAAATAAAATGACACTTAACTTGAAACATAATACATATTAATGCATATAAGAATGCAGAGTTCATATAGTTACTCTGAATCTGTGCTAAGTACATGACGGCCTCAGGCCCAATCCTGTAACATAAACATCATAAACATAATGGCTATAAGCTCTTAATCCTGCAACATAAACATCATAAATATAATGGCTATAAGCTCTTAATCATGCAACATAAACATCATAAATATAATGGCTATAAGCTCTTGAAACGTGGTGGCACGATGTGATGCCCCGATTCTAAACCAAAGGTTGCAGAAGGGAAAGTCACTAGTGAGTCCTATGATCAATAATCAAGTAAGATCCCAGATCGCCAGAGGAGTCAAAATAGCCTCCCTTCTAAGTCCAGCTTTCTTAGGCAGCGCACTGCCTTTTTGACAGATCTTACAAGGCATTGACACAAGGTCTCATAAGGAACGTTTAGGTTCATACATAGGATATAAATACATAATAACCACAATATACTTGCTTCAAGAGATTGTTCAATTACATTATATCCCCAAAAGAAAGTTTTAAGCTTCATATGAGTCTTACAAAATTATCAAAAAAAAACTTCTAATATTCTAGGATAGCCAAAAGTCTTCAAAGGTTTCCAGCTCGTCGTCTTCCGCTACGAGTTCCGCTTCGTCACCTGGCATGATACGCCGTGAGCTTTGAATGCCCAGTAAACACACACATACCCCACCCCTTTTTTTTTTCCAGTCCAATACACAATCACATTTATAGAACCAAGTAGTAAAGCATGATACTCCAATAAACAAATAAATGCATTAAGAGTTGAGTCAGATATTAGTAACTAGAAATCCCCCAAAGAGATTCCGTCCTCCCGACCACAAGAATCGGACGCGGATTATTCGGTATGCCCCCTCTTTTGCTTCTTTGTTGCAGAACTAACCTCGGATGCCTACCAACGGTTATATACCGGGTAGCGCCAACCGCAGGACCTCAAAAGAGACAGTAAAAATAGGGCCTTGCCCGAATCCCTCCTTACACCAAACCACCTAGGGTCCGAATACAACCGCTCCGTTCAAGGGTCCCGAAAACCACTTGTGCAAGATTTAACCTCGAATAGGGAACACATCCCAACAAATCATATATCACATATTATCATCTTTTCATAACTCAAGTGTTCGAAAACCCAATACCCACCCAATTAGGTTTCCCGTTGAATTAAGCGTTTTAAGTCAAGGTTAGTCCAACTAAACAACATAATAATATCCACATAAGCATGCATCCTCAAGATAAGAAAGATAAATAACATAACATGCACATACAAAATCTTGCCAAGATATGATCATAAGCCATTAAACATTTTCATGAATACAAGGGCACAAAACATCCATACATAACAAATTTCCAGATTTAACATCACATGAAGATTAATACGAAAGGACTACTTTAGATCATCCACCGAACTCGGTCTTCCTATAGTTCGTAGAGAATTTGATCTAGTTTCTAGAACATTTTTCAGAAATGGGTTTGCTTGTCTAGTTTTTAAGTTATTTAGAAAATAGTCCAGCGCTGTCCAGAATCTGTCCAGATCCGTCGACCGTTACGAAAACTTAATTTTCTTTCAAACCGCTTAATGTTTTTTGATGAAAACAATTTTAGTTGAAAGATAACTCCTTAAGGAAGGTTTTGACATAAAATAGAGGTTCAGAATATTTTTGTACATTATTCTGGAAATTTTGAAAGTTGACTGAAAAAAACAGGTTTTAAGGTAGGATGCCCAAAACAAGGAAATTTATAAAAAGGGGATTCCACCATGGGAAAGTTTCATTTCTTTTGTGAACAAAATATGCTAACTATCACATGTTTAACTCAGAAAATTTGTTTGAAAGAGTACCCATGAAAAGTTGAGAGATGTGTACAAAAGAAGATGGTTTTGTGCCAAAATGGGTAAAATACATGAGAGATGGAAACAATACTCAAATCTTAGTATTTTCAACATAGGAACTTGATAATAACAGATCTGAAACTTTATTTAGAATCTTTAAAAACATGCATTAGAAAAGGAAATGAAGATAGGGTTGTGTTGGTGGCTTACCCTCCAAGCTTTGCACAAGAAACTCTCCTTTCTTCCTCCTTCTTCTCCTCTAGATTTCTCTTCCTTGCTCTCTCTCTCTAACCAAAATGTGTGTGAGTGAGTGTGTTGTGTGTATGTTTGCAAGCTAGGGAGGGTGTGGTATATATATAGGCAAATTTGGGGTAAAAGGACATAAAAGCCCTTTAGTTGGAATTTGAAAGGACAAGTTAGGATTTTGCTTGAATTCTAAAGGAATGGAAGGGACTTAGGAGGTGTGTTCCACCAATTCTTGGATTTTGCATCCTAGGTAGGTCACTAGGTTGTATTTTTCCTAGAATCTCATGATGGTGTGTCTTGGAAATAGATTTCTCACCTCCTCCAAGGAAGGGCTAGCCATAGGGATGTGAAGAGACTAATTTTTTTTAATTATTTTAAGTTCTAGGCACATTCTCCTAGGTGTATATGTATATATATAGCAAGATTGATGGCATACCAAGGTATAAGATATGAGTATATTTTTTTTTTTAAATGAGGGCTTGAAGTTAAATACATATAACCTAGGTAGAATTGAATTAAGTTAGGGAACCTAATCTGGTTAGTGAAATTTATGTTTTGATAAAAATAAAAATAGCAATTGCTAACTAACAAAATTCGAATTAATTTAAGTAAACGAGGGGCTAAAATAAATAAATAAATATAATTCAACAGTAGAGTCTTAAAAGTAAATACATATTTCAGGGGCCTTACACATGAGACCCTTGAAACATATGGCACAAGGCCCTTGGAACATGGTGGCTATAAGCCCTTGAAACTTGTGGCATAAAGCCCTTGTACATATGGCACTAAGGCCCTTGAAAGGTTGGCATAAAGCCCTTGAAATTGGCATGAAGCCCCTGAAAGTTGGCATTAAGCCCTTGAAAGTGGCATGAAGCCCTTGAAATTGGCATGAAGCCCTTGAAAGTTGGCATAAAGCCCTTGAAATTGGCATGAAGCCCTTGAAAGTTGGCATTAAGCCCTTGAAAGTGGCATGAAGCCCTTGAAAACACATTTAACCTTGAAGCATACTTAAACTTGTAACATATACTTGAAACATACCTGAAACATACTTAAGCTCATAACATACTTGAAGCATACCTAAAATATACTTGAACTTGTAATATACTTAAAACCATACTTGAAACATACTTGAACTATACTTGAAACCATACTTGAAACATTCTTGAAACCATAATTGAAACATACTTGAAACCATACTTAGAATATACTTGACAAAGAAGGAATAATTCACATCCTCATAAGGTCACATAATAACGTTAAACTGTTATACCTATGTCGTGGTTCCTGAATCACGAATGTACATCATTTCTCTTTATTCATTAAGAAATGACGTGGTTTACTTGATCTATTAATCTGTAGCATATAGAAGCATACATCTTTATTTGATCGTTCATATATGTTATCATAGTTGACTTAAGTCTAACAGGACATTCCTGATAATCATTAACGAGAGGTAAACACATTTTGCAGATTGTACAATTTTAAAGATAAGTGAATACCATGATTCCTTGGTGCTTATACGTCCGCTTTTCTCGTCATGAATCATTATAGCTATCTTGCAAAGAATAGAATGTTAGTATTCTTTGTCAACCTTAATTAGAATGTACTGCTCGATAAAGCCTCTAGACTTTTCACTCCATATATTGTTAACATAATTACTTGCAAGGAACATAATGTTATCGATCAGAATCATTAACGATAATTGAACGTACGGCTACTGTACTACTACTCACAAGTACTACAACGGCGTGATTGTCCCTCTTGGAGTGTGCCCTTAAGCTTGAAAAATTCCAAAGATCCTCCTAACTTAATCTCAATTCCCTTCCTTGATGCCTTGCCTTTGTTTTTCTTTTCTCCTCTTTCGTTTCTTCTCTCCAGGAAATATCTCAAATCTTTGATGAAGCTTAAGAGGACTTAGTCTTATAAACATTTATATATAAAGGCATATAAGACAAATTTTAATCGTTTAATCATTCCGAAATTGAAATCTCATAAACATGCTTAATATTACTTAAAAATTATGCTGATCACAAATATATAATCAATTTCAGATAATTAAGCCGTTAAGGCTTCCAATTTCTAATTCAAACATGTTGATGGTAACAGATAGTTTTCCTGTGAAATAGATAGACATCTATAAACATGGATTTCACTCACTTAACCGTAATTTTTCGTGGAATTTTACAATAAGCATTTAAAAGCATAAGTCAAGGATTGAAAATATATCAGAAATCATGTGCGAGGGTCGGGTTATTACACTAAGTGTGGCTTCAGCGCTTTCTTTGCCAACAGACAAGGTAACTTTCTGTGCCGAACCAGATGTGATCTCGATTGCTTTGGTAGTGTAGTCGGCTATATTGGTAAGTTGCAAAAATACCATAAATTTCCCAAAAGCTGAAATTTCCATTACTACTCAAGCTAACATGTTTTGACTTCATTGATTTGTCAGGTGGCGGGAAGGATTGCCGAGATTGGCCGTCTTCATTATGACGTCATAGAGTGATTCGGCATCCTTGAAGGCTGGTTAGAATAAGAGCAAAGCAAGGCTGTTGCTGCAATTGTATAGTTATCTGCGGCGACGGCGAAGGCCAAAGAAGAACAGGCTGAGGGCAGCTGCTGCTCAGGAGAAAGCTCAACACGCCGACCTGCTCCGAAGGGCTGCTGAAGAGAGGGCAAACTTGATAGACGGCTTTCTAAAGTCGGCTCAAGAAGCACTCTCAAAACTGAATGCCAATCTTAAAGAGGAGATAAAGGTGATGGAGCTTGTGGAGGCAAACGCGGCTAAAGCCTTTGAAGCCGACGAGCTAAAAGCCAAGGAGTTGTACGCTTCAAGAATCGAGGCTTCAAGCATGGATGGCTCAAAGCTTTGGCAGCCGCCAAGGTGACTCTCGATCAGTCAGTTCCCTATGAGCAATTAGAAGTCGAACCGCTAGAATCAGATTCAGAGGGTTTGGACTTTTGATCTGCCATTTTTGTAATAGATAATTTCCTCTGCCTTTGTTTTGTTAGCTTTTGTTTCCTTTGCCTTTTTTTTTTTTTGTAATAAATAGTTTCCTCTGCCTTTGTTTTGTTAGCGTTTGTTAGCACTTTATTTTAGACTTAGGCCATTTTCATGTATAAAGTAAATGTACTAATGTAGTTTATTAATGAAAATGCCCGTTTTGTGAATGAATGTGAATGTTTAAGCATTGAGAAACTTAAATGTGCCGTATCACCATAAAAATAAAAACACGAAAGAAATGGTTGCAGAGCTGATTAGATTAATAAATCTAGAAGCCATATAGATTAATAAATCTGCCCTAGCCCTAGTTGAGCACTGAGCATAACCGCATATATGGACAAAGCATGTTCATGGAGTCAGGTGGGACATTGTACTAATTCGGTGAAATGTTTGAAGAGAAGCCGAATAGATTAATAAATCTACCCTTCATAGTCACCGAATACATAGACGAAGCATGTTCATCAGGTCAGGTGGGGCATTGTACTAATTCGGCGAAATGTCTGAAGAGAAGCTGAATAGATTAATAAATCTGCCCTTGCCCCAGTTGATCATTGAGCATAACCGCCAAATACATGGACGAAGTGTGTTCATGGGGTTAGGTGGGGCATTGTACTAATACGGCGAAATGTTTGAAGAGAAGCCGAATATATTAATAAATCTGCCCTTGCCCCAATTGATTACTGAACATAACCACCGAATACATGAGAAGACGGCAGCAACCGTAGGCGCTTCGTAATTGCTACAACCTCAATTAATAAGTTGGGTGGCCAAGCGTGTGTAGGGCTTGTGACCTCTTTAAATGGAAGTTGCTCAGACCTAATTGAATATAAAAGGGAAAAAAGTACTGCATCGACTTGAGAAAAATTCATATGTCCAGCAGAGTATTCTTCAACATCAGAGGAAAAGGAAAGACGTTAGCTGAACTGGACACAGAAATGAACTATGAAATTGGTGGTGAAGCCTCTCGAATGGGTAAAATGGCGTCAAAGGGGTGAGAGAGGCATCGGTCCCCCCCCCTCGTCGAAGTAGGTCCCCCAAAGGGGGCGAAATGGAAAAATCACCAAGAAGGGGAGTGCAGCAACGAGGAAACTCAAGAACTAGGAGTGCACCTGCTTCAACGTGGAACAAACCAAGCAGACCACTGAGCTTGTTAAGTTTTTCGGTGTTTAATGGGAACAAGCCAATGACCGAGGTAGACTCAATTATTCGGGATTCGATCGTGGCAGTCAAGTTTACTCAGCAAATGTTTCCACCCGAAGTACAACAATCAATGATTGGACAAGGTGAGTATGAAATTTTTAGAGAGGGCATTCATAGAGCGGTCAGGGGACTCTATTGAAATGCGCGTTCAACTTGTGAAAAGATAAATTGAACAGAAAGACGGGTGTATTTTGGACTTAAAGCGCTACGCAGAAAAGGCTGAAAGTGAACTGAGAAAAGCCAAAGCCACCGAGACTCAATTGATGGGTGCAACAAACCCGGTTGTAATAGACAGAGTAAACTAGCGCTTGCTTGATCATGCCATAACTGATCGGGATACGACAAACATGTTCGCAAAAGAAGCGATTAGAACATGGGTCTATAAAGAAGGTTTTTTTGTCGGCCGAAAGATCAGGATTGAGAAGACTAAAGAAAAGTTGGCAGATGACGTTTGTCGATACGGGAACCATGGTTTTAAGCCGGATGGACCAAGGCTTTGCAAGCCGCTGATATCGACTTAGTGTCACCGTTGTGCCGAAGCTACAAGTTTCCCTTCGAAGCCTATGATGCCGAGAAGAGTGATGATGAAAGAGAAGGTCTTAATCCAGAGAAAGCCTAAATAATTAGAAAAACTTGTATTGTACTTTCTATTTTGGCGGGATCCATGTATTTGTCTTTGTAGCAAGATTTGTAGCTAAAAACTATGTATTGTTCGAAATAAATATGCACTGTGTTTGTTTACTTGTAGTAATTTGATTACTAAATTTCATCGATTTCACGAAATCTGAATCCTTAGATTGATTCGGCCACCCGTGCGTAGCACGAAGGGTTCTCTAAATTCGAAGGCTTACTCAGCCAATCGTGCCGAGCACGAGAGACGCTCTGAATTTGGAGTCTTTGTACTAACCAAATGTGATCAAACACAAAGGGCACTCCGAATTTGGAGGCTTATTCGGCCAATCGTACCGAACACGAGGTGCACTCCGAATTTGGAGGCTGTGTAATAGCCAAACATGATCAAGCACAAAAGGCACTTCGAATTTGAAGGCTTATTTGACTAATTATGCCAAGCACGAGGGGTGCTTTGAATTCGAAGGCTTTGTAATGGCCAAATGTAATTAAACACGAAGGGTACTCTGAATTCAGAGGCTTGTTCAGCCAATTGTGCCAAGCATGAGGGGTGCTCCGAATTTGGAGTCTTTGTAATAGCCAAACGTGATCAAGCATGAAGGGCGCTCTGAATTCGGAGGCTTATTCAGCCAATCCTACCAAACATGAGGGGCGCTCCGAATTCGAAGGCTTTTATTAGGTGGCAAATTAAAACAAGAAGTTAACGGGAAAGGCATATTGTATTGCTAAGAAATCATATAGATGTTTACTTGCTTGGACAATAGCAAAAACAAAAGTGGACTAGCATATCATAAAAGTTAGTTCAATGATAAAATTTACGCAAGCGGGTCGAATTCCAAGGTCGTGGTAAACCCCTGCCAGCCATGTCTGAGAGGCGATATGTTTTCGTGGTGGCGATCGAGTCAATCTTGTAAGGGCCGTCCCAGTTGGGGCCTACTTTTCCATCTACTGGGTTTTTAGTAGCAGAGAGCACTTTCTTGAGTACCAATTCCCCAGGGGCATAACCGTGCAACTGTTCGTGTTGGTTATATGACTTGGCGAGCTGCTACTGACATCGCGTCATGCGTGCAAGAGTTCGATCTCAGTGCTCCTTAATCAAATTCAGATCTAAGGACAACATCATGTCGTTATGCCTTGTGTCAAAAGCCTTTGATTTCAGAGTGGGCAGGCCGATCTCAAGAGGGATGATAGCTCTATCCCAAAGCACAAGGCGAACGGCGTTTCTCTAGTGGATTGCCTCGGAGTGGTACAGTGAGCCCACAATACACTAGTAACTCTTCAACCCGCTTGCCTTTGGCCTTCTCTAATCTTTTCTTGATTCCATCCATGATAACTTTATTAGAGGCCTCGGCCTGACCGTTGCTTTGTGGGTACGCTGGTGAGGAAAAATACGGCTAGATACTGTATGTATTACATAACTCCAGATAGACGCCACAATCGAATTGGGTGCCATTGTCCGATACAAGTGTTCTTGGTATGCCGAATCGAGTTATAATGTTCTTCCACACAAAGCGTTTAACATGCCAGTGATTCTGCTTCGACCCACTTCATGAAATAGTTTGTTGCAACGATCAAGAAGCGTTTGTTTCTTGGAGCTCGCGGTAATGGTCCAATGATGTCAAGGGCCCATTGAGCTAACGACAAAGGACTAGTAACGAAATTTAGTTCTTCAGCAGGCAGGTGAGTTAATAGGGAGAACTTTTGGCATTGTTCATACTTCTTTACGTAATTTCATTCTTTAGCAGGCAGGTGAGTTAATAGGGAGAACTTTTGGCATTGTTCATACTTCTTTACGTAGTTCTCGGCATTAGTTAGCATTCAGCCAATAATATCCCTGGATTACGGCTCAGTGCGCCAATGTGTGACCTCTAGAGTGGGCACTACAACTACCTTCATGTATTTTAGCCAAGAAGTCTTCAACTCTATTTGGGTGAACACATTACAGATATGGCCCTGAGAGAGACTTTTTGTAAAGCTTTCCCTGGGGATCCAGGCAATATCAAAGGGCTTTATTCCACAGTATGTGATCTTCTTTCTTATCTGTTGGTAGCTGTTCTGAGGAGAGAAATGCATTAATAGGGTCTATCCAACTCGGTCCTAAATTAACGATGTTAACTTGAATTGGTTCGGAAGAAGTGATACTCAGTTCTGGAATGAATCCTATTTCAATGGTTCGTTTGAGTTCTGAGTTAATGGCATAAGCTAGGCAAGCAAGAGCATCTGCATGTGTGTTCTGATCCCAGGTTATCGATTCAGCTCGTGGTGGTCGAACTTTGTGAGTAAGGAATTTGCCGTTTTCATATAGTCTGTTATTCGGTCGTTCTTAGCCACATAGTCCCCTTTCAGCTGGTTGATGACTAATTTTGAGTCACAGAAAATCTGCAGCCGCCAAGCACCAAAGTGAAGGGCGTTACGAAGGCCAGTTAGCAATGCTTCATATTCGGCCTCGTTATTTGACGCATCGAAACCCAGTTTGACTGCCTGCTCGATTATTGCCCCTTCGAGGGTCATGATTACTACACCTGTCTCGTTACCACGTTGGTTGGATGATCCATCACAATACAATTTCCAAATGTCTCTAACATATATTCTCCAGTCTGGTTGAGGTTGAGAGGAGAGTTAATCGGACTTGAAGTCAGCATGACACCTTGTAAACTCGACTACAAAGTCAGCCAGCACCTGCCCTTTGATGACCATTATGGGAAAAACTGAATGTCATACTGACCGAGTTCTAAAGCCCATTTAGAGACTCACCCCGATGCTTCCGCACTACGAGGTGCTGCTCGGAGAGGGTAGTCCATTAGTAGCCTTATGGTATGAGCTTGGAAATAGTGCATCAGCTTTCTGGCAGCCACTACAAAAGCCAAGATGTGCTTTTCCAATGGTAGGTATCGTGTCTTAGCGTCAACTATTGCCTTGTTTACATAGTAGATTGGTCGCTGCTCCCCAAGTTCTTTTTTTAATAACACAACGTTGACCGTTTGATTGGATACCGCTATATACAAGATGAATGGATCACGTAGTGATGGGGTTGCCAAGAGTGGCACTGAACAGAGATAAGTTTTCAAGCCATCCAACGCAGCCTAGCACTCGGGGGTCCATTGAAATTCTTTGCCCTGCCAAAGTGCATGAAAGAATGGTCGACAACGATATGACGAACTGCTGATAAACCTATTGAGAATGACGTCCATTCCCATCAACTTCTGAACTTCTTTGGCCAACTGAGGGGAGCCGAGTTCTATAGTTTCCATGATCTACCTCGGGTTGGCCTCTATTCCGCAATGGTTTACAATATAGCGAGAAACTTGCCAGATCCGATGCCGAATGCACATTTTGAGACATTTAGTTTCATTTTGTACTTTTGGAGAATGTCGAAGGTCGCAGCTAAGTTGGCTAGATGAGCATGTTTTTCCTTGGATTTCACCACCATATCGTCAATGTATACTTCCATAGTGTGGCCGAGCTATTCTTTAAACATAGTGGTGACCAGCCTCTGGTACGTTGCTCCTACATTCTTCAGTCCGAACGTAATAGGTTCCCCGTGGGGTGAGGAATGCGGTCTTTTTCTAGTCCTCCGGATGCATGTCAATTTTGTGGTAACCTCAATAAGCATCCAAGAAACTCCTGTGTTAGTGGTGCACAATTGTATCCACAAGTTGGTCAATTCGGGGAAGAGGAAAACAATCCTTGGGACAAGCCCTATTTAAGTCCGTGGAATCCACACAAACACGCCAAGATCCGTTTTTTTTTTTTTTTTTTTGACAACCATGGTGTTGGATAGCCACTTCAGATAAGTTACTTTGCGAATTGTCCCAGCTTCCAATAGTCTGTCTACTTCATCGACAACGGTCGAAGCATGCTCCATAGCCGACCGTTGACTTTTTTTGCATAATTGGTTTAACCTTTGGGTCAATGTTTAAACAGTGTTGGGCTACGCTTGGATCCACCCCCGACATCTCATATGGCGTCCAGGCAAATACGTCGATGTTGCCGAGTAAGAAGGAAACCAGCTCTTGTCTTTTAGCTACATTCAAGGAGGTGCCAATCATGAAGAACTTGTCGGGGTCCCCTTTAATTCCAACCTAATCGAGGTCTTCGGTTGCCTTATCACTAGGGGTTTTTCCCACGTCCTCGAGGACTTCGCAAACCGAGACTTCAATCGAGTTTACTTCAAGTTCCTTCGGCTTCTTGGCCAAAGCAATAATGTAGCATGCCTTTGCCGACTTTTGAGAACCCCGAATTTGCTCAATGGCATGTTGTGTTGGAAAACGAAGTAACTGATGGTAAGTGCTTGGTATGGCTTGCATTATGTGCAACCATGTTCTTCCCATGATGAGATTATATAGTGATGGAAGTTTGATGACTAAAAACTCCACATCGATTGATTTGGTGCCTGCGAGGACTGATAATGTGATCTTGCCCAAAGGATACTCAAGGATGGCATTGAAGCCGAACAGGAGATAATTGGGAGGTAACAAGTCTGAATCGACGAAGCCGAGTTTAATAAATGTCTTGTAATACATTATCTCTGAGATGCTTCCCTGATCGATCAGAATGCATCTGTACGCGCAACTCTACGACAAGGGCATCGTCATGGAGGTGTGTTACCCCTTCAAGATTGGCATCATCGAAGCTGATTTTGTCGGTTGCATGAGGCCGTTTGGCTGGTGTATACGGCCTGGATGGGTAGGGTTATAGCTAGATCGTATGTACTTGAATTGGCGATGGTAGACTATGTATCATGTGAATCACACTAAGTAGAGGTGAATCCGGCCGTAAAGCTACCGCGTTCGATAGATTGGTCTTACGGACATGTTGTGCTAATTGGCCGTCTTGCGCCAACTCCTCCAGCTGGTCCTTCAATGCATAATAGCTGTCAGTGTTGTGGCCATGTTCCTTGTGATATTCACACCACCTATCCCTCAGTCTAGTATTAGGGGGTCCAATCATTTTGAACAGCCACTTGAAGAACGACAGATGCTGAACTTTGGGTAGGATCTTACTGATTGGCTCTGCCAACTCCGTATACTTCTTGTCCAATCATTTGGTGCGCCTGCTATCAACTTGATACTGTTCATTTGAATGGTGCAAAAACTGATCGCTTGTTCTTGTCTCGTTTAACCCGACTCTGAGGTTTAGGGCTTCTTGGTGGTACGACGCTTATCAGCTGAACCAAACCAAGATACATTGTTGGTCACTTGTGTTGCTCTATATATGAGCCTCTATTAGGGAAATAAAATTAGAAATATGAACTCATTTTTATTAATAATTAAAAATAAGAAATAATTTGGAGGCAAAGATTTTCCACAGACAAAATGAGAATGGTCAAGAAGTACACTTGTTGGTTTGTGAATTGTGTACTTCTTGTCCACCCATTATGAAATTGAATACGTAACACTGCAACTGATAAGACTGGATAAAAACTAGGTTTGAGAATTGTTGCGAAAGAAGAAAAGTGTGTGATCTTACGTGTATAGCCTTGATAATATCCCCTATTTCTTTGATATCGAAGGCTTTATGTAGAATGTTGGAAGCTCTCGCCATTAAAGAAGCCTTGATGATAGCTAGGGCTTAGAATTTCAAAGATTATGGTAAAAAGCAATGCACTGCAAGTTGTGAATTGAATTGTTGAATGATAAGGTGATCGTGTTCTTTGAGATTAAACTGCTGATTGGGTACTTGCCTTCAACTGAAGACTTCCCTTGATGAATGTCATTTTTCAAAAATTCGATTTTCCCTCTCAATCCAAGTTTTTGCCAAGTACAAGTGGCATATGATTTGTTGATATAATCAACAAGATTTGTTAGCTAAGTTTGTGCCCAAGCCATGTTAAACATGTCCTAATGATAAATGAAATATCTCATCATTTGATCACATAATAATAATACATGATATATTACTGTTTTGTGTAACTAAATAAATATCATCTATGTTTTGAAATGGAATTTGGATTTCAACTATTTTTCCAATTTATTGGTTAATTTTTTGTCTCGTGATAATGGCATTTGTTGGAAAATTGGTTTTTTATAGGCTTATTTTGGGCTAACTTTGAGTCCAAAATTGAGTGGGGTTCACACGTCTTTTGAGGTGGGTCCGAAGAGGTGACATGTTCCTCACCGCATGGTAAGTCACACGGTGAAGACGGTTTGTCAAAACCATTTATTAGTAAATGGGAACTTGACGTTGTTTTCGGGTTTGTTGGAATGGACATTTAGAGAATTAAATGTGGGTTTCTTTGAAATGGATTGTCCCACATTAAAACTTTAAGAGAGCTTTTGTGAGTATATAAGCTCTAAGTGTACAACTTTGGGTTAGGCACCAAGGGACACCCCAAGTTTGTAAACGAGAGGAGTTAATGACAAAGTGGGCCTTAGCCCAAACCACCACACACATGCACACATTGCCTTGGCCGGCCGAGCCGAACCATGTTGGGCGCGGGTGTTGGTCGAGTCGGTTCTAGTATTAATTTTTTGAACAAAATTTTATTTAAATTTTTTCAAAAAATTCTTGCGAGAATTTAATTCAAATTTGAATTCAAGATTTCTATCCATTTCTAGTCCGAAATTCAAACATAATAAATTGTCCAAAAGTGTTTGCTCCCGGACAGTTATAAAACTGCCCAAACAAATTCAAATCTGTCCAGCAGTAACCAATAGATCTGTTTGAATTTCAAACAGTATCTGTCCAGTTTGAATTTGCATCTGTTCACTTCTAATATGTACTTGTTCGGGTCTGTTCTTTTGCCTATAAATAGAGGCCATTTCTGCAATCTTTCGCATCCAAAAACAAGCTGAAATTTTCATTTTGTTGTCCAAATTTTGTTCCTTTGCATAAATTCTATTCATATTAGTTTTTAGAAAGAGAGTGTAGAACACGAGGTTTTGTTCACCGTGCAAGTTGTTTGGAGTACTACTACAATTTGTGAAGATCATTGTATCTTGGGAGATAGACGTCACTTAACCGTAAGCACCATAGCGGGGGGAATCTGTCTTAAGGACAAAGTGTCACACACTCGACTTGATCTTGAAAATATTTATTCGGCTTGGTAAAATAAATTCAGTAAGTTATTTATTTGATTTGGTTTCAATTTATTTATTGTACACAGAAGATTGTTCCAATAATCTTAAGACAGATTCGAATTATTCTGTTTACAGAATTTTCGTTTGTTTCCTTTTCTCTTTCTTCTAACAAAAATTATTTTCTGTGATTTTACAAAATAATATTCTGGTTGGAAAACAAATAGTAGTAATATACTGTTTGACAAATAGTAGTAATATATTGTCTATTTTCTTTGACAACTAGTAATATACTGGTGTCATTAACAATTCAGAATATTTATTTGTGAAATTTTATCAGAAATTAATTTTGATTTTCAGAAATTATTTCTACGTGTTCATTAATTAAAATTTTGTTTCAATATTTTAATTATTGAAGTGTTACATAAATTTAATTTTCTATGTGAAATTAATTTGGTTAAATAAAATTTTATTTTATTACCAAATTAATTGAAAATAAAAGTTACAATTTTTGTTTTTTTTATTTTTATAGAATTTAATTATGTGGTTTTGGTTTAAATTTTCTGTGTAGCATAAAATTCTAATCATAATTTTGTTTTATAATTTAGAATTCATGGCTATTGAAATTGGTCAAACTAATGCTCAAAGAAGTATGAGTATGGTGGCTGCAATTGCGCCAACCCCTCCTCCTGTTATGACTGTGCCAGTCAATCATGGTGAGAAGCTAGAGAAGTTCTCAGGAATTGATTTTAAAAGATGGCAACATAAAATGTTGTTCTATCTTACAACTCTGAACCTGGCTCGTTTTCTCTGTGAGGATGCTCCTATTTTGAAAGAGGATGAAATTGACCGGCAAGTGATTGTTGCGGTCAATGCCTAGAAACATACTGATTTCCTTTGCCGAAACTACTTCTTGAATGGACTTGACAACACATTATACAACATCTACAGTCCTATCAAGATAGCAAAGGAACTTTGGGAGTCTTTAGAGAAAAAGTACAAAATAGAAGATGCTGGCTCAAAGAAATTTGTGGTTGGCAAATTCCTAGACTTTGTGATGGTTGATTCTAAGACTGTGATCAGTCAAGTTGAAGATCTCCAACTCATTATGCATGACATTCACGCAGAAAGCATGTCTCTTAGTGAATCCTTTTAAGTTGCAGCCTTAATTGAGAAATTACCACAAGGCTGGAAGGAATTCAAGAATTACCTCAAACACAAGCGCAAAGAAATGTCTTTAGAAGAATTGATTGTGCATTTCTGGATTAAGGAGAACAACCGTAAATCAAAGAAGCGGGCTGGTAAGCATCCAATGGAGTCTAAGGAAAATGTGGTGGAACATGCCTTAAAAGCAAAGAAACAAAAATTTTCTAGAGAAAGTTCTGCACAAAGCTCTAAAGGAGGAGAAAATAAAAACTACAAGTTTAATGGGAAATATTATATTTGTGGCAAAGAGGGACATCGGGCCAAAGATTGTCATAACAAGCGCAAAGGCAAAGGAAGAACAAGCAAGAAGCTTGCTTAAGCCTATATGACCAAAGTGGACAATATTTCCAATGGTGTAGATGTCATAAATCTTTTTGTAGTTGTTTCCGAGGCAAACCTTGTCGGAAATCCTAAAGAATTGTGGGTGGAAACTAGTGCTACTCGCCACATCTTTGCCAACAAAAAGATGTTCACATCTTATTCAGTGATGGATAATGGTGAACAACTTTTTATGAGTAACTCTTCGACTTCTAAAGTTGAAGGACAAGGAAAGATTATTTTGAAGATGACATTTGGAAAGGAACTCACTCTCAACAATGTGTTGCATGTACCAGACATTCGCAAGAACCTTGTTTTTGGATCTTTGTCAAGTACAAATGGAGTTTTTGAAAGTGACAAGTTTGTACTTACCAAAAATGGAATGTATGTAGGAAAATGTTACATGTCTGATGGCCTTTTCAAAATGAATGTAATGACTGTTGTACCCTCTGGTATTAATAAAGATATATCTTCTTCTTACTTGCTTGAGTCTTCAAATTTATAGCATGGTAGACTTGGACATGTTAATTATAATCTTTGCGTAGATTAATTAATATAGAATGTTTACCTAAATTTGACATTGATTTAAATCATAAATGTGAAATTTGTGTTGAGGCAAAATTATCCAAAACTCATTTTCATTCAATTAAGAGAAGTACAGAACCACTTGAATTAATTCATAGTGACATTTGTGATTTTAAATCAATTCAAACTAGAGGTGAGAAAAATATTTTATCACTTTCATAGATGACTATATTAGATATAGTTATGTTTATTTAATTTGAACTAAGGATGAAGCTTTAGAAACTTTCATTCAATACAAGAATGAAGTTGAAAATCAACTTGGTAAGAAAATTAAGAAACTTAGAAGTGATAGAGGTGGTGAATATGAATCATCTTTTGGTGAGTTTTGAAAGAAACATGGAATAATTCATCAAATCATTGCTCCTTAGTCACCTTAGCAAAATAGAATTACTGAAAGGAAAAATAGGACTTTAAAAGAAATGATGAATCCCATGTTAATAAGTTCTGGATTACCTCAGAACTTGTGAGGGGAAGTAATACTTTCTGCTAATTATATTTTAAATAAAGTACCCCAAAAGAAAGTGAATCAAACACCTTATGAAATGTGGCATGAAAGAGTACTATCCTACAAAGACTTAAAAGTGTTTGGCTAAAGTGGCTATTCCTAGTCCTAAAAAGACTAAGATATGTCCTAAAACATTTGATTGTATTTTCATTGGTTATGCTAAGAATAGTAGTGCATATCGATTTTTGATTCATAAGTCAGAACATTCTGAAATACATGTAAATACTACAATTAAATCTCAAAATGCATAATTCTTTGAACATGTATTTCCAAATAAAACTGGACAAAAGACTAGTACTAATAAAAGATCTTTTGATGCCATTACTAGTCATGATCAAGAAAAAGATCAAGAACAAGAGCAAGAGATAGAATAAAATGAGGAAGGGGAACCTAGGCGTAGTAAACGTGCTAGAACCTCAAAATTTTTTGGTTTAGATTTTCTAACATTTTTGTTAGAAAATGAGCCATTAACTTTTAAAGAAGTTATGCCCAGTCTTGAGGCTCCTTTATGGGAATAAGCTGTAAACAGTGAAGTTGAATCCATCCTGCAAAATCACACTTGGAAATTGGTGGATTTGCCACCAGGTTGTAAACCTCTTGGGTACAGGTGGATTTTCAAATAAAAAAATTGAAAGCGGAGGATCAATTGACAAATACAAGGCAACACTTGTGGTCAAATGTTTTAGATAGAAAGTTCTTGATTACTTTGACACATGCTCGCTGGTTACTAGAATAATATCCATTGGAATGCTAATTTGCTATTGCATCGTTGTACAACCTAGAAATTCATCAAATGGATGTGAAAACCGCTTTCTTAAATGGTGAGTTAGATGAAGAAATTTACATGGAACAACCAGAAGGATTTTCTGTTTCAGGAAAAGAAAAGAAAGTGTGTAAATTGGTTAAATCATTATATAGTTTAAAACAAGCGCTAAAGCAATGGCATGAGAAATTTGACAAGACAATGATATCAAATGGATTTAAAATTAATGAATGTGACAAAAGTGTTTATATTAAAAAACACAGACAAAGGTTATGTTATTGTATGTCTTTATGTAGATGATATGCTCATCATAGGTAGTAATAATGATATAATTAAAACTGCCAAGAAAATGTTGAATAAACATTTTTCCATGAAGGACATAGGCATTGCTGATGTAATACTTGGTATGAAAATTACTAAAACACCAGAAGGTTATGCTTTGTCACAATCTCATTACATTGAGAAAATACTTGACAAATTCAGCAAAGATGATGATCATCTTGCTGGAACACCTGTGGATGTTAATTTGTTTCTTTCTAAGAATGCACAGGAAAGTATTTCTCAATTAGAGTATGCTCAAATTATTGGAAGCTTAATGTACTTGATGAACTGCACTTGCCCGGATATAACTTATGCAGTTAGTAAATTAAGTAGATATACAAGTAATCCAGGAGTAGAATACTGGAAAGCAATTATAAGGGTTCTAAGATATCTCCGATTTACTCGTAACATTAGGCTAAATTATACTAGATATCCAACAGTACTTGAAGGATACTGTGATGCAAAATGGATATCGGATACTACAGACTCAAAATCTACCAGTGGATATGTCTTTACTCTTGGTGGGGCGGTTCTATCTTGGAAATCTTCCAAACAGACTTGCATTGGTAGGTCTACTATGGAATCAGAATTCATAACTTTAGATAAAGCTGGGGAAGAAGCAAAATGGCTTCGCCACTTCCTTGAAGATATTCTAATATAGACAAAACCGGTGCCTGCTATATGCATATATTGTGATAGTCAATCAGCAATTGGTAGAGCACAGAGTCATATGTATAACGGTAAGTCACAACACATTCATCGTCGACATAATATCGTGAAAGAACTACTCTCTAATGGAATTATTTCCATTGAATATGTGAAGTCTAAAGATAACATAGCAGATCCACTAACCAAAGGGTTAGCAAAAGAGCTAGTTGAGAATTCATCTAGGGAAATGGGACTTAAGCCTATTAAATAAAAGTTACCACAACGGCAACCCAACCTAGTTGACTAGAGATCCTAAGATCTAAGTTCAAAGGGACAACCGAGTTATGTATGACTCAGAAGGATCACTGGGAAATTCAACTCCTACCCATTTCTATGATAAAATAGTGATGTCTGCAGCGTTTTAGGTTTAGTAATACTTTTAATGATTCTTATATCTAGGTATACCTAGTGAAGTATGGCAGGATACTCTTCATAATAATCACCTACATAAGTGTAAACTGGGCCGGTTCTTTGAGATTTGTGAAGGGCTATAATTATCTAGAGCACTCGTGAAAGATTAGGTTGTTCAGGGCCAAAATGAACACAATAGTGAGAACTAAACTGTGTCTGGTAATATACTGTGTGAGTTCTATTGTTTTGGTTTACACAAACGGCTGAACAGTTCAAGACATCATGTTCACTAGTTAGCTAGTAAATCCGATAGTGTCTCACAAGGGAAGGTTCAAAGCCACAAGCTACTTATCCTTTGCAGAATATTTCCAATTTCTGTACTCTCTGTAATTAGATCATGTCGTTGCATTTTCTCTCCGTCAAATTCCATTCATGTGGGGAATTGTTGGAAAATTGGTTTTTTATAGGCTTATTTTGGGCCAACTTTAAGCCCAAAATTGAGTGGGGTCCACATGTCTTTTGAGGTGGGTCCGAAGAAGTGACGTGTTCATTGCCGCATGCTAAGTCACACGGTGAAGACGGTTCGTGAAAACCATTTATGAGTGAATGGAAACTTGACATCGTTTTCGGGTTAACTGGAATGAACATTTAAACAATTAAATGTGGATTTCCTTGAAATGAGTTGTCCCACATTGAAACTTTAAGAGAGCTTTTGTAAGTATATAAGCTCTAAGTGTATAACCTTGGGTTGGGCCCCAAGGGGCACTCCAAGTTTGTAGAAGGGAGGAGTTATGGACAAAGTGGGTGCTAGCCCAAACAAACACACGTGTGTGCGCGCTACCACGACCGGCAGAGCCAAGCTGTGGAAGGTGCGGGTGTGGGTCAGGTCGGTTCTAGTATTAGTTTTTTGGACAAAATTTTATTTAAATTTTTCCAAAAAATTCTTCCGAGAATTTAATTCAAAATTGAATTCAAAATTTCTGTCCATTTCCAGTCCGAAATTCAAACAAATTGAACTGTCCAAAACTGTTTGCACCCAGACAATTATAAAACTGCCCAGTCAGACTCAAATCTGTCCAGCAGTTACCAACAGATCTGTAACGCCCCTAAAATTAAGCAAGGTATATCTATTTATGCTATAAAACACACTTGATAGACAAACACAAATATATGGCTAACTATTCCATACATCTATTTTCATTAAATCCAAACTGCCAAATACATGTTATTCACATCTCAATGCCCCAGTTCCAGTCCCAAGCATACATTTTACAATACGTATGAAATGGAAGCCGAACAGATAATAAGTGCCCTACAGGCTTACAAATTTATCCAAGAACATTCTTGGTTACACAAAATAGAGTTTCAACTCAATGCAAATACTGCCCTGGACTTAAAGCCTCAGCTCTGAGTCCTCCCAAGTCAATGCCTTGGTGGAGGCATATCACTTGTACCTGAAATTGTTTCCCTTATAGGGTGAGCCACAGACCAGTAGAGATATACTACACAACATATGGACCATGACAAGACTAAAAAGAAATATGCTCATTCCATACTCATGATAAAACAATTTACTTCTCTTTCTATAAAGAATGCAATGCTGAGACACAATAATAGATATAAAACCATTTCCATTTTAAACCATATATGTTACATGAATATAAGCTCTATGAATCTCTAGGTGAGTGTCTGCAAGTAGGCCCTAATGCACCACCACTGTCATTTTTACCAATAAACTAGAAGGCTCGACACCTAACCACGCGGTTCTACACCCCCTACCCAGATTCACCAAGTATTCATCTTTTCGCAAAACAGATACATTTCCAAACATTTCTCAAAAACAGATACATTTCCAAACATTTCTCAAAAAACAGATACATTTCCAATGAAATGAATGTAATGCAATGTCCAATGCAACAAATAATAAATATGATTCAATTTACCTAAGTCTCATGCATTTCTACAACAATCATGGCTATCCTCTACCGATAGCCCAAAACAAATATTTCTAAATAGATATTTAAATAATTAAATTCCAAAAATTCTGATAAATACAATCTATTCCACATCTCATAAAATATGAACAACTACACTAGCTTTCATATCACAATCACGTCGGATAACCTCTCAAGGTTCATTTCTAACTGTGTCGATTTTATTCCAACAGATACATTAAGCAAAATAATACCATTAATACCCAAGAAAACATCATTTTCTTTCCAAACTCATTCTTCAAGCATTATTCAACTATGACATCCCATTTTGATAAAAAGCCCCAAAATTTAAACGTAATTCCTTTGTTTTCTTTAAAAATGCTCTTTTGGTCGCAAAACGGTAAAAATTTCAAAACCGACCAAATCGAAGTTTGTTTTTGTTCAAATTTAAAACATAGCTCTTTCATAACCTTACAAACATATTCCAATTTTATACTTTCGTAATTTTGGCATCAACTTTTTAGTTTTCTCAAAATTTCTTTTTTAAGAAAATAAATCACAAATTTTTCAAAAATTCTAATTAAATTATATACAACTCTAAGCTCCATATAATCAAGTAAAAGTACATAAAGAAGTGTAGGAAAAATCCCTACCTCAAGCCAAGAAGATTTCAAATTTTTCGGCAACAGAAAGTAAATTTTTTTGAAGCCAAATGACGCCTCTTCCACCCTTTACGTTTTGATCCAGTGCACTAGGGGTCAAAAATAACCTACACTAGATCAAACCCAGGAAAAACCAACTTGGAACCTCTTTTCTCTTGTTTCCTCAGGCAAGAACTCCAAGAATTCCCAAAAGTTGAAAAAAAAAATCATTTTGATTACTTTTATAGATATTTCCTAAACATATATCTAATTAAACAGATATCTAACTATATATACACCTATATATATATAAAGTTAAAAATACATTTCAACATCTTTAATGACAAAAGTGAATATAATATTTTTTCACCACAAAATATATTTTGTTTAATGGTACACACCATAAATATTCACAACTCTTTTATGGTAATCTAATAATAATAATAATAATAAAATCACACCAATATTACATAGTTACTAATGGGTCACAATTCAATCAATTAGGTCCAAAAAGAATGGAGTTTAATAATTTAAAATAAATCCCCAACTAATTTATCTCAAATCATGGTCCGAACACCCAAAACTCAATTTTAAATTCTGCTATAAATTAAACTGAACACCAATCAGTCCGTGAATTTTCATAAAATAAATCATCATTATTAAATTCTGAAATTGTTATCCAACATGCTAGGCTCATATGGGAACAACATATAAAAATTTCATAATTTTCTGAGATAGGGAACTATTTAAAAAAAAAATACAAAACCGAACTGTTTTTGCACAAAATTTATATGGCAATTAAATTTGAAAATTTGCTTAATTAAATTATGCGCTGGCTATTTTAAAAAAAAAAATTGGGTCATTACAACCTACCCTCCTTAAAGAAATTTTGTCCTCGAAATTAAACTCAAGTAATGTAATATATTCTACAGTCACCCACAAACTCACTCAGGTACTTTCTAATGCATCAACACAATTTCTTTGATTACTACATGAGTCTCAACAAGTCACACCGGGTAACAAACCAAATCATGACATTTGCACAACAATTGATTATAAAACCCTTACTAGTATAAACCATTAAGTGATTCTTCTATCCACATCGATAATCCATAGCAACAAAATAGGATCTAATCCCTTAAGCATAACAAAATTTTGGCAAAACAACTCCCCAGAATACCAAGACACCATACCTTATTAGTGATAACTCAACTTCAACGAACTATCTCCATCAACTAATGAACAATGCATCCCAAGGCCAAAATAACTATTACTACTCCGAGACCTTAACAAAACGAAATAATATCTCTTCAAAAGCACTAACCACCAAATCTTATGAAACATAATGCAATCATGCCAAACACACTACTCGAAAATTCTCAGCCATAACTTTAATTGCCCAACCAAGCAATTTCTGTATTATTTTTACCTATCCACCCTATGAATAGACTAACAGTTTACGCAAACTTGTCTACATCCACCCAAACAATTTCACTCAAACATAGAATTTATCCAAACGCTCACACAATGCACTTCGAGTCCACATAGAATTCATCAAGACTAGATACACATTCTAACAATACTAAGGTATTCCCAACAGGATTCTCATTCTTGAAAACTCAAGCTATGACACTAACTCCAAAGTTACAACATGATTCTACATCACACTAATATTATGATAACCCACGAGATCAAACCCAAATTGAACAACTCTTACTATACCAACTCACTTATCGATAAGTATTATTACCGCTATTGAGGCCAATTAACGGAATATTCTATCTCTCACTCTAGAAGTATCCCGAACCAATCACAATGAGATACCCGTAAAGATTGACATTGAAACGACTCTAAAAGTCCCGAATCGTTAATAAATTGATTAACCTCAAATTACAATAAAATCTCTCCAAAGGAAATTCAATGTACATCCCTTGCCAAAAGAAATAATTCTACACATCTGATTCAGAATTCTAATTAAAATAATCTTTTCAGTACTTCAATCCAATCACTACGAAATCTGCTCCACACCTGAAAATTAAACAATTTAACTCGAGAAGTAATCCACCATAGCTTACTAAGGTACAAAGAAAATAAAATTGAATCATCATAAATGCTCATGTCATAAATAACAACACCAACTACTATATTAAACCCACCACGAAGAGCGTACACAACTCAAAACAAATGGTTACACCAACAAATACTAGTTTTAGTTACTTTGAAATCTTCTATGAAGTCTCTAGCAAACTCACTTCCACCTAAATTCTAAAAGATACTACCACAAGTTATAAAGCCACTCATTCACTCTAAGAAATTTTCTATGTCAACAATAGTCATCCCATAACAATTTCCAAGACTAACAAAATAACAAAAGTATTTTATACCAATTTATTCCCTGACGAGTGGTCTACCGAATAACTTTTTCTAGGGTAATATCACCATAAAACACGATAAAACAAAATTAAAATAAGGAATCATTCTCTATTAGACAAAACTAAATACATTTTAATTAAGAAAACACTTACCACTTAAGGTCAAATACACTCATCAAATTGAACTCAATGGTAATATTAAACCAACATACCAACAACACGAATTCTTACTACACTTATAGCAAAACGAAGGATCAATATATGGGATTCACAACTCTTACTCCAAGGATACAAAACAATCTTGTAGCTAAAGGACAAATGATACAAAATAATCTCCATTTCTATTACATGCACCGCATCATCACGACACACACCAAATTTAACTCAAAACGCTCTCATATACCTTCCATCTTCACAATTTCTAACTCATCCATAAAAGTAACTGTAAAAGTTAATATCAATCACTCTCGATGGGTCAAGCATAAATTCTCGTGGAAATACTCAAATTACCACCACACTTATTATCCTAAAGCACCTAATTTAAAATTATAATATCCTCACAAAGTAATCTTAAAAATTTCCTCGAAAAACATTGGTTCGTAACACAACTCCACAACATCCATCACATCATGTCCCTCAACACTCATTTATTGCACTCAAGAATATCAACGACTAACTCTAAGACAATGGACTTCACCAATCTAGAAGGCATTTAGAACTCGCCTACATGTTCTAAAATATCGACTCACGAGTCAATGTTGTTACTACTAATAATCCCATCAAATGGCATAACCCAAATGAAATTTAATCTCATTTCAATCTATCTCAAAATTATTTATCTCATTTGCCCTCTTAGGATTTGTAGCAAAATTATGAATAAAACAAACTCTTTAAGAGACACATCTCTTACTACACGATATAATTTCTATCATGCTAAGACTATGTTTATTCCCAAACACATACAAAATAATTGGCCTAGGGCCCATCACTAACCTCACAAGTAGCCCATCAAGCAAGTGAAACAATCCAACTATAACTAACTTCATCTATCCCAAGAAAATTTAGAACTAGTTTTACGTATTCTAATGTCAACAATCCCAAGCATATTATCTTAGATCACTTTTAATCATCATTAAAGTCACAACCAAACCATACTATTACAATAAGGTTAATCTCTAACTCATTCTACTTCTACGATTTTTTATCTAGTCCACTTCCACAAACTTGATATAAAATTGAAAAATAATTAACTCCTCATAACAACAAACCAGTCACTACACAACACAAACTCTACTATTTTAAGGTCACATTTACACCCACAATCATACAAATCGGTTAACCTACGCTTCAATACTAATTCCACAACATCTTGACTAATCATCCCGGCCATATTACTCTAGCGTACACCTTCTTCCTGGGAAAAAGATATCCTCCTACATAAGAACATCTCGGGCACCCCAAGTGCCTCTATTACGGCCTCTCCCACTTTATGACATCTTATATAAGAGACAGAATTTAGGTCAGAAGTAAGTACTCCACACTAGTTCTAACATGTTGCATATGAATTAAACATAAACCTACACATGTATCTACATCACATAGGGCAAACCATATAAGCACATAGTCACATAGAGCACATACGAGTTACCCCTCCAAGATATTGACTCGTTCCACAAACATTCAAAGACTTCCAAATAGAAATAGCATTGATCAGGTGTTTTTCTAAAGTGAACTCAAAGAATTTCATGGACGCAAATCACGTCTCAAAAGTTTAACCCTATATCTACATAGTCATATAAACATGTTATCACATAGCACATAAGATATGCAACATTTCTCACTAGCGAAATGAACCCACTGTGGTAAAAACCACTTCCCACGAGCCTCAAGTATTCAAACCCGGTAGCTCTGATACCAAGTTGTAACGCCCCGAAAATTGGACAGGATATATCTATTTATGCTACAAAACCCACATGATAGACAAACACACACACACATATATATAGCTAACTATTTCATACATCTATTTCTATTAAATCCCAAATGCCAAATACATGCTATTCACATCTCAATGCCCCAGTTCCAATCCCAAGTATACATTTTACAACAAGTATGAAATGGAAGTCAAACAGATAATAAGTGCTCTACAGGCTTACAAATTTATCCAAGAACATTATTGGTCACACAATGGAGTTTCAACTCAATGCAAATACAGCCCTAAGCTTACATTCAACAAATAACAATAAAACAAAAATAAAGCCTCAGCTTCGAGTCCTCCCAAGTCAATGCCTTGGCGGAGGCATATCACATGTACCTGAAATGATTTCCCTTATAGGGTGAGCCACAGCCCCGTAGAAATATACTACACAACATATGGACCATGACAAGACTAAAGAGGAATATGCTCATGCCATACTCATGATAAAACAATTTATTTCTCTTTCTATAAAGCATGCAATGCTGAGATATAACAACAGATATAAAACCATTTCCATTGTAAACCATATCTGTTACATGAATATAAGCTCTGTGAATCTCTAGGTGAGTGTCTGCAAGTAGGCCCTAATGCACCACCACTGTCATTTTTACCAATAAACTAGAAGGCTCGACAACTAACCGCGCGGCTCTACACCCCTTACCCAGATTCACCAAGTATTCATCTTTTCGTAAAACAGATATATTTCCAAACATTTCTCAAAAACAGATACATTTCCAAACATTTCTCAAAAAACAGATACATTTCCAATGAAATGAATGTAATGCAATGTCCAATGAAACAAATGAGAAATGTGATTCATTTACCTAAGTCTCATGCATTTCTACAACAATCCTGGCTATTCTCTACCGATAGCCCAAAACAGATATTTCTAAACAGATATTTAAACAATTGAATTCCAAAAATTCTGATAAATACAATCTATTCCACATCTCATAAAATATGAACAACTACACTAGCTTTCATATCACAATCACGTCCGATAACCTCTTAAGGTCCATTTCTAATCGTGTCGGTTTTATTCCAACAGATACATTAAGCAAAATAATACCATTAATACTCAAGAAAATATCATTTTCTTTCCAAACTCAGTCTCCAAGCATTATTCAACTATAACATCCCATTTTGATAAAATGGCCCAAAATTTAAATGTAATTCCTTTATTTTCTTTAAAAATGCTCTTTTGGTCGTAAAACAGTGAAATTTCAAAACCGATCGAATCGAAGTTTGTTTTTTTTCAAATTTAAAACATAGTTCTTTCATAACCTTACAAACATATTCCAAGTTTACACTTTCGCAATTTGGGTATCAACTCTTTATTTTTCTCAAAATTCCACTTTTAAGCAAATAAATTACAAATTTTTTAAAAAATTTAATTAAATTATATACAACTCTAAGCTCCACATAATCAAGTAAAAGTACATAAAGAAGTGTAAAAAAAATCCCTACCTCGAGCCAAGAAGCTTTCAAATTTTTGGCAATAGAAATTAAATTTTTTTGGAGCCAAACGACACCTTTTCCGCCATCTACGTTTTGATCCAAAGTACTAGGGGTAAAAAATGACTTACACTAGATCAATTGCAAGAAAAACCAACTTGGAACCTCTTTTCTCTTGTTTCCTCTGGCAAGAACTCCAAGAATTCCCAAAAGTTGAAAAAAAAATCATTTTGGTTACTTTTATAGATATTTTCTAAACAAATATCTAATTAAACAAATATCTAACTATATATATACACCTATATATATATATATATATATAAATTTAAAAATACATTTCAACATCTTTAATGACAAAAATGAATATAATATTTTTTCACCACAAAATATATTTTGTTTAATGGTACACACCATAAATATTCACAACTCTTTTATGGTAATATGATAATAATAATAATAAAACCACACCAATATTACATGGTTACTAATGGGTCACAATTCAATCAATTAGGTCTAAAATGAATGGAGTTTAATAATTTAAAACAAATCCCCAACTGATTTATCTCTAATTATGGTCTGAACACCCAAAACTCAATTTTAAATTCTGCTATAAATTAAACTGGACACCAATCAGTCTGTGAATTTTCATAAAATAAATCATCATTATAATTCTAAAATCGGGAACTATTTTAAAAAAAATACAAAACCGAACTATTTTCACCCACAATTTAGACGGCAATCAAATTCGAAAATTTGCTCAATAAAATTATGCACTGGCTATTTAAAAAAAAAATTGGGTCATTACAAGATCTGTTTGAAATTCAAACAGTATCTGTCCAGTTTGAATTTGCATCTGTTCACTTCTAATATGTACCTGTTCGGGTCTATTCTTTTGCCTATAAATAGAGTCCATTTCTGTAGTCTTTTGCATCCAAAAACAATCTGAAATTTTCATTTTGCTGTCCAGATTTTGTTCCTTTGCATAAATTCTCTTCATATTAGTTTTTAGGAAATTTAAAGAGAGTATAGAACACAAGGTTTTGTTCGCCGTACAAGTTGTTTGGAATGCTACAACAATTTGTGAAGATCATTGTATCTTGAGAGATAGATGCCACTTAACCGTAAGCATCATAGCGGGGCGAATCTGTCTTAAGGACAGAGTGTCACACACTCTACTTGGTCTTGAAAATATTTATTCGCCTCGGTAAAATAAATTCTATAAGTGATTTGTTTTTATTTTTTGATTTTGTTTCAATTTATTTATTGTACACAGAAGATTGTTCCAACAGCATTCTCAAGGTAAGATTACACTCTTAGGCAACCCTCGCCTAAATTAGTTGATTGATAGCTAATCAAGTGCTTATTTTGATGAAGGTTTAATTGGTTTCCGTGAAGAGTTCCCCTACTAATTTTTTTTTATCCAATGTTGATAATAATGTCTTCAATACCATATGAAAAAAAACTTTTAAAAAAAATGAAAGTACATAATGAGTTTAGTTTGGCAAAGAAAACAACAATAGCAACAACTGAAGATTCAAAGCAAAGAAGGATGTCAATCTCTCTGAGTTGTGTTCTAATTCTTTAACTCAAACCTTTTGACAAGCTTTTCATTATAGAATTTTCTTTTAAGTTTAGAGTTGTGGATTTACGAATGCTTGACCATTTAAATTGTGATTTTAGCGACTAGTACGCCATACAACAAATCTTAGTTCTTCTCCTATATTGTTTTGTTTCAAAAAACAGTTTGGTCGAGAACCTCTGAAGCAAGTTTATTCATTATTCTTTATCAAATTCCGAGAATAAATTGCAATATATTATGTTATGTTCCCTTGTCTTTTCTACGTCCTTTTAAGATCCTTAATTGTTTGCTCACTTCTCGTGACAAAATTAGTAAATTTAAAATTCGTGTTATGTGAGCATAAAATGATATTGATGATTTTCGGAGTTTGTTCACATGGAACAAACTCTGTCCTGCTCAGATGCTAATATTATGAATGAAGATTAAGTACAAAAAATGGAGTATTACAATGACAGTAAGTCAACCAATCCAAGAAGAAATCTCAAATTAGATTCGTATGCGTTGAAGAACATGCCCAGCATAATCAAAAAGTCACTGATATAACCCGTGAAGATGTGCAGCAACAAGCTAGTGTTCTATATTCATATGCGTTTAGTTTATATTCATATAATTCAACAATTAAAAGACTACAAATTATGAAAGAAGTTATTTCTTTCATTCACTGTACTTGTACATTTGTTTTGGACTATAAATATATATATGCAAGCTAGAAGAATTGTATAATTCAATTTCAAAGGACAGCCAACACAAAATAAGGCAATACAAAACAAAATACAATGGATTCATTATCCAACACTATTTTCAAATTAGAGTTATCATTAAATATTTTAAGGGATTTTCTAAAAATAATTGATCCCTTAACATAACATTTGAATAAAATTAAAATAATGATAATTCTAATGTTTATATATGCAAATAAATTTTGTACAGGTATATAAAAAAAAATTAATTTGAAGATACTTACTATTTTACAAACTATATATATATATTTTCTCTTTTAATAAAATAGGTATGAATGCTTAGGGCCCAAAAAGATTCAGCGCCAACTGGGTTAAAAGATAAGTTTGATGCTCCTGTGCACTTTTTGAAGGGAGTGTGCATCATGTTCAAATCTGGGCATGAGCTCACCAATAGATGCCATTTTAATGAGTAATTTCTTGATTTTTCACAAAACATTTTTTAATTACAAAATATGTAACATTATCAATAAAATATATAGCATTAGTAAAAGAATGCGTAATTTCAATTCTGAACTATAAATTATGATAACTCTATCAAAAGATCACGTAATATTTGACCAAAAATGCATAACATGTACAAAATACTTAATAAAGTGCATACAGTATGCCACCTTTAAAGATGCATAGCTTAACGTTTCCCATAAAGCAAAGCACCAAAAGCGATAATCACACGTTGCTCTAGTAGGTAGGGAAAGTGAACTATGGAGAACAATGTATAATCCATTATTTGTCTGTAAGTCCTTGACCAATGAAGTATCAAAGGCCAACTTAAAAACACAATGTAAACATCAATAGATGATAATAGAATCAGAGTCCAACAAAGGCCAAATTACAATGAGTTTACTAGTTAAGGGGGCATAACAACATCTGCTGAACGAAGAACTAGATGAAGAGAATGTTTCATATATATTATAGAATTATGAAAAGAAACAATATGTAAGATAACAAAGATGATGACAACATTCTAATAACGAAAAGATTTTGAACCAAAATATGCGATCATTTTAGAACAAACACCTACTACCATTTGAAACTAGAAAATTTTCAATGTTTCAAACTAAGAACATAAGAATGGTAGGTTGTACAAAAAAGCACGTCTTCTCTAACCTGTAGGACATGTTGCTCATATAGGGGATAGGCTTTAAATGAATTGATAACAATATGTATACATATCACTCTCTGGCTTCTTAAAATCACTTGGCTGCAAATCAAGAAGCGACTTCCATTCTTGCACTTTGGATTATAGGAAATAACTTTGCCAAGAATGTAACACCCCAAATTTTTCTCATGAGTTTTCCAATTGTAACCGTAGGCCACAACTTTTTCCCTCTTGCATCAAGACACAACCAAGTCCATCTCCGGACGCATCACAATAGACAGTGTAATCAAACCCCTTTCCGGAATTATCAAAAACCGGTGCAAGTAGTCAATCTAGTCTTAAGCTCTTGGAATGACTTTTCATAAATCTCACTCCCACACAAATTTGATACACTTTCTAGTCAACCTAGTCAAAGGTGCAGCTAGTCTAGAGAAGTCCCATACAAAACGTTGATAATACCCCGCTAATCCCAAGAAACTCTGGATTTCAAAAACATTCTTGGGTTGTTCCCAATCTTGTACGGCATCTATCTTTGAGGAGTCCACAGTCACTCCCTCTCTAGAACACTACATGCCCCAAAAACTTCACCTCTGTTATCCAAAACTCACATTTTTCAAATTTGGCAAACAATTGGTGCTCACTAAGTAAACCCAGCACTACCTGCAAGTGAGTCTTGTGTTCCTCTTCTGAGGTTGAATAAATCAAGATGTCGTCCACAAAGATGACCACAAAATGGTCCAAGTATTCCTGAAAAATTATGTTCATCAAATCCCTAAAGGAAGGTCGGTGCATTGGTCAACTCAAAAGGCATTACAAGGAATTCATAGTGGCCATAACAAGTACGAAAGGCCATCTTCTGAATGTCCTCCTCTTGGACTCTCAACTGATGGTACCCCCGACCTCAAATCTATTTTTGAGAAGCAACGAGACCTTCTAAGTTGGTCAAACAAATCATCTATTCTGGGTAGAGGATACTTGTTCTTAATTGTAACTCTATTCAACTTGTGGTAATCAACACACAACCGCAATGACCCATCCTTCTTCTTCGCAAAGAGAGTCAGCGCTCCCCAATGCGATGTACTAGGGCGAATGAAGCCCTTGTCTAAAAGTTCTTTGAAGTTGAATCTTCAACTCATGCAATTCAGCGGGTGCAAATCTATAGAGTGATAAGGAAATTGGTGGCGTGCTAGGCACTAATTCAATGGAGAACTCGATCTCCCGGTGAGGTGGTAAACTAGTAAGATCTTTTGGAAAGACATCCAGGTATTCACAAACTGACTACCCTTGAAAACCAACACGGGCTCCGTCACTCTCACTATCCAAGAGAGTTGCAAGATAGGCCACTAGAGCTTGCTCCTACTACGAGGGTCAACAACTAGCGACAAGGCTTTATCAACCTCGGTTCCCCAGAAAATAAAAACGATCATCACCCGAAGTGCACACGCGTAACTCTCTGACAATAACAATCAATCACAGCTTGATAGAGAACACAACCAGTCCATGGCTAAAATGACATCAAAACTCGACATACTCTAGCAACACAAAAGCAAACGAAAGTCGACGCCTGGCAACTTCCTATTTCACAATCACGACAACCCCGGGTCTCAATCAACTGTACCCCTAACAGGTGACTCTACTCTAAGTGGAGGCATTAACTGTGCTACCTCTAACCCAAATGCAGAAGCAAATGCAGTAGATATAAATAAATAAGACGCACCCGTGTCTATCAATACATTAGCCAAAGGAATTACACACAACAAAAATACCTCTCTACAATCGAGGATTCTGGCAACTGCTCTAAGCACGGTAACAGCATACACGCGCCCCTGTGGCCCTTGATTAACTTGCTCCCCCTCTCGGAGCATAGGCCTATTGTACTGAATGAACTGAAGTGGCTCCCTGATTAACTCGCGGAGCTTGGACTGATTGAGCCTGTTGGTGGCATTGAGTCTGCCTCGACCCTGATGCACTAGATGTGCCTCCCAACTGTGGGCAAGTTCTCTTCATATGCCTCGGCTGACCACACTGATAACAATTAAACCCCTGACCTTTATTCTGAGACTGAGACTGACTTTTAAGATCGTTTAGGTGGTAGTAACATTAACTGCCCTCCTCCCTTCTGTGGGCATGAGAAGGCTTTGTGACCCGGTTGGCCACACTTGAAACACGAGAAGTTACTCGATGCAATTTTTCCCAGATCCGCACTAAGCAAAGGAAAAGTGGATCTAGACTGCTATGGTTGGGACTGGGATAGATAGGTGTTTTTGCTCTTCTTGTTCTGTCTATAGTCTCCTTGAGACTCTTGGCCCCTAGACCTCGAACTCCGAAGCCTCTCCTCTTCGGCTTGTATGGAAATTTCTACGTGTGTCGCCGTCTCCACAAGACGGTCATATTCAGGAATCATATTTTCGACAAGCTTGAACATAATTTTTGTTTTTAATTTCTTTTCAAATTCAATGCAACGACGCTCTTCCGTTGCCACCAACTCTGGTGCAAATCTGGACAAACTAGAGAAGACCCGCCTCAAACTCGGCCACGGGCATGTCGAGTTGTTTGAGGTCTTTAAACTCTTGCCTCAATCTCTTCCTAGCAGTGGGAGGTATGTACTTGTCTTGGAAAGCAACAGCAAAGGCTTCCCATGTCAGCTCCACTCTACCCTTGGCATATTTCCACCATTGACCCGTGTCTCTCTTAAGGTAGTAACTCGCTGGAGTCACTCTTAGTTCACTATTTTCGATGTGAAGCATCTCAAATGTCTTCACAGTTTGTTCGAGCCACTCATCCGTTTTCTTGGGCTCGGGGCCACCATGGAACTCATCCGGTTTGCCCTGCAAGAACTCTCTAGTAAGGAAACTCGCCCTTGACTCTGCGGTGGTCTCTCGAGCTTGATTCTCCACTCTTAACAAGTTCATAGACTCTCTTAAAGCCCCTGCCATTTCTCGTGCTAGGGCCCCCATTGTAGTTTGACCCGCTTGTCCCATCTGCTCGGCCACATTAGCTTGGCATGCTTGCTCGGCCATATTAGCTTGGCCGAACCCTTCTTCTTGCATCGGAACCCTATGGACCGGTACCTCATGCACACCTGGGCGAGCCCTACTTCGCCTCCCGCCTCTACCACCACGGACTTGACCCCTTATTCACATCCTAGTAAAGAACACAAGAGAAATAATTTAGCACATTAACTCATATGTGCTCGTAACTTGACTCACACGTTCGACTACAACAATTCCATATATTTCTCTACCATATACACAATTCAATTTCACTCCACATAAGCACTTAGTCATGTAAACACATACTGACTATTCTTTTACGATGAAATCTGTCCCACGAAAAATCAAGAATTCTTAGTAGAACGAGTATTGATCAAGTACCCTTCTAATGAGACCTCAAGGAATTTAACAGACGAAAACAACATCCTAAAAGTCCAGTCACATACCCATTTAATCACTTTGTAAGCATGCTAAATGAAGCCATTGTGGTTAAACAACCACTTCTCACGACCTCTAAGTATTCAAACCCGGTAGCTCTGATACCAAGTTGTAATGTCCCAAATTTCTAACCCAAATGATAATACAACAATCATGGCTCTTTCATAGAAAACCGAATATAAATCTCCAAACTTACATTACATGATACAATAGTTCTTCATGCAACAATACATTAATCCAACAACAAGTAAATAAACAAATAAATACCCCCAAGGGTTTTCAAGTTTCCATGGCTTGAGCTTGGTTACACAAAATGGTTATTCAAACCCACACAGATACAGCCCTTGGCTTACACACAGAGTCACAGCAAAATGAGAGTCTCGTACTCTCAATACACATTTCCTCGCCTTTAGTTAGGCGGCATCACCACATCTTTTCTTATACAAAAATCTCGTAGGGTGAGCGTAAAGCACTACAAGAAAAAACACTTTCTGTGACCAACATTTTGGTCGCGAAAAGTATCATATTTGGTCGCTAAAACCTTTTCACGACCAAAATATGTTGGTCGCGAGTTGGTCGCTAAAGCCTCGTCACAGATAGTTTTCTGCGACCAAAAAGGCCTTTGGTCGCTAAAAGTGACCATTCGCGACCAACTTTTTTGGTCACGGAAAGTCCAATTCATATTACCCAAAAGTAAACTTTTAGCGACCAAAGGTAAGTTGGTCGCCAAAAGTCAGCGCCTTTTACCAAAAAATGTAATTCTTTTGTGCCGCCTGGGATTCGAACTCTTGACCAAAGAGTCACCATGCATCCATTCCACTCTGCCAATTACATCCTTCTTGTTCATATTTGGAAATAAAAATATATAACCCATAAAAATTGGGTTATTTATTATTTTATAAAACTTTTAATGCCTAAACAAAAAAAATAGTATGTAATTATAGTAGTATTATTTTTTAAAAAATTTATCCCGCCATAACTTTTCGCGACCAACTTTTCTTTTTGGTCGCCAAAAGGTAATCTTTCGCGACCAAAAAAGCCTTTTGGTCGCCAATAGTATACTTTCCGCGACCAACTTTTCTTTTTGGTCGCCAAAAGGTGATCTTCCGCGACCAAAAAAGCCTTTGGTCGCCAATAGTATACTTTCCGCGACCAACTTTTCTTTTTGGTCGCCAAAGGGTAATCTTCCGCGACCAAAAAGCCTTTTGGTCGCTAATAGTATACTTTCCGCGACCAACTTTTTTTTTTGGTCGCCAAAGGGTATACTTTCCGTGACCAACTTTCCTTTTTGGTCGCCAAAAGGTGCTCTTCCGCGACCAAAAAAGCCTTTGGTCGCCAATAGTATACTTTCCGTGACCAACTTTTTCTTTTGGTCGCCAAAGGGTGATTTTCCGCGACCAAAAAATTGTGGTCGCCAAAAGTTAAATTTTGGTCGCAGAAAGCGGACTATTTGCGACCAAAAAAAATAGGTGGTCGCCAAAAGTGTTTTTTCTAGTAGTGAGCCCAGTAGGAAATCCTTAACAAAGTATATACATTTTATACAAGTCTCAAGAGATGACATGCACATGTCATGCTATGCCCTTTTGAAAGAAAATCACATCTTCATCTTTGAAAACCACCATGCTCAAAGATGTTATGCAATTTCAATTCTTCAAAACTTAAAAATTCATTTCAAGAACGGTAAATATGACTCTGGTAATCCCTAGGTCGGTGTCTGCAAGTAAACTATAAAAGTACTACCAATTTGTCATTTTTACCGATATTAACCGGAAGGCTCGACATCTATCCACGCGGGTTTTTGGTCTTTCGTCTCAGACTCTCAGGCTAACTTATTCAATATCATCTACACCACCTATCAAGACTTACCAATGTATTTACCCCTAAACCATTCCATGAAAACTTGTTTCTCAACATTTCTTTTCTCAATGCAAGTTTTCAAATCAACTTTCAAAGTTTAATGTAATCAAATGAATTGATATGCCAATAACACAAGATGAATATAAATACTTTTATTCCAATTCATCATTCAAGAAATAACACAATTCCCTCTTCTCAAGTATCCTCAATAATTAATCATTTCAAGACTATTTCAACGTTTTAAACAATAATTTCCAAAACCAACAATAATTCTCATATTCCCTGAAATTCATCATTTTTATAAATATAAATAAGAAATTTTCCAAACATCCATTTATTTTGACACACAAAATAAATATAACAATATCATTCATAGATTTTCAATCTCTTAAAAAAATTTCCAAATTCTAGGTTTTCTCACAAAAACTATACAACTCAAATATTTTGAAAGAAAACTTTTCAAAATCATCTTTTCTTCAATCAATGAAGATCAAAACCCATAACATCATTTTAAAAGAACAAGAGACAAACCCACTTTCAAAATCGCTCAACTTCTTGAATCAACAATCAATTTTCAAAGCTATCGAAAGATGATTTCGAAAATCATATAGATCTTGCAATATATATATATAACTCTAAGAATAATCCCTACCTTAAGTTTTGAAGAAGAAATGAGATGAAACCCCTAAAATTAATGGTGTTGAAACTCAATTTTTAACGCACACAATGAAACCCTCAAGAAGTTAACCAACTTTGATAAAGAACCTATGGCAGAACTCTAATGGATCTTGAGAAATCAATGTTTTGATCCAATTTGGCATAGGGAAATGTAGAGAGAAGGGAGAGGAAAGGATTTTTAGAGAGAGAGAGAGAGAGAGAGAGAGACCTAACAAGAGTAAGACATACTCAGCCTAAAGAGAAGAAAAGACCAAAATTTCGGACTCACCTACCACCGCACGTGCGGCACATCTCCCGCATTTGCACTCCCTCACCTGCATCTATTGCAGTAGCCAAACAGGCCCTTCCCTGTTTTCCACACGTGCAGCTTAAGCAATTTCGAATGCATTTTGCATTTTTACTTCGGCGAGCTAACCGGGCAGCTCGACCCCTGTAAGCTGACCGAGTCAAAATCGGTATCGCTACAAAGAATACCCAACACAACTGCCAAATCATTTTATTTGCTCCCTCCACAACAGCTAGAAAATTAAATACTCAAACTCTAGTACCGTGAGCTATCTCATGGAATGCAGATTCCAAGGGACTAAGGGCTGGTTTGGCAACTCCCAAAAAAGCCAAAAAGTTACCAAAAAAGTTAAAAGTTATCACTATTCACCAAAAATATATATAAAAAATTAATATACATAATATTAAATACCAATCAACTTCACGGACCTGAAAGCATAGGAGTGAAAGGGGAAAAATATATATATATATATATATTACATGTGTATATTCATTAAATTAGATGGTAAAATTGGACCTGTGGGGGGCCATCACGAGTCCCCTTTTTCTAATCGGAACCGTAGAATATGTAAAACTCGTCGAGTACTATATGCCTGCAAAAAATCATGTCTATCGGATATCGCTAACTACATGATCAAATCAGTTTTCTATAAAAAAAAATGGATGGTATTATGGTTAACATGTGACAAAAAAAACTAACAAGATCAGATAGCTATCGATATCCAATGAATGTGATTTTTTGCAAGAAAATAGTACTCGACGAGTTCTACACATTGAACGGTTCCGATTAGAAAAACGGGACCTGTGGTAGGCCCTCACAGACTGAACAACACCGTCCAATCAAAGTACGAAAAGTAGGCAAACTTTTCCCATATCCTTTTCAACCGAGGCACTGCCCAACCGTATGGAATAATAAATTATCTTCTCCTACATATTTATTTATATAATATTTTAATACACATTTTTTTTATAAAAAGTCAAAAAATTAACCCAAACATCCATATTTTTTCCTCAACTTTTTAGTCTAAAAAGACAAAAAGTACATTTATTTAAAACACTCCAAACAACCCGTAAGATTGATCCGGCACTTCACAGTCCAACAATAAGCATCTTTGTCCATGTCAAGGATTCTGAATTTCATATCAGAGTGCAAATGTGAATGGATGAGAAGCAAATGGCCACCACATTCTTCAAAATACCTAATTGTGTTTAAAGAATCAATTTCAGGCCTTGGAGGACTTGGCATTTGTATCAGCTTCTCCGTATCAAGGTCAAGTCTAAGACTAACATTCTCAACATTCAACCAATGGATTGCACCATTCCGAAACACTCCTCCACGGCATCTCTACATAATTAATTCATATGTTTTCTTCTTAATTCAATCACAATATATTTATATTTAATATTTTAAACAAATTTTGTATAGTTCTATTTTTACATATTTTTATTTTCTAAATAAATGTAAAAATAAAAATAAAATTTAATAATTAGAATTACTTTTAGTTTTATATTACTAATCTTATTTCTAATTTAACTATTATTTTTAATATCAAAATAAGAATTTGTTTTACTGTTGTATAATTTAATATATATATATTTTATATAAAATCATTTTATGATAATTACATTTTTATAGCACAATAGAACTAAAATTATCAAAATAAACAAATAATTTAACTAAATTTATTATGTATAAGTATTCAAGTAATAATTTTATAGAATGATAAGGTTAAGATTATTAAAATAAAAAATTTAAATAAATATTTTATTTTATATTAAAATTAAAATTATTCTTTTGTAAATAATAGAACTCAATACTTTTTTTTTGTTAAGTTTTTAAAAGATAAATTGATAAATGTCAAATAATAAATACTGTGGAGTATTATTTTAAAGAACAATGATTCATTAAAAATGATTGTGTATATTTAAGACACCTATTGATGTTTCTTGAATAACTTTTAAATAAAAAATTTGAATTTATAATACTTTCATTAGTTTTGCCAAAAAAGATATGCTAAAAGAATTTGGCTGAAATAAAAATTATGCGATTATTATGATATGTCATATAATTAATCAGAACCCTTTTGAAAACTAAAATTATTAAGGTTATAGAGATTTTGTGTCTGATTCTCTTGGAAGGCACTGTTTATGATTTGAATTTGTAATTTTTTTATGCATCAATATGAATAACTCTTATGATCTTACTGATATAAGTATAAATTTTACATTTGAGTCAACCCACCTTAAGTATTTTTTTGTGTAATAAAATATTTAAATATTGTCATATAAAAATATTATAATAGATCATAATCAAACACCACTTGAAGTATAATTAAAAACTCAATGCACCACCTTAGACATAACTAAGAACATCAAAAATTAGCAAAGACCTCATCGATTAATAACCAAAATAATACACAATGAGTTATAATTAAGTCATAATTTGTATATTATAGAAGTTTCCGTTGTTTTTTTTTCTTCAGGAAAAAAAAATTATTTTGATACAAGTGAATTCATGATTTTTGGTAAATTTGATTAACACAAATGATGATTTGATTTCATGTTGAAAATACACACTTTTTTTTTTATAAACTTTGAAAGATTATTTTTATGAGCTTATTTTACATAGGACCACACACAGTAACAAAAATCCTCAACAACTATTAATAAAGCTGTTTGTATTTAACCTTTAATTGTTAAAATTTTCTACACATAAAGTATTGAGACTCACAATTAATTTTCTATTTTAAAAATAAATTCTTGTGTATCGCACGGGTCATCTTCTAGTATATATATATGTAAATAGTCACCAAACCAAAACTATAACTACAAACCATAGACCAAATTGCCAAGTATGACTACCTTATTTTAAGAATTAGGACTAAATTGTACATTAAGAAAACCAAATCGAATCATGTGGTTTGGTTTGGATCAAACCAGATTATGATATTTTGCTCCACCCTAAAGGTCAATTAAGATTATAAGAACACAATGTTGATTGCACCAAATCTTCTCGAAACTCCATTCAGCCATACGGAACTTAAAACAGAATGTAAATATGAAAACAGATGCTTGTAGCATCAGAGACCAACAACCTAACAAATACTTAAAAGTAAAAATCATATTGTGTTCATGATGATGATGATGATGATGATGATAGCATTATGATAAAAAAATGACATTATCGCAACATATGACCGTGAAAAATATTCCATGCTTTAACCCCCAAGAGTTGGCCTAGTGGTGGAGGCTTGGGACTTAGGAGTTTGCTCCTCTCTAGGTCTCAGGTTCAAAACCTCTTAGGTGCTATCAACTCTTGTGTTGGGCCAGGCCAGTCCATACAGAGCTTTGCTCTTGCTTTAAATGGGCCCCCGCTAGTGGACGGTGGGATTGGTCCCCCAGGGATTAGTCGAGGTGCGCGCAAGCTGGCCCGGACACCCTGAGTTATCAAAAAAAAAAAAAAATATTCCATGCTTTAACACCAAGAAGTAGATTCATAATATAAAAAAAATAAAAGAAAAAAAATTTATGACTAGTTCTACCGAAAAAAAAAAGAAGAAAGAAAGTCTGCTCATCAAACAGGGGATAGGCTTTCAATGAATCTAAAAGGTCCACAAGGACCATGATTACAAATAAATTTATCAAAGTCAGCTGTTACCGAATCAATAACCACCTTCATTGTCTTGCACTTCGCATTATAGCAAATAACTTTACGAGGCTCTTGAAAAACTAACACTAGTTCAAAATCATCTCCGTTTTCTCCCTTCACAACACTTGCAACATGAAAAGCGTAACAATCGGTTCTTTGAACTATCCCAGGCAATTCATTAATTAAGGATGCAAGATTGACATTGCAATTCACAATCCAACCTCGGTAATCCCGATCCATCTCAAGGATTTCGAATTCCATAGAATAAAGCAAAGGCATCTGAATAAGAAGTAAACGGCCACAACATCCTTCACAATACCTAATCTTGTCTAGAGAGAGAATTTTAGGCTTGGGAGCAATTGGAATTTCTATTAGCTTCTCTGTATCAAAATCAAATCTAGTATGAACATTTTCTTCTTCGGTCAACCAATGGATTGCTCCATTCCAATAAACTCCTCCCGAAAAGCTTTCTGCTTTACTGAAATCAATCTGTTTCCAAGATGAACTTTCCGAAGAGTAAATTTCAAATTTATTAGTACTATTAAATACTAACAAAACTTTGTAGTACGGTGATTTTGAAGGATCAAAAGCTAAGCAACCATACGATCCAGAAACACATCCACAAGGTTGAGGAAGTAGTTTGTATTTTTGCGTAGTCGGATTACAAACAATGTAACTCATTGTAATACGATCAACAACGGTTCTATTACAATCCCAAACAATTTGAACACAATCACACAAGAGTAATCCATTACAAGAGCTTTGAATCCTGATTGGAAATTCTGATCCAGCACCGTGGTCGAGGAAGTCGAGTGTTGGAAGACTTTGATGGCCGTGAAGCGAGACAGACTTCACTTGTTCCTTTGCAGAGCAAGAGTCGAGGGATGTGAAATATAAGCCAGAGATGGAGGAATTGCGATTTCGGAGGGCGTGGTTGAATGCAAAGTTAGAGTTGGAGATGAGATTGAGCCAATTCTTGGAAACAGACTTGAATCTGAGTAAGGATTTGGGAGAAACGCGTATGAGAATCTCTGTAAGGAGATCTACATTGTTCGCAATTGCCGAAGAACAGCTGGCGACAGACTTGGATGTTGTTGTGTTGGTCATGTTTGCATTGAATAATTTTTCGTTTTACAGGGACGAGAATATATGAATTGATCTGCCCTGCTGCACGAATGGCGAATAGAGAGAGAGAGAGAGAGAGAGAGAGAGAGAGATAGATAGGGGTAGAGGTGTTTAAAAACCTTCAAACTCTAAACCTTGAAAAAATATTGACTATGCTTCTACTAATCCAATCCAATCAGGGTGTGGTCTCTATATCAAAATCAAATTATTTATTGGATGGTGTTATCATTACACTTGGTGGTCTTAATATTTGTGTATTATAACATAGGCTTATTTTGTTAACCGATTAAAACTTAATTTTTTAATTTGTTTATTTTTTTAAAGTTAAATCATCTCTTTACATTTTTATATATTTTTTTTTCTAAATAATTAAAAAAGGTCAAAAATAGGTTTTAACATACTTCCAAAATAGGTCATAATCTTAATTTTAGGAAAATTTATTAACCGATCTTATTGATCGAACTTATTTGCTTATATATTTTGCTCTTTTTTTTATCTATTAATTTCTTTCAAAACATATTGAGGTGAAATAAATATTTTACCACTTATTGATACATCAAAAAAAAAAAAAAAAACTTATGTATATTTTTTTTTATTAAAAACAAAATCCTCCCCCTACCAATGGATATTTATAAAATTGTTTCTTCAAATCTGATGCACGAATCTATTCTTTCATATTCGGTCTCTAATCAGTAATTTCCCATAAAATGTTGTCACTATCTTTAGATTGGCTTTTTGTTCTTTCATATTTTATCATTTGTAGTAACCTTTTATATATAAAATATATAAAAACTTCAGAAAAATTTATACTCAATTAAATGGACCAAAAACGTAAAAAAAAAAATTTAAATTAAAAAAAAAATTAAATAATTTAAATAAAGACAAAATATATATATATATATATATGACTTTTTAATTAGAAGCCAAGCCAGGTCTTAATTGTCAAAAGATATGAACCTCATATAGGTTGCCTAATACTATCCCTATTTTATTTTATGTGATCATTTTTATAAATAAAAAAAATGCACATTTTGGTTTATTTAAAATTAAAAAAAGAAAGTTAAAATAAATTGAAAAAAATACTAAAGAAAAAAATCAAAAAAAAAGAAAAATGACTTCATAATATGATGCCAAACCAAGCCTAATATTACCCATGTTCCATTTTATGTGATCATTTTAATAAAAGAAGCACATTTTGATTTATTTTTCATTTAAACTGCATTAATTCAGGTAGAACTATTTCTAATTTAATATAGTTGTTTATTTTGTATGTATTGAACAAATTCAACAATTACGACTCTATTAGCAGTTTTGAGAAATTCCATCGAAATTGATGTTCATTTACTAGAATAATATTTGTTTAAATACTTTAGTAGCATAATGACCGGTATCCGAATGAATAATTGTAACACATTGGCGTACTAAGTGGTCAATTAATGAAAAATGTTTGGCTATTTAATATTTTGATTTTTAATAACAAGGCACATGAATAACCCATCTAAAATGGTAATAAGATCTTTCAATTTGAAGGAAAGAAAGTTGTCCAAAAACTAATTAAAATTAAGGTAAATTATGCAAATGATCCATGTAGTTTACACAATATGTCAATTTGGTCCATATTGTTTCAATTTGCTCGATTTTTTTTCTTAATTTAACAAATTGTGTCATTTTAGTCCAATAAATACCGATTGTTAAGTTTGGTGGATGGAAAGTCTATACAATCTGTTAATTTTGTCTCTGTAGTTTGCACAATGTGTCAATTTGGTTTCTGTTATTTTAATTTGCTCGATTTTGATAGGAACTAAATTGACACATTTTGTAAACTACAGGGACTAAATTGACACATAGTTTGACTTTCCGTCCACCAAGCATAATAACCATTATTTATTGGACTAAAATGACACAATCCGTTAAATTAAGGGGCAAAATTGAACAAATTGAAACAACAGGGATCAAATTGACACATCGTATAAATTATAAGGACTATTTGTATAATTTACTCTTAAAATTATATAAGTTAAAGCTTGGTAGGAGGTTTGGAACTAACAAGTTGACCATAAAGCAATCTCTGAAAAATACAACCAAGATTATGGTTAAGAAGACTACAACATTTCTCACTCATGTTGATACAAAAGAGCATAATTCGAGATATAAGATCTCATCACCGTGATATTCCCACAAAATAATTATGAAAATTTAAAGGTTGTGTTATTCCCCCATACAGAACCAAGAATTCATTGTTCCTATCATTGTAAAGATTAATAATAATTTGTAATCTTAATCCTTAAATTGAATAAATATGCTCTAAACTCTAAATTGTTCTTGCCCATGTATTCTTCTTGCACATACAATAGAGCATTAATCCTAATAAATCCTTTCACTCTAACTATGCATTTCATTTTATTTTACCATTCTTATTTATTTATTTATTTTTCTTTAGGATTTAGATTTTCTTTTGTTGATGTCATAGTCAAATAATCTAGTCAAATAATCATTTCAACATAAGTCAAATAATCAACATTTCGAAGAGTTAGGGTCAGAAACTCATTAAAAAAGCAACTCATATACTTCCAATTATATTAGAGCAAGATGACATTTGCACCTATAAGTGTTGTCAAAGCATTTGATTCTTGTAAGTGCCTACTTGTTTTAGACTAAGAGAATTATAAGCAAATAATTTATGATTTGTGCATAATAACTTTAAAATTTTTTGATAAATGATTCTTTTTTGAATTGTTGTTTACATAATGAAAATTTATCTTCCATCTATATTGTTTAATTATTATACTTCATAAAAACAAGAAGAAAAAAATCACATGCAACACACGTGTATGACAACTAGTTATAGGAAAATTTACTAGTCAGTTTTATCAATCAAACTTATTTACCTATATGTTTTGTTATTTTTTTCATCTATTTATTGCTGTGAAATTAGTATTTTTACAACTTATTGATATATTAAAAAAATATGCAAAATCTATAGATATTTAAGTTTATATCATAAAAGATTGACCTGTAATTTACTATTGTGGAGAAGAAGAAAAAAAAATTAAGTAGTATATCATATGGGCAAATTATGAATTTTTGTAACGCCCCCAAAATAATACAATTAATCCAACTCATAAGAGAATGAACATAATAGAATCGGTATACTTCCATACATTAGAGTTCGTATTACAAAAGATATTACATGCATTATACATTCATAAATGTCCATCTTGAATCTACAGCATGTAACACTAGTTAACATCAACAAAATAACTGCCTAACAGGCTTATGTCTTTCTAAGACATTACTTGGTTACAACAAAAAGAGTCAAAAGCTCTGTACATATATAAAGCCCTTGGCTTGAATGAATATTTAAACACAAAACACAAAATAAAGCCTCTAGCTCTTATATCCTCCTAAGCTACGTCCTTGGAGGTAGGATATCACCAGTACCTAAAAATAATTTCCTAAGTAGGGTGAGCCAAAACCTAGTATGAATAGTCTTTCACAATATATGAGGTTTAATTAAGATATAAGTATCAGATAAATGTTCAATATTTATGACCAACTCACATTCTTTCCATGACCATTCAATACTAATGCTCACATCACAATCCATGTCCATCTATTCATTTCAAATTAATTCATTTCATTTCAAGTCATAGGCTAAATTTATAACTCTCTGAATAACCCAACTGATGTAATGCCCTCAAAAAAATGCACAATAGATACATCCCAACACGTGTAACAATAATCGCATGAATTAAAGTAAATAGTCTTTTCATTACATGAAGTCAATGATACTGTAGACACCCCATTTTTGACCGACCGTAAGACTCAGACGTCACCGATTGAGTGCTTGGTGATGTTGCATATTGTACTCGTTCAGAGGTTTCAGAATCTCAGCTGCGAGCCTTGCCTCTGGACTTCCGGACTCTTTCGTGCTTTGCCTCGGTTTGCAAACCAGGCTTGGTTTTCTCTTTTTCTCTTCCCGAAGGGAGGGAGAGGTCTCGTAGATCATCTCTCAGTGGCCGTAGGCTACGTTTCGTGGTCGTAGGCCATTTTGCCCGTTTGGAGCTCGGTTTCCGGTTTTTCGGAGCTGTTGGCCTTGTGCCTCGGTTCGGGACCGCTCAACCACCTCCGTTTTCTCTGGTTTTTGGCACTTATCTTATTTACTACCTTTTGAGAGACACTATGGTCCGAGAGACCGACTTCGTGGTCGAACACCACTTCCGGTGCCTAACAGTCAATTTTCGGGGCCCCAGACTGCGCGTTTTGGCCCCCGAACCTTCATTTTGCATCGGTTTGAGTTCATTTTTGGCAGGGACCTCTGTTTCATTGTTAAAAAGGTCGTAGAGGGGTGAGAGGCCAATAATTGTGCTAACAACCAGTTTTATTCCTTCATCGCCCTCCGACGCCCGTTTTTCTCACTTCAAAACCAATGTTGACCACCCTTGGGCCACTTTCTTGAACCCTAAACCCTATATTTGTGTTGTAGACACCTGGGAGGCCACCAATATCACATGGCCGGCCAGTAATTGTGTGTGACCCTTTTGAACCCCTCCAAAAAATGGCCTTTTCTCTCTCTTGGTTCACTGTCTCCAGTTTTTGACCATAGGGCTGTATTGAGCACACACGGGAGGCCACCAATCTGTGGTGGCCGGCCATTAATCCAACTTGGACCTTTTGACCCTTGGCCGGCCGGCCATGGGGAGAGCCGGCCGGCCATCTGCAACCTAGATACTTGGCCGGCCAGAATCCTCAAGGTGGGTACATTACAAATCTACCCTCCTTCCCCCCCCAGATTTTGTATCCGGGAGGGTGCCTTTTTATTTTTCCCCCTCTTTTCCACCCTTTTGTCTATATATCCAACAGCCCCAGCCCCCTTGCAAAGGGTTAGAGATTTTTGCTTTGAGCCTCATATGTTACATCTCTCCCTCTCTACATCCTAACCCTCAAAACCCTTAAGTTCCTACACCATTTCTACACCACCACCTAGCACCACACCACCACCTCCATTCCAGCCACTTGGAGCTGCTTTCTAGAGCTGAGGAGCACCATTTCTTGTGCCAAGAGGTTGTCAAAGATTGGTCTACAAGGGTGAGTCTTTTTTCCCCTCTTTTGAGTTCATTTTTGCATGCTTTCTTAGCCATTCTTTCTTAGACTTTTGGGCTCTGACCCTAATTGAAAATAGCATTTTTTTGAGCTCTTCTTCAAGTTTGTTTAAGAGCCTCTCACTGTTTGAGGCTTCCTTTTGGCACTTGCTTCTTTACCTCTCTTGTATGCCTATTTCTTGTGTAATATTTTTGGCCTATGAATAAACTGTTTTGAGCTCTGTCATAAAATTTAAAGTGGCTTATTTTGAGCCCTTCTTCAACATTGTTGAAGGGCTCATCACTGTTTGAGGCTTCCATTTTCCACTTGCCTTTATATCCCTCTTTTGGCCTTATTTTTGCATGATTTGTTAGCCTCTTGTGCTTCTGTTTTTGGGCTCTAGTCCAAACTATAAATAGTCTTATTTAGACCCCCTCTTCATGTTTCATTAAGAGTCTTTTACTGTTTAAGGTGTCCTTTTTGTACTTTGTGTTTAAACCTCTCTTTTAAGCCTTATGTTGCATAGTATTTTAAGCATGCTTGTGCACTGTTTTGGGTTTGATCATCAACTTTAAAATACTATATTTTTGGTCCCTCTTCAATATTGTAGAAGGGCCCTTCTCTGTTTGAGGTCAGAAGCTGCTACCTTCTTCATTATCTCGCTTTTGGGGCCATTTTTGCATGCTAGCTTAGCCCGATTTGTGTTCACTGTTTGGCCTTCCTTAAAACTATAAATATGATTTTTTTGGGGCTGTCTTAATTTTTTATTCACACTTCATGTTCAAATAATGCATACGTTGCATAGCCATAGGTCATTCCATGCGCCTAATTTCATGTTTCGGGTCTCATTCCATGCTTTGGGTGCCATGCTTTCATGTTTCGGGTCTGTTTTGCATCACTTTTTGCTGCTGAAATTTGTATGCTAGTACGCCATATTCCATGTTTTGCCATGTCTTGTTAGAGTGGCATTTTGTGCCTTAGGGTCGGTCCTCGGTTTGCGCGCATACATGCACGCATCTCGAGTTGTCTCATTTTCATCTAATGGCCTCTTATGTGAGTGTGGCTGAGGTCCACTTGTGTTGGTGTAAGTCCATTTTGCATTGTGTATGCCATTTCATTTCATAGCATTGCGTATGCTAGGTCGTATGTTAGTGCATTGTGTATGCCACGTTACTTCGTGCATCGTGTATGCCATTTCATAGCATTGTGCATGTTAGGTTGTATCTTAGTTGCATTCATGCATGTCATGCATATTGCATTGTGTTTGGGACAGGAGTTAGCCCGAGCACGAAAAACGAGGGACATTTCGTACTTCAAGTGACGGAACGTGTCTCAATTCCTAGTCACTAACACTCCGGATTATCTATGATAGAGTCTTGGTCTTGTTGTGTTTTCATGTACATTCATTTCATATTGAGTTGTGCAATTCGACTCCTCGGCCATCATGCATCGATATGCGTGATTGGTGGCACAATGATCGAGACATGCATACATATGTGAAAATACATTGCCATGCCCCTTTCTTGCTCTCTGTTGCAGCAAATCAAGAATCAGCAGCCTTCCGGAGCTTGGCACGCTTTCCAAAAACAATTGCAAACAGAGGCTAATTGGGGCATCCTAGTGGATTTCCGCGCAAGGCAGCCCAAACATACATCATTCATCAGAGTCGAGGCAGTCCCTGGCTTGCATGCCAATTCATAGCTTTCCTAGATTAATTTGTAAATTAATTAGGATTTTTGTACTTGTTCGGACTGTATTTATTTGGGACTGTATATTATTTATTTGGACCCTCTGCGCGAGGGCAATGTTGTAATAAGTGTGCGTGTGTGTGATGTATGTCTTCCAACCCCACGTCTTTCTCCCTTTTATTTACCAGCTTATGATGGTTAGATTAGGGCATGTTTCAATTAGCATACAGCATGATAGCATGTTTGCATTCATTCATCTGTTTTGCATGCACCGGGCTCGACGCACCATACTAACTGCATCTGTATTTCAATTCCAAATTGAATACTTGTTAACTGTTGCATCTCATATGCCATGCTTAGGATAGCCGAGCCTGCTATAGTTGCATTTTGCATATGTTGCATTAGGCATTTCTGTATAATTAGGATCATGCATAGATTTCTAATCAACTTCTATTTTGGCTTAGAGTACTCGGTAAGTTTTATGCTTTAGCATCCTTGCATGCGTGTGAGTGACTGCCATGAATAGCATGCTTACCATGAGGCTACGTGCTTATATGATATAACTGCCTGAATGCCTGTGGGTGAAGGTTGGGTTATTTGGATTGGAACAATTCGTTAAAATGTGTGTTTTAAGCCCACTAGATAATGGCAAAATCATGTTTTCTAAGCCCATCCGAGGGTGGCAAATCCACGTCTCAGCCTACTTGCGGGTAGCACCATCAAACCATTTTCAAACAAACAAACATGAAACGTTTTTGTTCCAATTCAGGCGACCCGGTCTATACTTGTATGCTGTGCGCATCACATAGTAAATCTAGGCTAATAACCGGAATAAGAACTCATAATGTTTTCAAAACTAGATATCACGGTTAGTAGAGGCCGATCTTTGATTGGGCGACCGGGGGTGCTCACGAAGTGACCTTCCCCAATCGTACCCAAGTTCCCGAGTCGAGGCAACTTTGGTGATGACGGACACGTGGCCTTAGGCAACGAGTCAGGGTTTCCTAAATTTCCCAAAAATAAAATATTTAGGTGGCGACTCTGTATCTGGGAAAGCAGTCCATGTTTGGCACTTCTTTCAAAAATCTGTTTTCTTAAAACGATTTGCCGAATTTGGACTCTTTGGTTCAAGATTAAGAACCGTGACACAAATCGAGTCCGAGCTGTAGCGAGGTCCCCCCGCGGGCTTGTTACAGTGTCTGGCGACTCTGCTGGGGAGTTTGAGAACTTGACTCGAACTCATGATATCTTGTTTTGACTACACTTGTGTGTTTCTTTGCATTGCATTTGCATTGGTGCGCCCAGGACACCGTGTTTGCCATCTGCTATTCCTAAACGGTTTGCCGGAGGCTTATCTTGTCAAGGCATGACCATAAGGCTGACCGGTTGTGGGCTCTGCCAGTATGGGAACACAAACCCCGGTTTTACCGGGGCACCCATTTTGACCATTCGACCTAGTGCATATTCGGAATCCGTAGTGACCATTCCAAACTAGGACATGTTGCTTACCCGATATAGGTTGTTTGAAACCGCTGCGTGCGTAGTGAAACCCTAACTCCTGACAAAATAGGACAAGGAAACCCTACCCCAACATAGGGGTGTTTTGGCTCTCACTTATCTGCTATGTGCTTTTAGAGTGCGTCTCTGCAGGAATGTATGTATCAGTTTGCGAGTTTGGCATCAGGCCTGCGGGCATCAGTCAGTATTTGAGAATCAGTTATCTGAGGGTATCAGATTCAGTTTTCGAGGACAGTGATTCAGGGATAATGATCAGTGTTTGAGGGCAGTGTATATTCAGCTTATCAGCCGTGTGTTGTTATGCCCAGCCGTGTGTTGTGTATTTATTTTAAGCTGTTATGCTATTCGTTTATCTGGTTGTTTATTTCCTTATTGCTTTATTTATCTTTTTGCTAGGACAGTTTTAGCACAATTGCTTCTGACCCAGTAGATATTCTCCAAGCACTTTGGATAAGAGGTCGTCAGCTCAATCGATCTAAGGATCTGGTTGACGGACAGCCAGTGTTCCATTCTCTACCCCCAGTTATCAGAAGGAGGCCAAGAAAACGCAGTGTGTCTGAGCAGAGGTTACCAGAACAGTGGTCTACCCTAGCAGTGAGTACTCGGGCAGAGGTTTCAGTATCTGCCATAGAAATACACATACCGGTCAGTCAGCAGGATCAGCGGAGCGTAGCCGAAATGGAGGAAATAATGCGCCAAATGCAGGAGAGCATGAGACAAATGCAGGAGGACGCCGCCCGCCAAGCGGAGTTCTTTAAACAACAGGCCGCAGTCATGGCCCAACAGGCCGAGCTCATCACCAGACTGCAACAGCAGAATGCAGTGTCAGCCTCACATTCAGTTCCTCCTCCACCAGGGGTCCCGCTACCCAAGCAGACACCAGCTGCCCAAAATGTCCTATCAAATGCCCAGAACATCTTGCCGAATGCTCAAAACGTCCAGGAAGACACAGGCCTTCCAAAGGGGCCGGCTCTGCCCCCACTTCCGCCTCAACTGTCAAAAGCACCTACACCCATCAACCACCCGGACTCTCCCTTCGAGTTCGAAATAGACCCCACTGCACTGAAATTGAGCAAGCTCGAGAAGCTTTTTAAGAAATCCCAAGGGGTAAACGCTATTCCGGATATCGAGGACGGATATACCGATGTGGCTGTGACATTGCCAGATAGATTCAAGATGCCGCAGATTGATCGCTTCGATGGATCTGGTGATCCCATAGTCCACCTTCGACTATTCTCAGATATACTACGGCCAATGGGCTTCACCAGACCCCAGAAGCTCTCGTTATTCGGCCGGACCCTGTCGGGAGTGGCCGTCATTTGGTATGCAAAGTTGGAGGATGATGTCAAGAGGAGTTGGGACGAAATGGCAGAAGCCTTTGTTGCGCAATACTCTTATAATACCCAGATTGAGATTATAACCCGTGATCTTGAAACAACAAGGTAGGAGCCCAAAGAGAGCTTCTCAGATTTCGTGACCCGGTGGAGGGCGAAGGCCTCGATGATGACTTTAAGGCCCACCGATAAGGACCAGATCAGGATGATTGTGCACAATCTCCAACCAAAACTGATGCAAAAGATGATCGTGCTCCCCTTACCCACCTTCTTAGATCTACACGAGATGGGGGTGCAGATTGAAGATGCAATGAAACAAGGTCTGATTGACCAAGATCAGGAACAGCCCAGGAGGACCTTTAACCGTAACAACAATGCAGGCCTGGGTGGCGCTGCAACTGAAAGAACTTCAGAGGTGAGCATGGTCGCCACCATTCCCCCTTCCATTCCAAAACCCATGGCAGCCACCCCTTTCTCCGGTGCATCCGGAAGCAATACACAGACCACTAAATACCAACCCTTCACCCCACTGTACATGCCCCTGTCCAAAGCTTTGGGGGTTTTAATCAGAAAAAAGCATCTGAAACCTCTAGAGCCGAGGCCACTACCAAATCCACTCCCTCCCTCTCATGACCCAGCCAGATACTGCGCGTATCACCAACAGCACGGTCACGACACCGACCGTTGTTTTAGATTGCGTCATGAGATCCAGGATCTTATTGACAAACAGGTGATCGCGCCTTCCGATAAACCCAACGTCACAACAAATCCTCTCTCGCCACACAACCAAGCTGCCCCTCCCAACAGAATTAACTTCATCCAAACTGGGGTCGTGTTTTACGATCCTAGTATCTATATCACCCCATCCCACCTACCTAAGCCGGAGGTGCTCCTTCCCGATTGCACCGACTCTTTGTGCATGTTGGACATCTCTACAACCCAACCGGAGCCAACGGTGGCGACCATCGAAGATGGGGCAAGGCAGATTTCGAAAAAAAAGGGAATCGTTGGGTCTGGGATTGAACAGTTTGGGAGTCTCGCCAGGGAAGCCTATGATCTGAGTGAGTACATTTTGTCAGCGGGCCAGATTGGTTCGAGTATAGAATTGTCCGAGAAGGCAGAACTGTGTGTGATCCGGGGGGATGGATTTGAGCAAGGGGCAAATGATTTGACGGCTGTCGAGGAGGACTTTGCCAACCTCCAATTTTTAGATGACCAGGAATCAGGGGGCGCAGCAGTCAAATGGTTTGATTATGAGGAATCAGCAGAGGTCACCGGATGGCTGGATGATCAACCAAATGTTGTGGAAGAATTCCAATCAGAACAGGGCCCGGCAGGAGCGAAGGTATCAATTGTGGCCAAAAGGGCCGAAAGTCAGAGTACATTGCCGGAGAGCGCCGGTACGAAGAATTTCGCTCAGAACTGGGACAATGTGAATGTGGGGAAAGCTGAACAACAAACTGCACTGACGCAGGCAGAACAAGAGAAGTTTTGGGATTCTGAGAGGATTCGGAAAGCCAAAGCCCATGAAGGGATTGAGAGTGCTGTGGGCACAAAGACAGGAGATGCTGTGAGCATGTGGGCTGGAAGTACTGCAAGTACAATCACGCCTGAGCCAGACAGATGTTTGTTGGCTACTCATGGGATGTGGTGGGAAGACGATGATTTATGTCTTGCCCACACAGACGAGGATTGGGGAAGCAATCAACCAGATGACACCTGGTATCTCGATGAAGTTGATCACATGACAAGAAGCGGGCGGTATTTCAAGCCCTCACACCTAGACCAGCCAGAGGCATCTGGGAAGGACAAGGAAACTGAGAAGGAGAAAGAGAAACAATTTGAAGAGGAGGCTGTGCTCAAACAGTTAAAGAAAATACAAGCAGACATCTCTATTTGGGGACTGCTTATGGCTTCACGAGTGCATAGACAGGCTGTCCTATCTGCTATGGACAAAGCCAAACTCTCTATAGATACCACACCAGAGCAACTGGTTGGACTGGTCTTTTCGGGAGGAGGTTCCCCGGCATTATCCTTTTCAGACAAAGAACTACCGCCTGAGGGAACAAATCATAACAAACCCCTGTACATCTCGATGGAATGTAGAGACAAGTGGGTGCCAGTGGTTCTCATCGACACGGGATCCGCCATAAATGTGTGCCCGTCAATGACGACATATGCAATTGGGTTGAAGCCCGCGAACTTCGTGCCAACTACTCAAGTGATCAGAGCCTATGATAACACCAGCTGGGAGGTGATGGGGACTGTCAAGATTCAGACCCAAGTTGGTCCAGGACAACACAACATTGAATTCCATGTCTTGGACGTTCTTACGACCTTTAATCTACTCTTGGGGCGGCTGTGGTTGCACCAAGTGAAGGCAATCTCTTCCACTTTACATCAGATGTTGAAGTACCCTTACGGGAAAGGAGTGGCCATTGTTTTCGGGAACTCATCAATCCATCCGCCGCCGAAAGTGTCAACACCAGTCTTGGAAATAGAGCATGGTATGGAGGATGTGTTCTTATCAGGGTTCACTCTGGCTTAGGCTCGGGTAGTGCAGAATATCATGGCTGTGAATGAGGGAGTGTATGTCAGTGCTCAATCTGTTTACCTCATGAACAAGCTACAACACATCCCCGGGATGGGACTAGGAAGGAGCGGTCGGAAAGGCGTTGCAGCATTGGCCGAGGTGCCACACAACCCTCATACCTTTGGCTTGGGTTATCTGCCCACCAAAGAGGACTGGGTGAGGAAGGGAAAAGAGATGGCCGGAAGAGCCAGAGCAAAAAAGGCTGGGAAGCCATTTGAATTGATGCATAGGCCCATTCAGGGTACCCTAAACGGACGCTTTGTCCGGGAGGGGGAAGACTTTCCGTTTTGTGGCTTCCCAGAGCCATGGTTGAACGCGGAGAGGAAGCGCGTACCAGGTTTCGAGATCTTCTTCGACCTGCAGTTACCCGGGGAGGATGTTGCCGAAGAGTAGACGGACCCATTAGCTGAGGTTGAGTAGTGTAAGGTAGTGGACTCCGAGGGCACTGAAGTTGAAATGGGGGGTAGCACTAGCATGTCTACTTTCAGATCCTCCGATCGACCAAAAGTGCTTGGGGGATAACTTCTCGGTTTCCATGATTGGGGGATGAAACGGCTGCGAGCCTATTAGCAGCTATCTTGGATACATCTATCGCACCCTCTCTCACTTGGTAATACGATGAGGGATTTTTGCCCAGCAGCACCGGGTCAGGTAGTGAGCCGGAATCTGATTCCACCGAGTCTTGTGAGTCGGAATCCGGTTCCAGCTCAACTGAGTCTGAGTCTGGTAATCCTGGGGATGATAACCCGGATGCCACAGTCCTGTCTAGGTCGTCTTTTTCCTTTTCATTTGAGTCTGTTGTAAATGAATCGGACGATTTGGATGAACTTAATGAAAATCAAGTAGCTGTGGTTTCTGAGTACTTTTCTGTGCCCTTGGTTTATTGCATAAACTCAGACTTTCAAAATTTTGATGAAAACAACGAGGTAGAAATTCCTCCGATTTTACAACGCTTAATTGAACAAGAGCAGGAGAGATTTGTCAAACCCCTAGTGGAAGTCGTTGGTA